>OY757937.1:15000-342500 GCA_963585895.1 Sepioteuthis lessoniana | reverse complement strand
GCTAAAGGCACAGGTTAGCCTTTAGCTACCACTTCGCTACCTGCGCAGCGCTAAGATAACGCCAATCTTAGCCCCTGGCCTGCTCGCTCAATAGTGCAGAGCTTTGGCGCCCAAAGCCTTAGCTACCGTCCGATACACCTGTACAGCTTTGGCGCGAAAAGCCTTAGCTACCACCACAGCTTTGGCGCGAAAAGCCTTAGCTACCGCACAGCTTTGGTGCGAAAAGCCTTAGCTATCGTCTCGATACGCCCGCTCAGCTTTGGCGCGAAAAGCCTTAGCAAACGCACAGCTTTGGCATGAAAAGCCTTAGCAACCACACAGCTTTGGCGCAAAGAGCCTTAGCAACCGTACAGCTTTGGCGGGAAAAGCCTTAGCTATTGTCTTGATACGCCCGCTCAGCTTTGGCGCGAAACAGCTTTAGCTATTGTCCGATACATCCACACAGCTTTGGCACGCAAGCCATAGCTACTGTCCTGACTTGCCCGCACTGCTATCTGGCACAACAAAGCCATAGCTACCGTCAACGATACATCCGCACAGCTTTGGTACGACAAAGCCATAGCTACGATCTCGATACGCCCGTTCAGCTTTGACACAGCAAAGCAATAATCATTGTCTCCAATGGTACTAAGACACAATTAAGTCTTAGCAACCACGCTCGCTCAAACTGTACACTACCAACACCGACTTCGATCATGACGCTCCCGCATTGCAGCACCTAGCCTACGAACGACTCGCAGTACAGGCTAACAACTACTTCGACACACCTCCAGTTAACCCAACGTACTGTCAAAACTGGGACGTCGATTCATCGATCTCGACCGATCTCAGCTTTCCGCAGCGATCGTCCAGCTGCATTCTACGACTCGACTGATCTCAGCTTCCAGCAATGATCATCCAACCGCACCTACAACTCGAACATACCAGCTACTGATATCGCCTATCTAGCTGGAGACCAAATACTACTACCACGTCTGTAATTTCTGACAATAAATTGCCATCCTTGTTGTATTTGTTACCTTGCCTCTTTGTCCCCTTCATTGTCTTTGGTTGTCACTACTCGCACGCATTTAACTAAAAAACATTTGCGGGGTTGATGCGCTTATCGGCTCTGCAACACATTCTTTCATTTTATTTCCACACACACATTTGTGAGGTGAGGCAGCAATTTTTTTTATTTAAACGAGTCATATCAAATGTAATTGACAAAGAAGATTTCATTAATTTCTATTCTACTTTATTTATTTCCTTACAAGAGAACTCTTACAAGAATTTTCCAGAAGTTTTTTTCTCCAGGTCTAAGCACTTTTCAGGCAATTCTCTGGACATTTTAAAGAATAAGAATGAAACATGAGTGGTGTTGTTTTTAAAGAAACTAAGATGTTGAAATGCTTTTAGCAGGTATGCCGAGAGCACAGATCACTCTGACTCTCTCTAGCTATCTATCCCTACCAGTCATCACTCTCGGCAAGTTTTCTAGATGGAATCTAGTATCTGCACAGAGCTGATGAATGTAAGTTTTTGCTAGACAGCCAACACTGGCGTGTCCATTTGAAGGAGTCGACAGAAAAACATCACTTATGCGTACATCTTTATTTCTCCAATAGTACCCAGCATGTCTTGTATATCTTACTTGGATGGTTTGTGAGATGAGAGGTAAGTATCCATACAGCTACTTTTTTGTACAGTGCTGTTTCCAGAATTTGTTCAAAACAGCATGCAGGATCCTTGTGTCATTCCTATCTAGACTTTTTCTGCAAGTTTTTTTTTTAAAAGTCCAACTCATGCAAACTGACACAACTAGAATTTGGAAGAATTTCTGTTTTATTTTATATAAGAAATCAGATTTCCATATGGTTGTTAAGTTGTCAATAGCAGTTCAATGTATCTTCTAGCAAGATTCCAGTGACAATATCAAAGAAATCGGTGTTAGCATCAGGCAATTGAACCATGGCCATTGTCTCTTTGTAGAGCATCATTATAGCGGTAACAGTTTCTTTGGAAAAACCATTAAAAAATAAAGAAAGTTGAATAAAAATTAATGAAATGTTCCTTGTTAGTTACGTTTGATATGACTTATTTGCATGAAAAATTGCTGCGTCACCCTGTGTGTGCATTTACATATCTGTGTATGTGTGAAAATAAAATGACAGAACACAAACAGCACTTATATATATTGTTTGATATTTATTTTTATTGCAAAGGAGGTATACTAAAATAGTCAAAAGATATATACAGGGTGTTTCAGAAAAATTTATATCATTTCATAATCTAATAAATTTATCAAATTTTTTTCAAATGATCTCAAATTTTAACATCATGTGTAGGAACAGCTCAAAATTTAATGTTTTATTTTTTCTTATGTATAAAAATGCCATTCACTAGAAAAGGCATTTAAACATCAAATATAGAATTCTGAGTTGTTCCTATATGTGCTGTTAGTTAAGTCAAATTATGAAATGATATCAATTTTTTGAATTGCCCTATACATCTCACATGATAACAATTTTTCTGAAACATCTCAATTGACATCAAGTTTTTTGAAACAGCCTGAATATTAGTTGTCACAGAATCTGAGGTTGTGCATCATCTTCCATTACATTCTTCTGGTTATCCTACTTGGATTTCACTCATGTTAAGTATTCAAGTCTCTAACTTCCAGAACCTTAAATTGGATCTTGCTTTATTATTCAAGTAAAATGAACAAAACATATCGGGCACTGATGGGGAAATAAAGACTAAATCATAAGCGATATTCTCTTATGAACTCCTACACATCGACACACCAGTGTTGGCTAACAAGCAAAAACTTATATTTGTCAGCTCTGTGCAGACACTGGATACCGTCTAGAGGACTTGCCAAGACTGATGGCTGATAGGGATAGATGATAATTTCCAAGAGGTTTTCTACTTCTTAGACTCTTTTACCAGCAATAATAGTTTTAGTCACCTACTGTTTGGACACTAGTGAAATTAGTTTCACAGTTCATATTTCATACATACTGGAATGAATTCTAACTTAATCAAATAAAAGTTTCCCAACTGTAGAAAGCTTACAATATAATCAGAGTATAAATGTCAATTTTATCAAGTTAAAGATCTGTTTTGAAATTCTATGAATTTGAATATTGTTCTTAATACAACAATCCTAAGAATTCAAAGAGACTAAGTAACACTAACAGATCTCTAAATTATTTATAAATAAAATTTCACCAAACAATACAATATACTATGAACCCCAGAAGTATGAAAAACCAGAAAATTCAATGACATACTGCTCCAACACTGGAATGCCATATATAATCAAAATCCTATAGACAGATGGATGAAGGGATGCATCTTCCCATTTCCTAAAAAGGGCAACCTTGGATTAGCCAAGAACTACTGAGGTATAACACTTACATTCATAGCGGTCGAGATATACAATGCCCTTCTATGCAACTGCATAGAACCCAAAATTGACAACATACTTAGGAAGAACCAAAATGGCTTCCAGAGAAATAGATCCACAACGTCACAAATTTTGACTATCCGTCGAATTCTTGAAGGTGTACGCACAAAAAACCTAGAGGCAACAATATTATTTATGGACTTTACTAACGCCTATAACTCCATTCACAGAGGAAAGATGGAGCAAATTCTACTCGCCTATGGCCTACCAAAAGAAACTGTCGTAGCCATAATGATGCTCTATAGAAACACCAAAGTAAAAGTCCATTCTCTGGATGGAGACACAGACTACTTCGACATTGTAGTAGGTGTACTGCAAGGAGACACATTAGCCCTATACCTCTTTATCATCTGTCTAGACTACATGAGAACATCTATTGATAAAATCAAAGAAAACAGTTTTAAGCAAACAAAAGAAAGAAGCCGAAGGTACCCTACAAAAACAATTACTGACGCTGACTACACCTATGATATAGTGCTTCTAGCAGATGCACCCACCCAAGCTGAAACCCTGCTACATAGTCTGGAATGAGCCACTGCAGGCATCGGCCTCCATATCAATGCACACAAAATGGAATATATGTGCTTTAATCCAACCGGCGATATCTCTACACTAAATGGTAGCTCTCTGAAACTAGTTGACAAGTTCACCTATCTAGGAAGCAGTGTCTCATCAACCGAGACAGATATTGACACACAACTAGCAAAGACATGGATAGCTATTGATAGGCTATCAGTCATATGGAAGTCAGACCTGACCGATAAAATGAAGCACAGTTTCTTCCAAGCAGCAGTCGTGTCGATACTGCTATATGGATGCACTACATGGATGCTAACTAAACGGATGGAGAAAAAGCTTGACGGCAACTACACAAGAATGCTCCGAGCAATATTGAACAAGTCCTGGTGGTAGCACCCCACAAAGCAGCAGCTGTACAGCCACCTACCATGAAAACTATCAAAATTAGATGAACCAGACATGTGGGACACTGCTGGAGAAATAGGGACGAGCTCATAAGCGATGTACTCCTGTGGATCCCTTCTCATGGATGAGCAAAGGCAGGATGACCAGCTCGAACCTACATACAGCAGCTCTGTGCTGATACGGGATGTAGACTTGAAGACCTACCGGAAGCAATGGATGATAGGGAGGGGTGGCGAGAGTGGGTCAGGGATATCTGTGCTGATAGCGTGACATGATGATGACCTCATCAGAAAACTAGCGACTAATATGAACTCAAGAATTAGTATTAGGTGACTTCAAAAATTCACTTTTGATAATGACAGCTGGGAACATTTTAAGTATTATCAAAATTGCCATTAGCATTGAAAATCAAAATAACTTATTTGGCATTTTCTGCATTTTATTTTGAGAAGAATAAAAACGTGATTCAGACACAAAAAGAGGTTTGTGTAGTTTATAGGAGATACTATGAACGTTTGAATGCATTAAAAGTGGGTTAAGTTTTGCACAGAGGACTTCTGAGAGGATGAATTCTTGTGTTGAAGATAAGCAATCATAAGTAAATGTATTAGAGTGGGGGGTGTATGAATGTATCATAATAATTTTGATATTGGTTATTTATTATTGCTACGGACTGTATTGTATTGAATGACTTGAAGACAGTATAGGTATTCAATTTCATCTGTTAGTAAGGATTGAACTCACAATCAATGGTTTACTCTACTTCTGACACCTAATGCAGATATTACAAAGCCTTATTTTGGCAAAAAGTGACCAGAAATTGGGGGTAGAAAGACTGTGTCACACCAATCTTCCAAGTAGTAGGTTGGTTTATTTGTTTAATGGCATATCAACCTTTGAAGGTTATTTAATGCCAAAGCCATTCTCCAAGAAGAACAGTAGTGGTACTAATTTATCCCATAGCTGGGAGGATTAAGGGGTTCATACCTTTCCCAAGGGTATTTGCCCGAAAGTGAATGTAATGGCGCAACTGGAGTACAAACTCGCTTACTACGATTCCACAGTCTAGCGCTTTAACCATTACACCATGAGGACACCCCCAAGTAGTAGGAGTGGATCAGTTTATATTTGACAATGTTGGCCTTTTACTTATACTCTAGTATTGGCTACTTGCAAACCAGTTGAAGTTGACAACAATCAAATGAAAACATTACTTGAGAATTATCATACTCAAAACATATCAAGTGTTGAAAATTGTTAGCACTAACTTGTTTATATTAGCTGTTTTGGTTTGGTTTGGTTTCTTTGTTTAATGGCATATCAACTCTTTTTAGGTTATTTAATGCCAACGCTATTCTCCTAGAAGAACAGAGGTGGTACTATCTAACCCATAGCTGGGAGGATAAGGGGGTTCATACTCGAAAGTGAATGTAATAGCGCGGCTGGAGTATGAACTCGCGTACTACGATTTCGCAGTCCATCGCTTTAACCATTACACCACAAGGACCCCCCCTATTAGCTGTTTTGAAGCATGATTTACATATTAATTAAGTAAAATATGCCTACTAGATTTTTATGTGCAATTTGCAACTATAATAAAAATGATCCCTTTTTGAAAAGAATTATGACAAGCAAATGAAAAGCAAATGTCTTATAACAATGTGAAGCAAGCAAAATGAATTAGCACAAACCACAAAAGGCTGTGTATTGGTACTAATGTTGCTCTAAATATGTTGATGAGATTGGAAAAGGATCCTTTAGGAATTCCTTTTGCAGAAATAAATTATTCAAAGAAGTACTGCTTCCATTTTGACTAGTTGAAGGCAAAAACTGACAAAAAGCAGAATTTGTTAATAGAAAGGACATGATGTTTTATCAAGACAGTGTTAGACTAGGTTTTTTGGGGGTGGGGGTAGTGATCAGGCAAAAATTCTTAGAATTTGGCTGGAAAGTTTTCACTCCTCCCCCATATTTAGCAGAAATTTTGCCTCTTTGATAACAATTTATTCTGGTTTTAACAGAATTCTTCTAACTAGTAAAAATATGTATCCTCCATAAGACAACGATATTTAAGTTTTTATGTAATAAAAAATTATATTAAATCAGAAAGACTAACAAAACTAAGCAAGAATGTATATAGAAAGATTACACTTATTTTTATTTTATTATCATTGATTTCAATATAAAATTATACATCGGAATGCTTTTAATACATCTGAGAAAAAAACATTATTAGAATCAATAATGCTAAGTAATTATTTATCAAACAATTTTGTTATTAGCATTATGCAAATGATCCACAGCATATACTATGTAAAGCTTTATTTCTTAGTGATATATCACACACATAGCAGGATTTTAAATGCATTAATAACCGAGCCTGCCTGGTGTTCATGTCAAGTGGGTATTAATAATTTGAATTGCTCAGTCCTAGGAAGCCATATCCTCAGGCAATCCTGCTTTGGCTGAGTTCAAAACTTGACACCTGAGGTGCCCCAATATGAGGAATGTTGAAGGGACCAAGCATTTTTTGAAATAATCACATAAGTTTGGATTTGTGATTGGCTCCCCATGATAAAAAAACCTTGTGTCATATATTGGCTTAGTGGGAAGTCAATTAAATTCCATGAATAACATGGCGGCAAATCTAATTCAGCTAGACTTTAACAGAGATATCATTGATGAATAAGATACTAATTAACATTAAATAAAGTTTTGATAATCATTGAGAATATAATGTAAATAATAAAGGGAATTGTTACATCAGTGGTGATGTAATTTCAGTTACAGGCAGACAGATACATAATCTCCATTATAAGATGAAAAAAAAAAAAAAATTGAATTACTCAAAATACTGCAAAAAGGATCTTAAATATTTTTTTTTTTTAAATGAGAAAGATAAAAATTTCTGGAAAGATGGAATTATGAAATTGCCTGAAAAAAATAGCAGAATAGAGAGGAATGAAATGGTCGATATGATGTTCCGTAAAATTAATGCTAAATATTAAAAAAATGTCTTTTATTTCTACTTAATGAGCTGAACGAAACTTTTAACCAACCCAATATTTACTGCTCAAGGCTTTCAATAGTGAAGATTATTTGTTGTGATATTATTTAAATATGTTTTTACAGGGGGTCTATTTTCATCAATTTATATTTACAGTTGGGTAGCTATGAATGGTATCATGGTAAGAGACCTAGGACTATTGATAGTGAATCTAATTATCACTGGGTGCCCAGTACTTCTCTCTGTGTCACAACTAAGGTAAGTTTACTAAATAAAAACTTATATTTACAGTTTCTGATATTAATTTATAACCCCTGCTCTCTCTCTCTCTCTAATCAGGAAGCTCATGATTGAATTAAAAAAGATTATTATTTTTATTCTTAGCTTTAGTAGAAAAAAGTATTAAATCTAAATTAAGTAAAATTTATGTGGAAAAGATGATACAATTAATTCATACACAATATACTTTTTTCTTAAGTTTTCAAAGTACTTTGAAAACTAAATGTAAACAAAACTAAAATTATCAAGTCAAAGAAAATATTCAAAATAAGATTTTTCCTTGTTGTCAGGGCTGAGAATATGCTGACTGCAGAGGGTTAAGTCCTCTCTAAAAGTGTCCTAGGTATAACACCAACTTGTATCCAGTGGTAAAACTCCAGTTCTGGGGGTCTGGGGAATATAGAATACCCCTTCATTGCCATTACTCCTAGGTCCACTCTGATTCAGAGTGATAGTATCTATTAAGGTCCTCTCAATGGGCCAAATAGATCACTTTGAAAATTATTTGTATTTGATAGGAATACCTGATACCATATAACTGCATGCAAATTGGAATGAAAATAGTTACTTGAAGCAATAATTGTTTACTAAGGATTATTATTATTAATCAATTAATTATCTGAAACCATATAATTGCTTGCAAGTTGTGTAGATAGAAATACTTGAAAGCATAAAACTGTTTGCAAATTATTTGTATTAGATAGAAATACTTTATATCATATAACTGTGTGCAAAGAAATAATTGTAGACAAATAAAGAATGCAATGGAACATATATATATATAAAATATAGTTAGGATTACAATCAAACATTTACAAATTTCAGCATTAAATAACCTATCAGGAGTTGAAATGCTTTTAGATAAATAAACCAAACCAGGTAAGTTGAGAAAACATTAATAATTGAGTTTTCTAATTGCAGGTTAAAATGGAGATAATGCTTTATTTTATTTTGTGTATTTGTTGGGTTACTTACAAAATGGACATCATTCCAGGTTGAAGAGTTACACTTATAACATTTTTAGAGCTAAATATTTTCTTTGCTTTCATGAGTTAATTAATTTTTATAAGTTAATAAATTTCACTAAACTGGCAAAATCAGTTGAGCCAAAGACTTTTAGACCCCAATGTTAATTTTAAAATAATCCAATAGCCTTAAAGGGAAGAGAGAAATAAATGAGAAAACATACCACTTGTCAATTTTTTCCCTTTCTTATTTCTCACCCCCTCTTTTACATTTTAATTTTTCTGTATTGCTTGTGTCTCAGACATTCTCTGAGAGGATGAGACCGAAAGAAAAGGTCTCTTTTTCAGAATGCATATGCTTTTTAAATTGACTTTAGAATTCTATTTGTACCAGAGAATACACACACACACACATATATATATATATATACACACGCACACATACATGTGTATGTGTGTATATATGCACCACAATATATTTCAAGTATAAAATAATATATAAAATAGGATAAAAACTCACAACTCAAAGTTTCACACTTTAGATGTAATGAGATATATCTACATCTACCTAGCTGATACAGAGACACCTTTGTGACATTAAGTAAATATTCTATTTAGTAAAACAATTTTCTCTTTCAAATCACTTTCTTCCCACTAAGCATTGGCAAATACACTGTTATTCTTACACACCTATTTACAAACAAGTGGAACAGGTTTCCTTCCTGTAACACCAATCCTATCTCATTGCCAACATTATTGATGTTAAACACTACAGGGATGGGTCTACTTCTTTGTCATACTCTGAGAGTTGGGGGGAGGGTACAAAAAACTAATGGCTGGTTTATTATTTAAATTAACAAACCAGGGAATAACAGTTTTTAACTGAAAAATTCTGCTTATGGTTAGCTAAAGAAATAAAAACAATGTAAATTAAGTAGAAAACAACAGTATTTGATAATCAGAAATAATGATCAAATCCTAAGACTCAATTCTGTTTATAGTTTTAAGAAGGGTCATTAACATCAAAAAAATTCTTCTAACAATTAAACTCCTTGTTTTTGTTTTTCATATGACATTTCCACTGGTAAATTATCCGGCCTTCTGTAGCATTTTTTTTGTTATGGAATTGTTTTCAGTTCTTTTCACAGAACTCCATTTCCCTTGTTTCCGCAGAGTAGCAAGTCAATTCAATGTTGATTTGGCTTATACATTTTCTAATCTTCCAATAGCATTTCTAAGACTAAATTCTTTTTATTTATTGTATTGAATTAATTTAGAAGGCAATTGCAATGCAAAATAATAATTATTTGAGTCTAATTAATTTTAAAGTAAAAACTTTATTGTCGGAGACTTTTTAAAAATGAACACAGTGTTGGATGTTTAAATTTTTTTTGCACATTGTAAACATGGTGTCATGTGGGGTGTTAAAACACCATGTTGGTGTTTGTTTAATTAGTTTAAAATGCCATAATTTTTAAATTAGAAATACAATCAGATTCCTCCACATCAGAATTATACTCATGTACATTCTCATTCCATAAACATTTGATTAAATGCAAAAATAATGATAATTTTTCCATTAAAATAGAAGCAATAGTACGTAATGTTGGTCATCTCAGAATTAAGGAGGCTTTATTAATAGCTAAGTTACACCCTCAGATTAACAGTAGGTGAGAATTAAATACTGAATATATCATTAATTAACATGCACATTTTAAACATATATTTAAGTTTAAATAAAAATGAAATAAAATAAATGAAATTGATTAGGACAACTGAAGTCACTTTTATTCTGCATGGCGTTTAAACACCCCACATGGCACCATGGTTACAAAACCCATGCCATTCTAACACCCCATGTGACACCATGTTTACAATGTCCAAAAAAATGTGAACATCTAACACCATGCTCATTTAAAAAGTCTCTGATGATGAAGTTTTTCCTTTGAAATGAATTAGACTCAAATAATTATTATTTTGCATTGCAATAGCCCTCTAAATTAATACAAGACAATGAAATAAAATAATTTGTGCAATGCTTCAAGCAAATCACAAAATACTTTAATCTTTTTTTAAAAATTTAGCTATCAAGTTATTCAAAGTAGAAAATCTAAATAACTCGGTTAAAAACCTTACTTTATAGTTAAATTGTCATTGACTAAACAAAATCCACCCATTTTTCAGTTTCTACTATAATCAATCAGAATTGATCAGATGGACAATATCATGAAAGAATAGACATTAGCAAGTAGAATGTTCAAATAAAATGATTAATTATTACAATGTTATATAACAAAACACAGTATAAGAGTATTCACCACACATACTTGCATTTTTTAATAGGAATACCAACAAAGTATGAAATATATTTGAATAATGCAGTAAGTCATTTTTAAGTAAAAACTTATACAGATTTTTCTATTTTATATGAATTAAAAAAAAACAAAAAACAACTTTAAGTATTATCTCTTAGTTTCATCAATTGTATCTAGAAGACCTACCAATAGGGACAGATGACAAGAGATAAACAAGAGAATCTATGCTGTCAGTACGCCTTCATGATGATCACTTGATTAGTTAAGTAGGTATATCTTCTCACCTCAACAATCCAGTAATTTGGAGAAAACAGTTAAGAGGAATATATAAATTTTACGCACAAATTCTGCATATTTGATTTTATATAACACAAGAAGAAATTAACTAATGATTAAAAAAAAAAGCAAAAAAATTGATATATATATGAGATATTTATAGAGTAAATTACATGTTTTTAGTAAGTGCAAAGTTTAAAGTGATACTATTAACCTATAGCTGGTAAGGGAATGGTTCCATACCTTTCCCAAGGATATCAGTCCTAAAGTGAACGTATTAGCGCTATTGGAGTCTCCAAACTCACTTACTATGAAGCTGTAGTCCAGCATATTAGCAATTATGTAATAGGACCCCCTCCCCCGGTCATCCTAATAGTGCTATTTGCTCAAACAATAGAGCTAATTATCAAGAACAATGTTAACAATAAACGTTTGTAAAATGAAGTGTATATAACCAGATAAGTGTATATTTCCATTAAAAAGTTTGAGGAGAGAATAATGTTAAGGTTCAGAGATTCAGTCAAAAGAAAAATAAATGATCAGAACTTCTGAAACAAACAAAACCAGGGCGGTAACATTAACTGTGGCACAATTATCATAGATACATATAAACATGTGCCTATTTTTTATCTCATAAAAGTCAATCAACATTTCTGTTAGGCCTACTGATAGTTTATACATAGTTTTGAACAACAACAAAAAAACAAAAAACAGAACAATTTTTTATTATTACCACAAATTTTAATGAAATTTCAATGGCTTAGATACACATTGGAAATAATTATTTTCCTAGATTATTGTGGTCAAAGTTCCCTTAGTTGTAGCAAAAAGTCATTAGCAAAGAACTAATCACAAATTAGAATATCAAATCAAGGAAGAAAGTAATCTCTCTGATGTAATGGCTAAAGTGCTGGACTGCAGCCTTGAAGTAAGGAAGTTTAAACTCTGGTTGCACTACTACATTCACTTTCAGACTATTACTCTTGGGAAAGGTATGAAAATCCCTTTTCCCCACAGTTATGGGTTAAATAGTATCACTGTTGTTCTTTTACAAGGATGGTTTTGGCATTGAATAACCCATGAAAGTTCATATGCTATTAAACAAAGAAACCCAACCAAATCAAGGAAAAGAAAATTCTAAGAAATTTCCTACTTTTTGCAATTTTTGAGAATTTTCTTTTTATATAAATCCTTATTTTGCTACAACTCAGGGAACTTTGACAACAATAACTGGGGAAAATAATCACTTCCTATGTGTGTCTTAGCCATTGAAGTTTGTGGCAATAAAAAAAATCAATCAGTTTTTTCACTGTTTTTTCTTGTCCTATGCTGTAATACTAATCAAAATTATAATAATAAGAGCTCAAATAATTTACTCTACTAGAAAAAGAGGGAAAAAATTGAAGTAAACAACAGTTGTTTAGTCACTTGTTTTTAACATATAAACATACAAATATGTCTGATAATCAAAAGAATGTATAATCAAGTAAAAACCTAGAAAAATATTTCTATTAGAATCTTTAATATAGTCTTGGGGATTGACAGGAAACTTGTTCATTTCTGTTAAAGATTCAAATAAGAGAGGAAATTTCTTCATTTTGAAGAATTTAGATGAGGTTTTTCCGGGAAAAACAGTACAAGTTAAAATTGCATGAAATCTTCAGGAAGAACAAATATAGAAAGAGAAAAATTCAGAGGAAAAGAAAATTCATCTTGTTCTGACAAGAAATATGAACAGTTATAACATCTATTAACAAACTTGAAAACAATTTTAGATGTTTTCTTTTTTAGAAGCTGAGTCTTAAGTAAAAACAAAAATTTTCTACTTTTACTCTCTTTATGTGTAGCAAACATTCCCATAAAATATTTTAGATTAATCTATTACAAGTTTTACATATTTGAGGTATTTTTAGAATGAGTTACATCAATTTCGAAAAGTTAGTTGTTTTAATTTCTTATCTATATATTAATGTTTGTTAGTAAGTATGACTAAATTTGTATTAAAACTTTTCAGAAAAATTATTTTTTTAAATCTACCAAAAATCAACTAGTTAATTGATTCTAAAAAATTTTCAGCATTTATTTTATAAAGGCCAAATTTTTTATTAAATGTTTTCAGTCTAAATTTCATTGACAACATTCATTATGCTAATGTAAATTAGCAAATAAAACTAAAAAGTTATGAATAAAAATAATCTAAATTTATTTTCCAGTTTTTTTTTCTGAAGTAGAGCCTCTGTATGTAGCCAGGCATTAGTTTGTTTTAAAAAATGGTGAAAGAATTTATTTCTCCAGGGAATTATTTTTTATATAAATAAAAATCATTCTCTTTCTCTTTGGATAAGTAAATGAAATCATCAAATTAATTAATGGGGGTAGGCATTCACACAAGAAAGAAAAAAAATGATGCCAACAAAATTTGAACCGAGAACTCCTTTTAATAAAAAACTTTATCATCAAATAAATACTTGAAATATTATTAAAATCAAGTAATTAGTTGATTTTTGGTAGATTCTTGAAATTGGAAATGTTTTTTCATTTGAAACATTTTAATGCAAATTTAGTTAGACTACTACTTAATAACTACATACTTATCAACCTAAATACTTATTGTTTGTGTATGTCACACTTTCAGATATGAATATACATGTGGCATCAGCTGCTTTTGTTAAATAAATGTTTGAATAAAGTCTAAGGGGTTAGAAGAGAAAGATCTGAAAAAAAATCTGTTGTTGAGAAAAAGAAAATGTAGTAAGGTGAAGAAAAAAAAGTTGGGGGAATTGAAAAGAGTATTTAAATTGTCAACATAGGTGATAAAAATAAAAGAATTAAAAGTCATTGTTTTCATCAATTATTCTGCTCAAGTTTAACTATGATGATGATGATGATGATGATGATGATAAAAAAAAGTGACCATATAAACAAATGGTATATGCACAATCCAGAATCCACCCTGGAAAATGAGACAAACTCCTCTGGGATTTTGAAATCCAAATGGATCATCTAATCTTGGCCAGACAACCAGACCTAGTAATAGTCAACAAAAAAAAGAAAAAAAAAAAAGAAAAGAGAACTTGCCAAATTGTGGACTTTGCTGTCCCGGCTGACCACATAGTAGAATTGAAAGAAACCAAAAAGAAGGATAAGTACCTAGACCTTGCTAGAGAATTTAAAAAAAAAACTGTAGAATGTGAAAGTGACGGTGATACCAATCATAACTGGTGCTCTTGGTATAGTAACCAAAAGATTGATTCAGGGACTGGAGGACTTGGAAATAAGAGGACGAGTGGAGACCATCCAAAACTACAGCATTATTACTGGGAAGAGTCCTGGAGACTTGAGGAGACTCAAAGTCAAACTCCAGTGAGAAACCATTGGCTAGTGTGAAAAACTCGCAAAAGAGTGATGATGATGTTATATTACATTGTTTTGTTAGATATATAAGTATTTTACAGTTAAAGCAACAAATTTGTAAGTATAAATAGAAATTAATAAATTATCTAAGGATTTTATCAAGAGTTTAAATTCCAACATTTATATCCACTTTATGGAATGAAAGTCATCAGTGGAAAAAATGCTTTAGCTATCCATTTTTATTTGCCTAAATGAATGACTAACAGAGAAGAAATCAAGCTTGAACATGAGCAAGAGAACATTAAAGATGATGTCTTGAATCTTTACATGATGAAAAAGAAGAAAAGCAAGACATTCAAAACCGCAACAACAGATGATACAAAAACCCCAAAAAATATTCCCACAGGCGGAAATAGTTTTAAAATATGTAAAATATAACAAATAATCAATCAAATCTTTAAAAAATGGTTTGTATAGTTTATTAAGTGACCTTGCAGTTACAAAGAATGTTATTTTATGTTTGGAGTTGTTTTTTTTAGCTTCTTTTTGTGAATAAAAAAACCTAAAACAAACAAACCTTAATAACAAAAAAAAAAAGAAAAGAAAATAAAAGAAGAAAAAAAAAGCTTACCTCATCACAAGCAAAGCACCTTGGCCTTACAAGTTCTGCAAAGTGTCGTTCACAAAATAGCTTCTGTTGGAAATGGCAATATGTCAAATCAATAAGCAGCTCATCACATACATTGCAGTTGAAACACGCTGGATGCCAACACAAAGAGCTGCCAACTTTGCTGGCTGTAACAATCAATTCTCCTGCATCAATTTCACCTTTACAGTTATGACATGGCTGAAATCAACAAAACCAAAGTACATTTTGTTTAATTAATTCTTGGTTATAAAATAGAAGTTAATAAAATAATAAATAAAAACTTAATAAGAAATTAAAAAGAGCAAAAACATGTAATGCATATATGATTCCAAAAATTAAAATTTTTATTTCCTTTGTATTGGCTGATAAAGCTGAAAGCCAGAAAATATAGACTGACTTGGCTGAGTCAAAAATTTTGCAATATTTTGATAGGTACTAGTTTATGGTACATATATAAAGTGACCAAAGCAGTTCAAACTGAGGAAGTTACCTGCTGTCATTGGTAGTATCATTATAGTTGGTGCACTGACACATTGTGCATTGGTTCACTCTGTGTATGATTTGAAAGCTGCACAAATGAATGTGCAATATAGTCTAATTTGAGAACTTATGCTTTACAAGTTCAAACTGGGCCATAATGACATGGAAGCAATCAAAAACATTCATTCTGCAAAGAGAAGGTACAATTGACCACAGTACAGTAACTAGATGGTTCAAGAAATTTTTCTCGGGTTGCAAGAATCTCAACAATTAGGCAAGGTAGGCCTAAAAGCATGAATTCCAAAGCTATAGAGGCAAAATGATGAGTAGCACTCGGAGAATATCAAGCAAGCTTGGCATCCCAAGGTTCACTGTGGTTTATCACCTTCATGACCTAGGCAAAAGCATCCAGAGCTGCCTTATGTACTTCCAAAATATTGCAAAACTTTTGACTCACTCAAGTATTTACAGTATAAAATGGTAGATATTTAAGTATATGACCCTATTGTTTGTTTTTTTTCATTTATTTAATAGCACATCAACCTTCATAGGTTATTTAATGCCAAAGCCATCCTTGTAGAAGAACAGTAGTGATATTACTTAACCTATAGTTGGGAGGGGGGATAAGAGGGTTCATGCCTTTCCCAAGCGGATTTGTCCAAAAGTGAACATAACAGCACTTTAGCTATTACCCTATATAAACTCTCTCCATGAACCTATTACTTTACTAAATCAAAAGCAGTAATTTTACTTCTATTTGTTATTAAGGAAGGAATAAAGTAGTACCCTTGTTGGGCTGTGATAATGACATTGAATGATTTTAATCAAGTCCTGGTCTCAATCCAAATATACAGAATTTTCAAATCTAATGACACAATGTTATTAAATATGAAAATTCTATATACATATCTAATATCAAATTAGCCTCTTTTAACAAACAAAGTAACATGTTGATAGAAATGCCTGAAACTATACATTGTTTAATTTATCATAACAATTACATATTCCCTTGAAAACTTTATCTTCTTTGTGTTTCGGATTAGAAATACAAAATAAAAATGTAGATTGAAAATACTTAATGATATTCTTACAAAAACACCAAATCTAAGCACTTTTGACAAGGTGACATGTCATTAACTAAGCTTACCTTAATTTGACACAAGGCCAGAAGTATGAGCCACCCAGTGAGAATCAAACTCACTAATAATAGTCTGCTAGCCAAATTCAATAACCATTATACCATACAAAGCATAGCTTAGTTATAATACAAGACTACAAGTATGAGGCACTGAGTGAGAATCAAACTCATTATTCAGGAGAATTCAGTAGACTGCAAAACTTTCAAACAAAACATGACAAGCTGCCCAGGTGACAATGATTCCATAAAAATGTTTGAAACTGAAACATTTTTGTTTTATCATAATAATTATATATTCTCTTTAAAAGTAGCCGTACTCCTTATCATTACGAAATGGTTTGGGGAAAATGCTAACATTTTGTCTTCATTCTCTAAAAATATTACTTGATTAAAAAGTTTGTTTCATGTTCATTGTTAGATGACATTAGAAGAATTTTTTTTGTGGAAAGAATTTGATTTCAAAGTAGATATTTACTCTCACACACTTGTCCTGTAACCTTTTTGGTCATGGAAGCACAACTTACTTAGTGTGTCTTGGGCTGGAATAGCCTAGTATAGCCAATTCCTTTGTCTTCAACTGGTTTGAATTCATAGCTTCTTCAAGACAGGTTGCCATACCAAAGATCCTAATCTTCCATACTATCTTATCCGTAACTTGAGGAAAAATAATTGGATTCCTACCTTTCTCAAGAGTATTAGCACAATGTGAAATGTAAACAGCTTAATTTAGGATTTGAACTTGGATATCTGAGTCCACTTCCTATGAAAATAACTGTTACGTTATTAGCTTCATTAAAAAAAAGTCAGTTTTCACTGAGTTGTGGGAGGGAACAAAGGGTTAAATCCATGGTCACTAAGGTACACTTTAACTAAGGCTCATATACACTAGATCAGTGCTTCTCAAACTATCTGATGTGGTGTACCAGCAGGATATTTTTCCAGTGTACCACAAACCAGTATTATATTTGTGCCATATTATCAATCTCTCATATTCTATCACAGCATGTGAAAAGATTAATATGAAACAATACAGGAAGATTTTATGCATTTTCATATTACACGTAAAATTATGATAATGCAAAACTGAAAGCTCTCCATATATCGGCAGTCAATGACTCATATACCACACCTTTACTTTGAGTATTGCTGCACTAAGCCATTGTTCCATAGGACAATTTAGTTGTGTCAACTTGAAGTCTTAAGCCTAATGTCAATTTGCGTGTCTCTTCAACTGAACCAGATAATAATTGCTGTACAATTCATAGTGCAATTAGGTATTGTCAAGCTAAATGTAGTTTCTTTCTTAATTAGAGGTTCCTATATGCTATTTATTTCTATGCTAGACTGAGGAAATTTAGAGCCTTATGATATTAGATATTTTAAAATCTTTTGTAAAAAAAATAACCATAAATATAAAGGTAAGTCTTTGAAGAGAGATCAACTGCAGTCTGCATATTAATCCTTTTGCAAGCAGAGCAAGATTTTTGTTACCAACCATAAAGAAGCAGAGCAGCATTTATTTTTAGCATAAGCTCAATGTAAGGCACTTTTCTCTTTACTGTTTATTGACCAATTCAATGTATAAAAACATCATGAGGAGGCCCCACTGGAGGATTGTGTAAAGGTTGTTTTGCAAAATATAATTAAAAATCAGTGCTTCATTGTTTTCATACTTCTGTACTATGACACACAATTGATCAAATAATCATGTATTGGTTCCATTTTTTTTATATGATTAATTGACTTGTTTCAACATGCCCTCTATTTTGTAAATTTTTGAAAATCATTTGCCTACTCCATAAGGATTAAAAAAATTATATGCCTGTGAAAGGGTTAAGATACAAGGGTAATTCTATTTGTGATGATCTTAAGATTAGTGTAACACTGACCTTTAAAGAAACAATATATAATAGGTGACAAGTAGATGTCTACATTATAATTGTCACGTGATATCCCACGGAGACGATAGAAATAAGATTAATACTATCCTCCCGTTGGAATGAACAGTGGCGACTCGTCAAAAAAGTGACCGTTAAGAAAGAATGTAGGTCACAGAGGGGATATCAACAGGTGTTGGTACTTAGTAACCTCCGGACACCGGAAGTGAGAAGAAGAGAGAAGCCAAATGATTGGCTGGGGCCCTAAAACGGAAGTGGCACCCTTCTCCCCGTCGGCGAAAAAAACGAGAAGAAATGTTAGTTATTGGAAAGGGCTCGTGGCAGACAGACCCATAGCCATTTACTCCGGGTAGAAGACAAAAGAATATCTGAGACACGAGGGACCCAAGTTCTTCAAGCCAGTATTAAAAATAGCTTAAAGTCTATTAGCCCGTGAAAAAAGAAAGATTCTCCAGTGGAACCCCGTCAAAAAATAAGATAAGTAACTTCGGGACTATTTCTCCTTTATACCCAAACTTTATATACCACCCTCTCTCTCTCTCTCAATTTGAAGAAAAACGAGAGTCAAGAAAAGACATTTATGTCCAAGGACTGTTCAATTCATTATAAAATATTTTGACACTTTGAAGGTGTATATAATTGTAGTAAAGGATTCATGTATTTTTATGTTACCATGTGGTCTAAGTTGTTCTTGGCAGTTCTGCTACGAATTTGTTGTGTCACATTTCCTTTTCAGCTTCTATTCGCCTTATGTTACCTTGCTTAGAATTGTCCTATAAATTCCTCTAAAATATCACACGGGAAACTGGAGTTGCCGACTACTACAATATAATATTATTACGACTAAAACCTATAGGCTCATATCTTCCATTGTCTAGGGGAAGGAAGGAAAGCGGCCTGGTGGGTGTGTGGATAGTGTGAAATTTGGAACCCCTTGCCAGCGGTGGTCGATCTGGCCCTAAATTAATCCCTCACGTAATATGCCAGGTCTTATATGCCTGAGAGAAAAACTCTGAAAGAGAACTTATTCTATAGGGGATCAAGTGCCAACCTGCCCCGTCTTCACACGTGCGAAAATAAAGTCCCGTTTTGGGATTTTAGTCAATTTGCCGTCACAATAATTCTTTACAAATGAATAAAAATATGTTGATACAAATTCGTTAATAATTTAATCAAGTTCAACTGGTGTCACTTAATTTCAGTTTATGTGATTTTGATGGATTCTTTTTAATTATGATAAATTTGCTACATAGTAACTTAGTTTAGTTATTTACTTTAATGACATATCAACCCTTGATGGTTATTTAATACCAAATGCTGTTTATACATATATGTATATATGATATATAAATAAATATTTTGTGGGAAAGTTTATTTTTAAACAAGTTTGAGCTCATTTGTTTGTATTCAGTTAAAGGTAAATTTTTACCCTTTAACCCATCCAATTTTAGCGAAAACTAAAAATCAGATTCTACATTTTTTTTTGGTGAATACATGTAAACAGCCAGAAAAAATATTCGCAAAGAAGAAATTCTGAAGAAAACCCCAATATTTTAGAAGGGGGGGTCACTTTGTTATATAAATTTAACATAAAATGATCACCCACTCCCAGACCAGCAAGTATTACTGACAATCTGAGATAGCGGAAAGGGACACATAACCAAATATTTTTTTCATTTATTTTGTAGGGACATCAGATGAGGAGGGTGGAGATTTTTTCATTAAATAAAAACAAGGGGTGGAAACAATATGGAGGGGGGTCTTTTTTTAAAATAAGTGATGAAAAGACTTAAAATAAATAAAAAAAATGGTTTTTTGGGCGTATTTTTATTTCAAGTCTTTTCATCACTTATTTAAAAAAAAAAACAATATTGTTTCCACCATTTTTTTTTTTATTTAGTGAAAAAAATCCCCACCCCAAATAAGCTTAGTTAACACCTCCACCCTCTCCATCTGATTTCCCTACAAAAATTTGGTTACATGTCCCTTTGCCACTATCTCTGGTCGTCAGTAATGCTTGCTGGTCCGGAAGTGGGTGATCATTTTATGTTAAATTCATATAACAAAGTGATCCCCCTCTTTAAATTCTAAAATATCGGGGTTTTCTTCAAAATTTCTTCATTGTGGATATTTTTTTTGGCTGTTTACATGTATTAGCCAAAAAAAGTAGAATCTGGGATGGGTTAAAGGGTAGAAATTTACCCAGTTAAATCGTTTCAAGTATTGCTATTCAACATTCGTAATTCTGTTTATCAAACATTTCCATCTAATCTAATATTAATAATTTGTTTGCGGCACACAGGTAATAATATCATTTTGTTTGCACACAGTTAAATAGTTTCAAGTATTGCAATCAAACACTAATAATTTCATTCAATATTAATCATTAGTTTGAACAGTTAAATGGTTTCAAGTATTGTTATCTAATACTAATAATTCTATTTAATATTAATTATTTGTTTGCACATAGTTAAATTGTTTCAAGTATTGCTATCTAATACTAATAATTCTATTTAATATTAATCATTTGTTTGCACACAGTTAAATGGTTTCAAGAATTGTTATTTAACATTAGTTGTTCTGTTTATCAAGTATTTCTATCTAATATGAATAACTTGCACAAAGCTGTTTGGTTTCAAAGAACTAATAATAAAATCCCTAGTAAAGGATTAAACAGTTCTACTTGACCCACAGTTGGGACCCTATCTGGTAGTATCACTAAGAGTCAGAGTGGATGTGAGAGTAATAATAATTAAAGGGTACTCCACCAAACTCCAAGACTGGAGCCTCATCATCAGATGAAGTTCCTACATGTCTTGTTGGTCTTATTTGAATGATTTTAGAGATGGGAGGTAGGTAGCCCAACAGCTGCTGTTTTGTAGGATGTTGCTTCCAGGATTTGTTCAATATAGCTCACAGCATTCTTGCACAATTCCTGTCTAGCTTTTTCTCTATACGCTTAGTCAGCGTCCAAGTGGTGCATCCATATTGTAGAATTGACACAATCGCTTCTTGTAAGACATTGTGTTTTATTTTATCGGATAGGTTTGACCTCCATATGATTGATTACCTATCGATAGCAGTTTATGCCTTCACTAGTCGCTCATTGACATGACTTTCAGTAGATGATATGCTGCTACTGAGGTACGTGAACATATCCACTGATTCCAGAGAACCACCATTTAGAGTGGAAATCTTTCCTTTTTGATTAAAACACATGTACTTTGTTTTGTCTGCATTCACATGGAAATCAATACCATCGACTGCCTGCTCCAGACTATACAGCAGGGATTTGACCTGGATAGGTGTATTTACAAGAAATGCTTTGTCATCTGCACAGTCTGCATCCATAATGGTTTCTGCAGGATATCATCTGCTTCTTGCCTTTTTAAGTTTAAAGCATTCTTCTTTCATTAGATCTATTGACATTCAAAGTATGTAGTTCAGGCAGATTAGGAGCAGATATGGGGCTAATTTATTCCCTAGCGGAACCCCAGCAACAATGTCAAAGAAGTCTGGGTCTCTATCTAGTGAGTGAACTTTTACTTTCGTGTTTAGTAGTACCCTTCCCTACACTTCAGTGTAGTAGCTATTGAAAAGGGAGCCTTTGGGGCACCCTCGACTAAGGTCGCCAACAATTTATTATGGCAGTGGCAGTTTCTTTTGGGAGACCATATGCTAGAAGTACTTACTCCATCTTCCCTCTGAGTAGAACTCAAATGCCTTGGAGAAATCTACAAATAAGAATGTCGACTTGAGGTTTTGTTCCATGAATACCTTCTAAAATTCGACGGATTGTTAGAATCTGTGATGTTGTGGATCAGTTTCTCTGAAAACCATTTTGATTTTTACTAAGAATTTTCTCAATTTCTAGTTCAATGCGGTTGAGTAGTAGAATATGAAAACAAATATTCTACTTTACCTATTTGGGCATTCATGTCTCTGCCAATGATTAGAATGTTGAGTTAGAGAATGCTATGGACAAAAGAGGATAGCTCATTGTAGAAGGTGATGAGGTCCATTTCGTCAATAACATTGGTAGGACTGCAGCAGGAGATGATTGTTGTGCTGGGCTTGCCATTAAACATGGCCACCATCATTCTTGGTTGTATTTTCTCGATGCTATTAAGTGATTTGAGGGCACGAGGACTGAGAAGCATTCCTGCACCTCCTACAATGGTATTGACAGAGTTTTTCTATGCAGATGCTGAGATAAATGTCCATCCACTGCTAGAATTGTGGTATTTTATTTCTACTTTGTTATGAATGTATATGTGTTCTTGTATGCATACTATTGGAATTTGGGCAGCCATCTTGTTTTTAGCTGTATGATACAAAAGATACACCTAAGTAACAAGGCTGCATTAAGTCTAGACTTTGTAATTTGCCATTGTTCTAATATGCCTTATCTTCACTGATTGGCTAATCTACTGCTTCTACTGATGGGCAACTCTATAAATATTTGCTAGCAATTTGAAGACAGCTGATATGCCATGAGTAGGTACCCCCACAAACAATCCAACATGTCCTCCCTGTTTGGGGTATAAGATGGAATTTTCCATAATTAAAAGAAATACATATTAAAATAAGAAATGTGAATACTTTTTCATTCTAATTATTTGTAATAATACAATTTTGTTTAATTGACACAAAAACATGATGAGCGATTTAGTTTTTTTTTTTTTGGTGGGTTGGATTAATTGTCTGGTTTATTGTCATACCGCAAACATTCATTTGGGGAAGTTTTACCTTTCTGCTGAAATGCAGTCAATGTATTCTTCTGCTTCAGTCAACTGGGCTACTAATGCCTAATTTACTAAATTAAGAATCAATTACCAACTATAATCTTTCTGAAAGTGTTTAATTTTATTCCTGTCATTAACTTTGTGAACATGTTGGCTACATTTTTTTCTCTGTTTCAATGTATTGTAAAAGAATCAACCTTTTATTTATTTGATTACATATAAACTGAAATTTTATATTAATATGTTTCAATCTTTGATGAACGACTGGTTTTTTTTTCCAAAACAAGACTGGACTGATTATCACAATGAATAGTTGTTGGGTTTTTGAAGGACTCAAATTCTGTCATAGTTCTCAATAGTGCTCTAAGATATAGGGCTTCTTGGGTTGTTAATGAAATAGCGATAAATTCTGCTTTACCTGTTGACAAAGCGACAGAATTTTGTTTTATAGATTTCCATGAAATCATTGGGTTATTTTCTGCTAATCTAAAGCAAAATCCACTCACACTTTTTCTGCCATTTAAATTAGCCGAATCAGTGTAACAAAATCCTTCCAATTTCAAGGGTTTCTGTGATTTCTTAAATATTAATGACTGATTGATTGTACATTTTAAATAACGTGAACCATTTTTTGCCTTTGCTAAATGGAAAGAATTAGGTTTTGCTAGGTCTTGAGACAATCTAGTAACTGTATAACAAATGTCTGATTTTATTAAATTGATTTCGTCACTTGTTTTTGTTATATCCATTTCACATGGAGTTGAGCAATCTGCCATGCTGAACTTTGATAATATCTTCTCGATATATCTAGATTGATTCATTTTAATAGTATTATTTTTGCATTCAATTTGTATTCCTAAAAACCAGGATAATTTCCCAAGATCAGTCATTGTGAATCAAGAGTTTGTCTTGTCTTAATTTGCATAAGATATGCCTCAGTTTTTGAAGCTATTAATATTTCGTCTACCCACAATAAAATGACGGATATTTCATTGTGGGAATTTTGAACATACATTTAGGGGTCCACAGGTGACAGCATGAAATTTTGTGTAGTTAAATAAGTATGGAATATTTTATTCCAAGTTCGAATGCTAAGGATTTTTTAAGTTTCCAAACATAATTCTCATTCTTACCATTAAAGACTTCGGGCAGCTCAACATATATTTGATAGTCTAAGGGAGCATTTAAATATCCACTCTTAACATCCATATGATGAATTAACAAGTCATACTGAACTGCTATTTGCAATAGTAACCTTATGGAAGCCATATTTGTCATCGGGGCAAAAATTTCTCTATAATCCTAGCAATATATTTGCGAGTAGCCTTTGACAACAAACGAGCTTTATACTCATGACTTCCATCACTTTACTTTTTATAATAAACAAACCACCTACTACTTACAATATTTTTATTTCTTGGAGCCTTCTGCCATTCAAAAGTATTATTTTCTACCAAGGAATCAAATTCTCTTTTCATTGGTAAAATCCAGTTATTTGAATCTACAGAGTTTACAGCTACAGAGTAATTAGCAGGAATCATACGCAGAGTACAACAGTAATCAACCCCACCAAATTCAAAGTTTTCAACGACAAAAAAATTGGGTCTTATCCTCTGTCAGATGGGATAAAGGGTTATTTGCCCCTCCTCTTCAGTATTTTTGTCTTTCTGTTCTACATCATGTGATTAAGGAATCTGGATATTCAGTATTTTTATCTGGTTTTGATAGTGAGCTATTATCAAAGTCAATGAATTTTACACACTTAACTCTTTTAATAGCAGTTGTTCCTGGAAAATAAATCAAGTAAGCTGGACTTTGTTTATCATAACTGACAAAGATGTCTTTTTCACAACAAGGATCCAATTTCTTTTTATTCTGTACATAACAAAACAAGTCCTGCCAAAAATATGCATCTTATTTAAGTTTGGTTTTAAACCAGTAAAACTTTTATATGGGTTTTTTCTTGTGTTTTTATTATAACAATGATTTCTAATATATGCTGAAACCATCAATGCATAAACCCACAAGTTTTTGGGCAATTTTGACTCAGTAAGGAGATACCTTAAAATAGAAAATAAAGTTTGCCATGACTGTTCAGCGATCCCATTTTTATGCGGAGAATTAAGGACCTGACTGCTTGTGTTTGATTCTATTAAGTACAAGTAAGTGTTGAAAAAGTTCAGAAGTGAACTCCGTTCCGTTGTCTGTCTATAAACATTTTACATGGCCATAAAGGGCAATCTCAACTAGATATTTTGTTGAAGTGAGCAAAGTGTCGGACTTGTGTTTTAAGAAATATAACATTTTAAGGTTAGAATAGTCATCAATAAAATTAAGTACATATTTATAACCTTCTTTTGTTAAGGGTTGAATAGGGTCTGCTAAATCCCTGTGTACAAGTGCAAGGATTTTTGTTAGCTTGCAATCCAAAGTCTTATTTCTGTCATTAGACATCTTCCCTTGAGTCGATACTGCTATATGGATGCACTACATGGACGTTAACTAAACGTATGGAGAAAAAGCTTGATGGCAACTATACAAGAATGCTGTGAGCAATATTGAACAAGTCCTGGAGACAGCACTCTACAAAGCAGCAGCTCGAACCTACATACAGAAGCTCTGTGCCAATACGGGATGTAGCCCAGAGGACCTGCTGGAAGCAATGGATGATAGGAAGGGGTGGTGAGAGAGGGTCAGGGATATCCGTGCTGAAAGCGCAACATGATGATGATAATTTATTTTCATTCCTTTGACTAAGTTGGGTAACTTTTTAATATCAGATTTGTTACAGTGGCCTAAGATTTTATGCCAAGTATGTAAGTAGTAAGAGGCATTTCTGGCAGAAACAATATTTTTCAGATAATAGAAATGTGTCCTCTCTATGTTGAAAACTGCTCCATTAGGCTAAATTAATTGGCAGTTGTCACGCTCAAAATTTATGTGCGCAACATTTTTTGTTACCGCTTGTACTGAAAATATGTATGGTTTAAAAGTTGGTATATATAAAGCATTTTTAAGATACAATCTACACATGTGTCCTTTGCTATTGTGTAGATAAATGCAAGCGTCACCTCTTTCATCACTACATTATTTGCTTGGCTCCAGTCAACTAATTCAACAAAATGGTTAACTGATAAGTTAAAATTTTAGTCAAAATTAATAAATTTTGACTTATCAGTTATTACATGCTCAGTAGCCCCATGATCGACTAATAAATTACTCTTGTTTGAAACAATATCATATCCTAAAGCAAAGAAATAGGTATGGCCTTTAGAATAGGTTCTTATATTATGATAAAAATCTCTTTGCCTTTGGATTTTACATTCAAATGCTTTGTGGCCCCTCTTCCCCCAAACATAACAAATGTCTTCCCTGGGGGAGAAATTCTATAGTCCTCTTTACTATGTTGAGGTTTCTGGTAATTATTATAATTATAATTTATTGATTTATAATCATAGTGAGAATGGGTACTTACTCCAAGTCTATTTCTTGGGTTAATCTTTTTAAATGTGGTCTTCATTTGTAATATAGCTAGATTCATCGGGGAGGGGTAACACATACGTTCTGTTTCTTCATAACTTCTTTAAGATACTTTAAATTCAGAAAAAGTCAACATTTTCTTCTTTTGAGTTATAACCGTTGTAAAAGTTTTAAAATTCGGAGGTAATCCTTTGAAAACCAGAGCAATCACAAGTCCATCACTTATAACTGTCCTTGCTTCTTTCAGAGTGTTAAAAATATTCTCTGTCCTTATTATATAGTCTGTAATAGACTGATTCCAATCTTCTTAAAGATGTTAGCTCTGTATAGAGGGAAATAACTTTCGGCTTTCTTTTTGACAAATGATGTTACCTTAATATTGTTAAGGCTCTTCTTCCATTGTTTCGTGCATCTCTTATTACTAATGACAAACTTTTAACATCCAAATATTGAATAAGCTCAGTGAAGACAGTAGCATTCTTTTCTACAAAGTTAATATCATCCCTCTCATCTGTTGATGACAGTATAATTTGGTGTAAATGTTGAATTCTATCCTAGGAACTTCACTTCCCACAACTCATACATGAATTCATCGCCATCAAAAAAGTTTTGCTGCTCTGGGTTCATAACCTATTGGAATTTGAGTAGCCATTTTGTTTTTAGTTGTATGATACAGAAGATACACCTAAGTAACAAGGCTACATTAAGTCTAAACCTTGTAATTTGCCATAGTTCATATATGCCTTAGTCTTCACAGATTGACTAATCTAGGGCTTCTACTGATGGGCAAGTCTATAAATATTTGCTAGCAATTTGTAGATAGTTGATATGCCATGAGTAGCTCCCCTCCCAAACAATCCAACACATACTATGTTTATATTATGCTCTAACTCAGACTTTGTCAGCTCGGGTAGTTGCCCTATTCTATCTAAAGTTCTAATGTTAAGTGTTGTTATATGTACTGTGCTTTTATATGTAATTTCCTTTGAGTTCTGTAGCTGATTTTTCGAATACTGGAGCCAGAGCTCCAACCTCAGCAGAACGGTGCGAAGGGCTACGCGGTTTGGACATATGATTTGAGTGAGAGTCATGGTAATCTTTTGATAGCTGAAGAACCTCAGCCCACAATAAACATGCAAATAAATTTTCAGGATTTTCTGAGATCTGATGTTAGGATATTAATTGATCCTTTACTTGCACCAAGTTACAAGGTGGAGATTTTGTAGAGTGAACATATTGGTTCACCATATCCTATATAGGCTCAATAGGATTGAGATCTGAAGACAAGTTTGATAACTTCAGAATAATGATTATTGCTGCAGGGAATAGAATTAGCGACCAGAGTTCTTGGATGTTTGTTTTCACTTTGCAGTAATGCCCTTGGAAAAGCAGCACTCTATCTCTTCCCAGTTATGAGTAAATAGTAGAACAGGCTGAATTCTTTAGCCTTAGTTAAGCAACCAGTCTAGGAAAAAGAAGACCCTGAATTCAAATCAGCTTTACTCTGTTTAAAAATTGACCTTGTGTCTGTGGTGGAAGGGTTGGGTAAATACATACACAATCTCATACTTCACAAAGATCGATGTACTTAAGTTGTGATGCATTTCTTCTTTGATTAAAGCTATGGGTAATTTGTGCAATAGTAGTTTTTTGTTGGCTCATGCTTGGCAAGAAACTTCCATTTACTTTCCACATTGATAATAATGTCTTGACTCATTAGAATAATTATCTTTTAATCCTACTGGAAAAAAACTTATCATAATTTGTACCAATAATCAAATTTATTTTCCTCTTAATACCAAGTAAGACAAGAAACTCTTTTTCTAGGCAAATCAAGTTCTCAGGAACTTAGTTTTTTCTCCTCACTTGGTAAAATATTCAAAATATTCTAAAACTAAATCCATAAAAGTCAATCTACAAAAATAGACCCTAGAAAAATTTCAGTGTGAAAGAGATATATAATATTTACAGGTAGTAGTAGGATTTGTTTAATGTAAATAACATTTTAACAAGCAAGTAACATTGGCAGACCAAGACTCATATGAAGTAAGTTGCCTTTCTTTATCCAAGTTAGGCTAGACATACACACACACCTTCCTTTTCCCTTTTCTAGTAGCATTTTCTCTTCCTTCTACTGCTGTTGGGGTTTCATTCGGTGTTTATCACAAATATTCAATGTTTTTCTCTTTTCCTTTTTGACAACTTTGAATAGTGATAAAGATTTAAGGAAAAATAAAACTAAGATTTTACACACAAACCTTAGTGTAAATGTTTCAAATGTAGTCACTACCTCTGAGATTTTCTCTTCTCATTCTCCACCCACAAATTAGGCTTGACTGGAAAGTATTTTCTCTATCAGAGTGACATTTTTGTTGCCAACAGTGCACAGGCAGAGTGAAATCTTTTTTTTTGTTAGCTCAATGTAAGGCATTTTCATATTGGCTGTCAATAAAACCAATCCACTGTTAATGTATAAAGCATCACTAGGAAGTCCCACTGTGATGAGCTTGTTTTGTAAAATATAATTAAAAGTCAGTGCTTTATTGTTTTCGAGCGATTGTACTATGACACACAATTACTGATCAAATATTCACATTTTGTGTTTTTTTAAATATGATTAATAGACGTGTTACAACATGAAAAAACAAACAAACAAAACAAACGCCCCCACAAGGTCTTCAGAGGATGATTTTGTTTATAACTTAAATAATTTGCCAACACTAAATGTTTTGGTTTTTAAACATTAAATCTCCATGAAGGTGTTTGAATATGTAATGTATCTTCTGAATTTTATTTAAATAAAATTAAAATAGAAAAAGTTAAACTCTAAATCCTTTTATTTTATTTTCAATATACACACATATATATATATATATATATATATATATATATATATATATATATATATATATATATGCCAATGATCTCTTCATTAAAAAAATAAAGATTCGAAAGAACAGTTAATAGTACATTTATGAGTACCCAAAATTTTTATTTTTATTTTTGTATATCCACTTAATCTTTTGCAATTCAGCATGCTTCTATTTTCTTCAAGAATACATTCTTATATTTTTAAGTTTTATCATTTTAGATAAGCATTATCTTTTGATAAATTCACTACAATTATTATTATAAAAATAACAAGTGAATATAATATAACTAGAATAAAAATGAGACAAGGCTCCAATTTTCTTTATTTTAGAGATTAAAAAAATCTTGCTTTAAATGTTTAAAGAGATCAAGAAGGCTCTTATTTTTTCAGTAGTCTTGTAATGAGGTTTGCTTTGATTGGAGTGGAGGGCTACTCATGTAGCTTGTGTTGGGCAAAAATAACCTATCCGTCTCTAGGTCTACAACTAGTTTTCCTTCTCCTAGACAAGTTGCTAAACCAAGGTTAAAGAGCCTAGTCTACCCTACTATTTATCCCTAGTTGGAGGGAGGATAGTTGGATTCATACCTTTTCCAAAGGTATTAGCACTATGTGAAATACAAAGAGCCTTGCTTAGGATTTGAAGTCAGGTAGCTGAATCCACTTCCTAAGATGTTAACTTTTAGCAGTATATAGTAAGGTTGTTTGATATAATCAATATATGTATAAGAAAGTAAAGAGAATACTAGATTTATTTAGCTCATGATGAAACTATTTATACCAGGGGAAAAAAAAACCAACTACCAAAAAACAAAAACAAAAAAACAACAAACAACTACTAAAGAGACATAAGCAAGAGTCCCTACCGAGATGACAGAGAATATATTGGAAAGGAAGAGACCAATATGAAAGCATACAACATTCTCAAGAAGAATTATTCATTCGGTAATAACTTTGGGGATATAACAGAGAAGACCAAATTTTTGAAAATAAAAGGATTTTAAAAAAAATGGTAAAAGAAAGGAGAGACATTATAAGAAAGTAAATGTATATGATAATACTAAGGTTTACTTTTCATATGAAAACAAGTCCAACAAGTAATTTTTAGTAGTCATGGGGTTAACAATAAAGAACGTGGAAGAGAGAAATAAGAGTAAAAAGGAGATAGGAAGCATAGCTGAAGTAAAATTATATCCTTTAGGGAACTATCCAAGATTAAATGGATATGCAAATATCTAGATAAGAGACATTTGTATAAAAAAAAAAAAAAAAAAAAGAAGCTAACAGATAATATTGAACACAAACTCAAGATTAATGCTATATTTGGCCATCTTCATTTTTAGTGATACATAATGGAAGTAGCAGAAAGCTGGATAGAGAAGCAGTCTGGATATAGACTTACTAAAACATATACAGCAGAGGTGGAAATTCTGAGCAAGTAGGTTGTTCCTTTGAAATTTTGAATATGGTTAAAGATATGAAGGATGAGAAATGAACCTGCCAACAACAACGACAAATGTACATATAGAATGAAGGAATGTTTGCAGATTGCTTTGTAGGTGTGTTTAGTTGAAGCTGCAGTTTTCACAGAAAGAATTTTCCTTGGTTATTGTGATTGAAATATGTACGAGAAGTGGACAGTTGAGTCAGAAGTTATAAATTTGTGATTCCAAAAACATAATCAGTGATGAATAACAATAACCAAAACATAAAATTCCTTTGGGATTTCAATAATGAAATATACTCAATCTAAACATTATATAAATCTATTTAATTTAAACTCAATTATTACAATACATTTACAATTTATAAGATTTGATAATGAAATACGTATTGGAAAATATATTCACTGGTTGGGTTTATAACAGTCTGTTTCAAATTTTTGATTTTCAAATAAGCACTGGTTATTCTGTCAACATTCCAAGCTCTCCTTGGATTTTTTTTTACCAGAACCATGTGTCCTTTGACTGTTGTTGGTTCATTTTCTTTCTTTGCATTGTTTTTTTTTTTTTTTTTACATTTCTTAATAGAAATTTGTTCTTGTGTCTGCATCTTGAAATGAGTTCATTCCTTTTATTCGGCAATTCATTTCTCATTAGTAGTAAAATTTCTATACTATTCAAGAAAAATGACCCCCCAACAAACATGAGCAACAACTTTGATATAAAACAAAACAAAAAAATAGTTCCAAGAGCAATGTATTTACCCAACCCCTTGATGTTTTATAATGATTTTTCATTGATTAAAAATTGATAGTTAAAAATTTTCCAATAATGATTAACATTTTTTATAACTATTATAAACATTTTCAAAACTATGTTTTCTAACAATTAAAGAAAAAAAGATTCAGGATAAAATAAGCCAACAAAGATGGAGAAGCCAGTTCAAACAAAAACACCCAAATCTTACAACTTCTACATACGCATACCTAACTCTAACCCTCCATACATCCATAAAACACAGAACAAAAAATAAGCAGAACACTAACAGATAACTCTTAAGAAGAAACTATATTTTAAAAAGAAAGATTCATATGAAATAGTCTCATGAAACAATGGGTTCAAAACAAAAAGAAAATACACATAAAAAACAGAAAAAGAAAATAGGAAAAACATTCTTAAAATGAATAAACATTCCCCAAATTCAAACAAACTAAAAATATACAACAGAAACACTGCAAAAATTAATTAGAGTTGTGCAGACAACAAATAACAATACAAACTAACAAAGAAACACATCCAGACAAAATATGTAGAGCTGTTCATTTAAGGGAAGATGAAAAAAAAACAAATATTGGTATAGACAACAAAGCTCACAATACAACAAACAAATATATTGTTGCTAAAGAAAATGAATGAAAGCAAGATACATGTCACTGAAAACAGGAAATATGTTCAGGAAATACAAAATATTTAAAAAATCATAATAGAATAGAGTATAATATAAAGAAAATCACTAAATGTAAGGACAAAAAACTGTAACCTATGCATGAAAGAAAAACTGAATACAAAAACCAATTGCCGAACTAATTCCAAAATACAGACACACAAAAAAATTCCTGCAAAGAAATATATAAATCTTAATAACAACTTAGAATACAGAGTGAATATTTGAAATTATTTGAAAACTGAAAATAGTGTGGAACAGACCATTATAAGCCATACCAGTGAATATTATACAATAATAGCTCTATTTCATACTGAAATCTAAAAATCTGAAAAATAAAAAGTTAAAAAATGAGGATGAAAAGAAAATTGAATATATATATAAAAATGAGTCCTGTCATTAATCTTACTCCAAAAAAGTTCGGGAAGGTTCCTGCAAATAGCTATTTATTTACTTTCTGGATGAATTAGATCAGTTGTAAGCTAAAATGTTTCTGGCAGCTCTAGGATCATGCCTTTAAAAAAGTCGTTAAGATCAAAGGAATTTATATGCCACGTTTCATCAAGGTTGGATCATTAGGAAACTGTCAGTAGAATGAGTTCTGTCTGAGTAATTTTTCTCCCCAAAACTCGGTTTTCTCCACAAGGAGGTCAACACTTGCAGATGCCAGTTTTATAGACAAATTAGACCTTCTTGATCAGTTTTGAGCTAAAATGGGAGTGCACGAAGGGCTCTCCAATAACAAATATCATTAATACATTTCAATAAAGTTCACATGCCAAATTTCATAAATATATATTACGAATATTAGGCTGTCATGGCAACAAAATTAGGAAAGTTAAACACAGTAAATGAATTTTAACTAAATTATACATTAAAATTAGTGAACCAATGTCAAAGAAAGAGTGCCCACAGTAGAGTGGTTAATGTGTTGGATTGTGACATCATAGTAGTGAATTCAAATTTCAGTCATACAATTATGTTCATGAAGCAAAAAAAAAATTTTTTTTTTCCAAGGCTCATGAACTTGTATGGTGCCAATCAATGGCTCGGGTCCATTACCCCTCTTCAACCATCGCTGCGGGACACACGTTAGATGAGCTGCTAGATTCAAGGTTGATGGAACCAAGGTCATGTCCATGGTCAGGTGATATTCTTCTACGAGGTCCTTGAGAGTGTTCAGCTGTCATCGGATGAGCATCTCACTTGCTGCCTTGGTGCGCACTCACGCTCATCCAGTCAGGGTGTCTGATACCCAATGGTACATGCACACCGAATCTGTTTTTATGTGTAGCACTCTGCTCTGCCACTGGAGAACTAAGTTGATGCCTTTTAATATGTCGTCCAACTCAGCAAGGTTGATATGTTAGGTGTCGTTCTCTGGATGCAACCAGCAAGCATCCTCCAACACTTCTTCCTGCCTCTCTGGAGCCACTCCGATCACCCGAGAACTTGCATCGACCATATGTTCAGTTCTTGTCCTTCTGCGCACCAATCACCATGAGCTGGATCATCTCTCTGCACAGAGTGCACAGTCTCAGACACCATGCGCTGGAGGAAAGCATCCCAAGTCTTATCCTCCCAGCCCTTCGTGACCGAACTTGCTCTCCTCTTAAGTATCCCGTAAGCCATGCAGAACCAGCCACATACCAGAAGGTGCCCGACAAGCCTTCTACACAAATAGAATACTGTCTGCCGTGTGATGACGCGGGGCACATTGGGAACTATGCTTCCTCGACTCCATTGCAGTTTGCCACGTTCCTTCACGACTGCCAGTCCTAGCACTTGTATGCCGTTTTCCAACCATTACGGGTCTTTGCATTCTAGTCTAAACTGAACCAGATGTTCTCTGATGCGGGTCACAGGTGCGACATCCTCATTGATGAAGATATTGTCTATGTATGCAGACGCCACTCGGCTCATGGTTGTGTCTTGAGCCAGCACTGTGCTGATAATGGCCTCCATAATAAGAGGAGTGACGTTCAAACCAAATCCCAAGCGTGTCAGACAGTGTCTCCTCCCATCAATTTTCACGGTCTGAAATGGCCATAGTGACTCGTGAATGCGTACCTGAAGGTACGCTCTCCTGAGGTCTAGCAGAGACATATTGGAGCCCTTCTGTCACCATTCGTGCAGCTTGGTTATGCAGACGTCTGCATTGGCAGTGAATGTGTCAACGTGGTGGTTGAGCTCTCGGAAATCCATGACTGGTTGTACTTTGAATTTGTTTTGCTGTAACAGAGCCATCAAAGGAATTAGCCCTTTGGGAGGCCCCAGCTTTTCTTCCAGGTACGGCACAAGCCAGTCATTGCTTATCCACAAACAAAGCTCCCATTGTAAAATTCTTGGATCTCCACTGCCACTGGATACTCCGATACTCCATTGTTTAGTCCTTTAGGCGTGCGGTCTTCAGACCACTTCCATGCCAAAATCCAGGCTCGGCTCTGCTGGTCGAATGTAACAGTGAAGTCGGGTTTATTAATGGTAATGGCTGCACACTTAGGTACTAGACCGCCACTGATTTGTATTTGTCCTGACGGCCACACACCACCAATACGCTGACCTTCACAAAGTTACCTCCCTCCGTGGCTATGGTGACCTTTCCGACATTGCAACATGAACAGGACATGCCTCCAATTGTCATGACATCCACCGCCGCTCTTCTCCAAGACTGGCACTGATCTGCGTCCACAATCGTTCGTGAACAGCCGGTATCAACTAGCACCAAACACTGCATCCCGTTGATGTAAATATTTGCCACCGGGAGCGTCGTATTCAAATCTTCATTGGGGAGAAGGCTGGCACTGATGCCTTGTCCCCTGCCTCGTTTCCCAGACAGTCTCAAGCCCAGTGGCCATCCTCTCCACATTGGTAGCAATGCGTTCCACACTTCAAGCAGTTTTTTGCTGTGTGTCCTTTGCATTTGCACCTGTAGCATGTTACACTGGCGTTAGGGCCACTTTTGCCGGGAGGTGTGGCACCACCACTGGATGAGCGCACAGGCGCAATCATGTCCTGGTTTGGGTCTTCAGTTGTCGTCAATACCCTGCTCTTGCCAGTAGATCCCCCATAGTCATAGCTTTGATATCTGGTGACTGTTGGAGTTTGATAGAGATGGTATTAGGGAATCCAGTGACAAAGGCTAGTTTGGTGAGTTTTTCCATCTCCGTTCCCTCGAATCCAGCCAATCCAATCAGTTGTCTGATCTTGTTTGTGAATACATCCATGCGTTCACTGGCCCACCTGACCATGGTCAGTTTTTTATACACTGCGAATGCATTATCAGTGAAGGCCTCTTTCAGCCGGGCTTCAATCAGCTCTATATCTCTCTGACTAGCCTCCTCCATCTCCATGTAAAGGGCCAGTGCATCCCTCTCCAGGTATAACAGTAGCAAGCTAGCCACATCATCCACATTCTGAAGACTCGATACCAACCTAACTTTCTTCAGCCACGTCACCACATCACCCTCGCCAGAAAAGGGCTTTATAACATCACTGCTGATATGGCCCTTCGCCATAATCGCCAAAATAGCTTGAAGCAGAAAATTTTTTTTTTTCATGGCTTGCTTCCTTCTTGCCACAAGCAGAGATTTTGGACGCAACAGTAGAGTCTGTGTCTCTTTCACTGGCAAGTCCAATTGGTCATCAAAATAATAAAAAGAAAATAAAACAAGTCCAACCGTAATTCTCCTCTCACTCGCAAGCCTGATTGGTAACCTTCGTAACAAACAAAAAAAAAAAAAAATCTAACCATAAGTCTCTCCTCACTCACAAACTCGATTGGTAGTCTTTGCGGCAAAAGAAAGTCCGACCATAAGTCTCTTTTCGCTCGCAACAAGAGCGCTAACTACGCTAACGCTGCTGTTTTTATCTCTGTCCAGATGGACCATAATTTGCATGAGAGTGTCTCTACATTCTACAAATCGTATCCTCACCCTCAGGAATATTTTCTCGCTTCAAATGTGAAACACGTTCTTGCCCGTTTTGAATTTTGTGGTAAGTCATTATTTTCATTACAGTTCACTTTCAGACAAATACCAAATTGGGAAAGGTATGAACGCCCTTATCCCACCAGTTAGCAGTTAAATTGTCTCACTACTGATCTTCTATAGAGCCAATGGCTTTGGCATTAAATAACCCATGAAGGTTGATCTGTTATTAAACAAACTAAACCAAACCTATATCAAATTAAGTAGAATTTTGTTTTAAGATTAATTCTGTTAGAAAAGGTGATGTTATAAAACTTGAATTGTTTGATATAAAAAAATCCTAATGGAGTCTATAAGTTTTTGAGATTTTTGTTATGCTTATAAAGTAACATATGAGTCTCTCCTTTGAATATTTAAATAAAATTTCATCAAATTTGACAACTGTTGAAATGACAAATTTATTCCCAACATTTTAAAGCATTATTAAGTAATAATCTATTTTAACCAATATTTTACTTTTTACTAATGAACATAAGCAGAATTTTAAACATTTCCATATTTCAAAGATTCATAATAACTGGCATTCCTTATTGTTATGACAACCTTCAGAGTATTATTTTCTAAAAATTTTCCAAATTCCCAAAGAGGAAAAAATGTTATATGTAAATTCTCCACCATATTTGATTTTCACATCCTATTTTTCTTCTATTCTGTTAGATTCTCTGTTAGCATAAAATGTAAACAAAGGGAAATATTAAATACATATATGTTAAATTCTCTTGCTTACATTGGGATTGCTGGTGGCTGTAAGGTTATGTTATCAGGCTGACGTAAAAGTTGGCTGGGTTTCGCTCCCAGCATCAGGCATCTTGGGTATCTAGCCATACTGATGAGTTGTGATACAATGAAACAGTCTGTCTGTGAATGTGGTATAACTTGGAGAGTGCTCAATATCTGTGATAGAGCTATTATATAATAACAATAATAATAAATAGATAAATATTTATTAGTTTTTATATATATTTAATAGCATGGATGCTTATCTGTGACCACTGGTTTCATGCTGTCGTTATTACCACAATCATCAGACAAATGATTGTCGTTATAAAGATGGCATGAAACCAGTGGTCGCAGATAAGCATCCATGCCATATATATATATATATATATTACAATTAAACTCTTCTTAGAAACAACTGCTAAAATCTGAGAATTTTGATTTTAATTTATTTAAACTACTCAAGTGAGTCAAAAGTTTTGCAATATTTTGGTATATGCTAGATTGCCGTGCATATATTGCATAATCAAAGCAGTTCAAGCTGTGGAAGGTAGTATCATAATAGTTGGTGCACTCACACATTGTGCATTGCTTCTCAATGTGTGATTTGAAGGCGACACAGGTGAATGTGCAACATAGTCTAATTCAGGAGCTTATGCTTTACAAATTCAAACTGGGCCATAACACTGCAGAAGTAGCCAAAACCATTTGCTGTGCAGCGAAAGGCACAGTTGATCATGGCACAGTAACTAAATGATAAAAGAAATTTTGCTCAGGTTGCAAGAGCCTTGATGATCAGGCTAGGTCACATAGACCTAAAAGCATGGATTCTAAGGCTGTGCTCCAAGCCATTGAGGCAAATTTGGCAAGTAGCACTCAGAGAGTATCAGGCAAACTCCACAGCTCATAGTCTATGTGGTTTGTCACCTTCATGACCTCAGCAAAAGAATCCAGAGCTCCCAAATTGTGCCCCATATTACAAAATATTGCAAAACTTTTGACTCACCATAGTATTTTTCTTGTTTAGTCTTTTAGCAATGTTTCCTCTTGGCCTTCCTCATGTTTGTAGAATTCTGTAACATTCCAAGAATGTTGAATGAAACTCTTTTTTGATTACAATTCATAACTTGAAAGTTAAGATTTGACTATGTCAAGAGGGATTGGTTTAAATAAACACAGTCCATCTGGATAATTGTGAGGATTGATAGTCTATAGACTAATCACTGATAACTAAACACCAACCTTATAAACAAGAGCATTTGATTAGATAGGTTAATACAACCCAAGAAATAATAATTTATCAGAGAAAATCTTAGACCTCATTTGCTTTTTACAAGAATATCTATTACAAGATGTAGAGGAAAGCTTATCTACAGATTTATTTTTAGATCTATAAACACAGTAAAAAATGTGCGTAAAATGATTAAGGAGGTTAAAAACTTACAACAGTAGTTAAGTATGTGGCTGCTTCTGAACTTGATAAAAAATTCACTGCTATTTTATGATCATACATGTGCAACCCGTTTATGTGACAGTGTGTGACTTACAACTAGAAAAACAGAAAAGATTAAAGACATGTCTACTGCTGGTCTGATGAATATTGGATACTTTTTAAAATATTTCAGTTTTAATATATGAACAAATGTTCTACATCTATGGTTAGATTTTTCATCATCACCCTACCTCCCTAGGTTGAAGTTAATAGTATGTTTCTTTGACACAAGAAAACAAATACTATACTAGGACCACAAACTAGGATAGTGCTCTTTAAGTTAAAAATACTTTTATTGTACAATTACATCTTTATCTTTTGATATCAATAGGAAATTTGAGCTGGGTGGCAAGAAAAATTACATACACACACACAAACATATATATATATATATATATTGTATAGCTGATTAAGACAGCATATTTCTTTGTCAACTTATTTTCAAATTTTCACTTTTTTTTTGTCTAGATGTCAATCAAAGTAGAGAAGCCAGATTCACATAATTTGTTGAGAACAGAAGCAAAATTAACAAAGTTTTTTCTGGTTATTGTTAGGTACTTCATAGAAATTTCTATCCATAAACAATCCAATCACGTTTCTAAATATTTGAGTCTTTGATCAATCAAGACTTTCTTGTTTCTTTCATGGATGTTCTTATGAATGGATTAATAATTCTCAAATCTGAATGATACAAATCAATTTTTTTTCATTATTCCTAATGATTAGAGATTCTTTAATATCAAGACATTTGCTGCAGGCATTGGTTTTAGGAAACCTGCTGAAATTTCTGTTTCTCATACAACCAAAATTGTATCAAAGCATCAAGCTTGTCAGTGAATGTCAAGATCTTTTCTTTCTTTCTCAGCATATTAGAATTCAAGTTATTTAGAATTTCAATTATATCAAATATTAGGACCTTGAATAAGTTCTCACTGTTTTCCAACATATGGCATTCCTAGAACTATGTGTGTGTGTGTGTGTGTAGTTCTAGATGGTAACACATCTATAAGTAAGTACTGAAAACAAGCTTGAAATTTAGTGAATGTCATTTCGATGAAGTGTAAACAACTTCATTTTTCATAACGTTAAACATGTTGGATTTCCTGTCAAAGAAGACATTTGTGAAGAATTTTACTGCACTATTTTATTAAAAAAAAATCTGCAGCTGAAACACAGAATTCTTGTAGAGACTTACAGCGGCCGTTCTCTGTTGGAAACAACATGCAAAGATTGGTTTAGATGCTTTAAAAATAATGATTTTAATGCTGAAGATAAAGAACATTCTGGTGCATCAAAAAAGTTTGAAGATGAAGAATTGGAGGTATTACTTCATGAAGACTCATGTCAGGTGCAAACTGAACTTGCAGAATCATTAAGAGTTGATCACACAACAGTTTTGAAACATTTGAAAGCATTAGAAATGATTCAAAAGCAAGAACATTGGGTGCCGTATGAGTTGAAGCTGAGAGACATTGAACAGTGTCTTGTCATGTGTGAATGTTATATACATATATATACTGGATACATACCGACGCAATGATAACAGATGCAAGAATAAAGGACGCAAGAAGAAAGGAAGCAGGAAGGAAGACACAAGAAGACTTCTTTAGAAAAATATTCACTTCTCACTTTATTGCAAGGGTTCGAAAGGGTTGTTGAAGGGTTGCATGTGAGAGGATGCCGGAGATCGAACGTAAACTTCATATTTTGACCCCACTGTTATGACCGTCACACTGTGTCTTTATTGTTCTCCTGATGTTCAACCAGAGGCCTTGGGGTCCACTCTATCGGGGCTTTTCCGAGGGCCCCCTCGGTCGGGTGTGGCCTTCCCTACCACATCTGGTCTCTACTGTCTGGAACTCTGCTGGCAACTGCATCGGGGGTTTCCGAAGTCCCCCTCGGTCGGGTGTGGCCTTCCCTACCACATCTCGTCTCTAACCCTCTGGGAGTCTGCTGGCAACTGCATCGGGGGTTTCCGAGGTCCTCCTCGGTCGGGTATGGCCTTCCCTACCACATCTCGTCTCTAACTCTCTGGGAGTCTGCTGGCAACTGCTTTGGCACCCCAAACTCAACTGAGTTAAATAATAACTCAACGCTCACACGATCGCCAACTGGATCTTTGAAATCGGATGTTTAATCGTCATCAAGCAGAAATAACTGTCATGCAGTTCAGAGGTTACTCTCTTCCGGTGCATGACTGTAGTGGCACAATGAGACCTTCACCTTGTCCCATATCATAAGCCTTAATCCGCCCACGCAATCTCTTTCGATTATTGGCCATTGGAATGTGTCACTTCCTTCCGGTGTATCACCTAGGAATAGCATTTTTTGGCCAGGTTGAAGGTCAAAATATAACATGAACAGCTGCTTCAATGGTAGAAAAGGAAAGGTTTTTTACATCGGATTATGACCAGCAATGAAAAGTGGATACATTACATTAGCGCTAAGCATAGAAGATCATCGGGTAAGCCCTGCCATGCATTAACATTGATGGCAAAGCTGAATATCCATTGTTTGAAGATTCTGGTCAGCATTTGGTGAGATCAGCTCGGTGTAGTTTATTGTGACCTACTCAAACTGACTAAAAGCATCACAGGAGATCACTATTTACTACAGTTGATGTGTTTGAGCTGAGCATTGAAGAAAAAACGGCCACTATGTGAACAGAAACACAACAAAATGATTTTGCAACATGACAATGCTAGGCTACCTACTTGGAAACACTTTAATGGGAATTCCTACCCCCAGCCACTGTATTCACCAGACATTGCCCTATCCAATTATCACTTGTTCCAATTGATGGCACATGGCCTGGCTGTACAGCATTTACATTTTTATGAAGATGTCAAAAAAATGGGTCGACTGTGGTTAGCCTCAAAAAACATGTTGTTTTTCCAATGTGGAATTCAAATGTTGCCAGAAAGATGGTAAAAAGTAGTGGTTAGCAATGGACAGTACTCTCAGTGACATGTTTCTAACTAATTTTTGAAAATAAAACATTACTTTTCATGAAAAATCACCAAGAACTTATTTAATGTCCTAATAGACAAACCAATTTTGAACACAAAAGTTCATGTAATATTTCACAAAATTTTTTCCAGAGCAAATATTTTGTTCATTTTGTTTTGGAATTCATAGATATGAGTTAATACATGGCATGACAACAGCCAACAAACTTCAGTATTTAAAAGGAGAATTTTATGTTTCAAATCCATTTCATCATATAGTTTTGAAAACATACTCAATTCAAGCAGTCTAAGTTTGATAAAATTTTCTCTCTTTACATAGTAATTTGCAACTTTTGATCTACTGTTTTGGAAAATAAAGCCTCACAATATTAAAAAAAAAATGATGAAGAGATATTATTTCAATGGTTTACAGCTTTGAATGTGCCAGAAAACTGTTCATTTTGCCTGTTATAGATTGGGCTTCATCTGTACAGATACCGACATAATTTTTCAAAGATAAATGTATGGACATCATGTAATTATTCAGAATAATAAAAATATCTTTTCAACTGTTCCCAAAATTTCTTTGCAATATGAATACTGTGTTCTATATTCTGGAAAAAATTCAAGGTTTGGTTTGGATTCTTTGTTAAATGCCGTATCAAGCTTTGTGAGTTATTCAGTGCCAAAAGCCATTCTTGAAGGAAAACAGCAGTGAATCTATTCAACCCATAGCTGGGTTCAATACATTTCCAAAGGATATTAATCCAAAAGTGAACGTAATACTTCGATTGAAGTTCAAGCTTGCTTACTTCGAGAGAAAAAAAAAAAAAAAAAAAATCGAAGAAATTAACTCTATGACTTTCCCAACCCTCCACTAACTTTAACCCCGACTCAATAGACAATTACATCAGGACCTTTTATCTCACTAACACCAAAATCATAAAAATACAGTTTTTAACCCTTCCTCTTTTTCAATATTTCATTTTTATCTACCATAACTAATCACAAAAACATTCTTTTATTGTTTTTCAGTTAAAATCTTATGAAGAAAAAATAACTGTTATACTAAGTGAATTTCTCACTCTCACCCAACAATTCTTTTTTCATTTTTTTTTTGAATATGGGATTTGTCCCATCTGTCACGTGATATCCCACTGGGAGGAGGGAGATAAAATTACTACTCCTAGTGTTTGAATTGACAGTATCTAGCTGTCAAAGAGTGACCTTTAAGGAAGAATATAGGTCACAGAGGGGATATCAACAGGTGTTGGTACTTAGTAACCTCAGGTCGCCGGACACCAAGGGGGAGAAGAGAGAAGCCAAATGATTGGCTGGGACCCCAAAACGGAAGTGGGGACTCCTTCCCCTCAGCGGAAGTAAATAATAAGAAAGTTGTTTGGCAGGGTTCGTAGCGGGCAGATGAACCATAGCCAGTATTCCGGGTTGAAGACAAAAGAATATCTGAGACACGAGGGACCCCAGGTTCGTCAAGCCAGTGTAAAAAAATAGAATAAAGTCTATTAGCCCGTGAAAGAAGAAAGATTCTCCAGTGGAACCCCGTCGAAAAATAAGATAAGTAACTTTGGGGCCATTTCTCCTTTATACCCAAACTTTATATACCACCCCCTCTCTCTCTCTCTCAATTTGAAGAAAAACAAAAGTCAAGAAAAGACATTTATGTTCGTGGACTGTCCATTTATTATATATTTGACACTTTGAAAGTGTACCTCTTTGTATAGTAAAGGATTAATGTATTTTTATGTTACCACGTGGTCTAAGTTGTTCTTTGCAGTTCTGCTACGAATTTGTTACCTCATGCTTCCTTTTCAGCTTCTATTCACCTTATGTTATCTTGCTTAAGATTGTCCTGTAAATTCCTCTAAAATATCACACAGGAAACCGGAGTTGCCGACTACTACAATATAATATTATGACGGCTAAAACCTATAGGTCCATATTCTTCCATTATCTAGGGGAAGGAAGGAAAGCGGCCTGGTGGGTGTGTGGATAGTGTGAAATTTGGAACCCCTTGCCAGCGGCAGCCAGTCTGACCCTAAATTAATCCCTCACGTAATATGCCAGGTCTTATATGCCTGAGAGAAAAACTCTGAACGAGGACTTATTCTATAAGGGATCAAGTGCCAACCTGCCCCGTCTTCACACGTGCAAAAATAAAGTCCCGTTTTGGAATTTTAGTCAATTTGCCGTCACACCTCCTTCATTTTTGGTAATTTTGCTATTTTTATTTAAAATTTGGAAACATCCCTAACTATTCTCTGCAACACACCAGGATGCTTCAATACTCAGTTGAAAAGCTTTGAATTATAAAATTAGTTTTTGTATAATCAATCAAATCAATGTTAAACATAAGCTAAATAAGTAGTGAATATATGTTTATTTAACGAACACCTTATTCTTACAAAGAATGAATAATAGAAAAAAGTTATTAAAGAAAAATACATCGACAAAAACTATACAGAAAACTCTAGGAACATTTCCAGAAACATTTACATTTTATTTAAAAAAAATAAATCTTACATCACAATGGATATCAAATTAGTAAAATTGTTATTTCGCTTGTATATTTCAATGAGATTAAAACAGCATAAATATTCAATAAGTTGAACTATATTCTACATCCAACACATCTTTATATGTTTTGTTCCAAATCCATCAGTGTAAAATAATCATATTTCTTTTAAAAGAATAGAACATTTTAAGTAGAATGGATGGATCAAAAAGATCATAGTCAATAGTATGCCAAATTATAAAAATGTTATTTACGTTACCTAGTTAAAATAGAAATCACAGACACTTGTAGCTTAATACGAGAAAGGTTCCTTAAACTTGTGGAGAAACAAAATCATGAATAAATTACAAATTATGATTGTAATATGATACAAAAATGAAATTGGATCCTAGACTTTATTGAAAGTATTCTAAATGCAGTATATGTGATGCATTCAATAGGTTTCCAGACTTTTTTTGTACTGGCATTTAAGTGTTGTAGACTCTTGAAAATTCAGTATGTTATTGCTATACATCTTATGTGATGACTGACCAATTTTTATGATTTCAGGTTTAAATGAACAGCTACAGCAGCAATTGGAATACACCCTACTAAAGCCTGATTGTCACAGCTGGTGAATTTCAAAAATACAATCTGGACATGAGGACATTTTAGAAGAATGATATACAATAAAATTCTGTTTTAAACTTGGAAAAAATGCCAGAGAAACGCATGGAATGCTTCAGACTGCTTTTCGACCATCTTGGATGAATCGAGCATCAGTTTTGAGTGACATAAGAGATTCAAGGAAGGCAGGGAGTCTGTGAGGGATGATGAGAAGTGTGGGAGGAGTAAGGAAGTCAATACACCAGAGTTGATTGGCCAAACGGTTTGGGTTACTATGTTAAGGTTTTAAGGGAGTTCAGGAAGAGATTCTGTCGGAAGAGGCCAGCACTCTTCAAATCTGGTGAGTGGCATTTCCACCAGGACAATGTACCAGTCCATAACTCCATCCTTGTCACAGACTATTTGACCAAGATGGGCATCAAGACAGTTACTCACCCTCCCTATAGTCGAGACCTTGCTCCCTGTGACTTTTGCTTATTCCCTAAGCTCAGAGGCTGTTGTTATGAGATAATTGAGGAGATGAAAGAGGCTGTGACAAAGGTCATTGATGCGCTCACACAAGAGGACTTCCATGGCACCTTGAAGAAGTTGTTGGAATGGTACAAGTGCATTGCAGCTGGACGAGATTACTTTGAAGGAGATTAGAGTTTCATGTGTGTACTATCAATAAAAGTGCCCAAACGAAAAAAGTCTAGAAACTTATTTAATGATCCTCGTGTATATTTTTACACTTTGCTGATGTAACTCTGCAAGAATGTAAAACTATATATATATATATATTTATGAGAAGCTTATACAAAGAAATTTATTGGGGAGAATTGGGGATTAGCAGATGGAATCTACATACCAAAAGAAAAAGACTCCAGAAAAATAGACCAGTTTCAACCAATTTCGTTACTCAACATAGAAAGTAAGATCTTTTTCGGTGTCATTGCGAAGAGGATGACGAGACTCATGATAAACAATGGGTATATTAATACATCAATTCAAAAGGTTGGAGTTCCTGGCTTTCCAGGTTGTATTGAATATACCACTATGTTGTGGGACTGAATAAAAACAGCGAAAAATAATAAAACAACCAAACTCCACGTCATTTGGTTAGATCTAGAAAATGCATATGACTCAGTAAGGCACCAACTACTTGAGAAAGCAATGGAGTTCTTTTGGATTCCAGAGGACATTAAAAACCTCATATCAACATACTTTAAACATACTTATGTGAGGTTTTCTAATAATAAATATTCAACTAACTGGCAAAAATTTAATATTGGCATCATGCTGGGTTGTGTTATCTCTCCACTATTTTTTTATTGGTAATGTAGATGATATTACGTAGTGCCGATGTCAACACCAATCATATAACCAGTCCATCTATGAAGGCTTTTATGGATGATGTAACTCTAATTGCAGAATACAAATCATACATGGAACAACTGGTGACCTACCTCCAAGAGCTCTTCAAATGGGCTGCTATAAAAATAAAGCCTTCAAAGTGCCGAAATTTATCATTACTGAAAGGAAACTGCAAAGAAATAAAGTTTTCTGTTGATGGAAACGAAATCCCCATGATCCGCGAAAAAAGCGTTAAGAGTCTCAGTTGCTGCTACTCCCAACCACTTACTGATTGACGTCGTTGTCAGGACCTAAGAAAACAGCTACAAGGTGGATTATGCTACATTGATAAATGTGACCTCATGAACAAAGATAAAATATGGTACATTTATTTTGGATTAATTCCTAAATTAGCATGGCCAATGCAGATATTTGGGGTATCACTTACAAAAGTTGAAACAATGGAGTGGTTAATCAGTAAATTTATAAAAAAATGGTTGGGAGTACCTAACTCCTTAACAAACGTGACACTATATAGTTCATCAACAAAACAAAAACTTCCAACATTGTTACTTGTTGAGGAATATAAATTAGGAAAAGCGCAACTTTTCCAGATGCTGCATGACTCTTTCGACCCACAGGTGAAGAACATCCAGCCTTCTGTGATAACCGGTTGGAAATGGAAGGCAAAAATAGCTGTTCAGAATTAGCCCTTAGGATGAAAGAAATAATTGGCCCTGTGGCAAATGGAAAAGCAGATCTAGGCCTGCATCCACAGTGTTGGTAGTCCAAAGAACCCACGTTAAACAGAAGAAAAATGGTATCAGAAGAAATTCATCATCTTGAGGAAGTTAGGCATTTTGCTACAGCTGTAGGACAAAGGAAATGGTGCATGGACCAAGTGGGAGAATGCAAAAGACAGGCCTGTCACATGGAGCGACCTCAAGCACATGGAACCAAAAAAATTAAGTTTCCTCATAAAAGCAGTCTACGACGTCTTACCAACACCAGCCAACCTTCATGCTTGAGGGTTAACTACATCCGACTGATGCAGAGCATGTGGGAAAACTGCCAGCCTCAAACATATTCTCACTGGATGTGAGTACACTCTAAGAAGCTACACTTGGAGACATAACGAAGTCCTGAAGATTTTTGCTGAGGTTTCTAAAATATTTTGAGAGACTGTCAATAAAGCTCTAAATATTATCAACAATAGAGCAATTCAGTTTGTTAAAGAAGGAAATATTTCAAAATTTACATGTAAAAATGTGTGTAAAGCATCATTGTTTGAGGGCTGCATGGACTGGCACATCGCAACCGATTTAAAACATAACTTCATATTTCCAACTGAAATAGTGTTAACGACAAAAGTTTCCAGATATTGTTATTTGATCCATTAAAGCAAAAAAAGTTTTTGTTATTGAGTTAATGGTCCTTTTTGAAGAAAATTTCGATTGGGCACACCAGCGTAAATTGGAAAAATATGAGGATCTGCGAAAACAATTTGTCAGAAATGGCTGGATAACAAATGTATTTCCTATTGAAGTCGGATGCAGGGGTCTCATTGCCAACTCAACCTCCATTTTCTTGACTATTCTTGGACTTCCTCCATCAGACAAGAGGAAATATATGGAAAAGATCCAAGATAAGGCTCTAACTGCATCATCATGGATATGGCAATCCCATAGAGTGACGACAATCTGACAAAGTCTGGTGGTGTTGTGAGATACTGCTGGGGCGCTCTGGGCTAGTGGAATTGATGCTTCAGCCCTGAAACCATGCCTGAACCCAGAGTCATCATTTGATGAAGGATTTATTGGAAGCAGTACTGTTGTACAAACATCAGTTATTGTATGATACCTACACATATATATCTATATACATATATATGGTAGCAGTCATAAGTTAAGGAACGGAATAACAACAAATATTTAAATGATTTTTACTTGAAAAAATTTGCATGTACGTTTACAAAATTTTCCCAAAATATACTTGGAACATATATTTATTTATTACATATAAAGTTTTCTAAATATTCTTTTACAGTAAATTAATAAACAACAATAGTCAACTGTCATACATTGTTCAAACTGTTTTAAAAGCAAGATGGAGATGAAAGCACATAGTTGTTTAACACGAGAAGAAAAAAAGCTCATTTTAGCAAATCATGAAGAAGGCAAATCGTATTCTGAAAGAGCTGGCATAATACAAAGGTCAAAAAGCCTTGTTTATCATCTAATCAGTAGATTTAAGGCTGACAAAATACTTGAACCAAAACCGAGAACTGGCAGGCCTCCTATGACTACCAAACGGGAAGATCAGATGATGATTAAAATGTCTTTAAAAGACCGTTTCAATACAGTAATGTCTATTTCTCATGCATTTTGTAAGTAAACAGGAAAGGGAATCTTTAGAAAAACTGCTTCTGCTAGGTTAAATAAGGAAAAATTAGTGGCTCAGATTCCATATTGCAAACCTTTGATTTCAAAGAAAAATCAAAAGGTTCATCTTGACTTCACCACAGAGCATATCGTGTGGACAGAGGAACAACGGAATATGGTTCACTTTAGTGATGAATCTAAATTCAACTTGTTTGGATCTGATGGTAAGAGGTTAGTAAGACATAAAAATGGGGAATGCTTATCTCTTTAATGCGTTAAGAAAACTGTGAAATTTGGAGGGGGCGCATAATGGTGCGGGAATGATTTTCTTCAGCAGGAGTAGGACCCATTGTTCATTTTCATGGTAATATTAATGCCAGTGTTTATAAAGAACTTCTTCGCCAGCATGCTCTTCCTCATTTACGCAAAATTCAAACTCCAATATTTATGCAAGACAACGCACCAAAGCTAAAACTGAGTTAAGTTTTCTTGAAGAGGAAGGAATAGCTGTTACGAAGTAGCCACCACAAAGCCCAGATATAAATCCTATAGAGAATGTATGGAAAATCATAGGATAGAAAGCTCAGAACAGAAATCCTCAAAATATTGATGATTTATGGGGTTTTCTGAAAGAAGAATGGGAAAGTGTCACTACCACCTTTTGTAAGAAGTTAACTGGCTCATGTGGTCAAAGATGCCATGAGGAAATCCAATGCAAAGGAAGATTCACTAAATATTAAATTTTTCTTCAGTTTATATATTGATCTAACAAGGATTTATGATGCATTCCTTAACTTTTGACCAGGGCAAAATGTATATTTTTGTTCTTTCAGTTGACTATTAATTTATTGTAAAAGAAAATTTAGAAAACTTTATATGTAATAAATGCATATATGTTCCAAGTATATTTTGTGAAAATTTCATAAACCTACATGGAAATTTTTTCAAGTAAAAATAATTTAAATATTTGTTGTTGTTCCGTTGCTTAACTAATAGCTGCTACTGTATATATACAAAACAGTAAAGATAAAAGGTCAAAGTAAATTCACAACACTTTTACATTCTCTTGAACAGAAATGATTACTAGGAAAAAATATAATAATGTACAAATAAAGAAATTAGAAGTCAGAATCTGCTGATGACTTGTGTTATATAAGTTTATTAAATATAATTCTAACAAAGTATCTTTAGTCTCAAAACAGTCATCAAATCTACTGAGAGTTGCAGAGTCAGGAATATGAAGGTCAATGAATTTAGATAATGCAGCATTAGAATTGCCAGTAAGAGGCGAGGGAGTCTGAAGAGTGAATTTTGGAATGATTCTGAGGATCTTTATCTATTTTGTTTTGCAAGGATAGTGCTATATTCCACTGCCAGCCTGGGTGACTCAATCAGTTGTAGAATTCACAGCTTCACTCTTAGATTCTGCCTTTTGTTTGGTTTATTTAACTGCGTATCAACTCTTACTGGGTAATTTAATGCCAAAATAGAATTTATTTCTAAATGTTTCATTACAGTCATAACTATATTTTCAATGTTCTTTTTTAATCTTTTTTTCTAACTGCACTTTTTTATTTGACTGCTATAACAATCATTTGTTTGTAGTTATATGGTATCAAGTATTTGGATCTGATACTAATAATTTATGCATAGTACATGGTTTAAAGTAATCATTCCTACCTAATAATGATTTGTTTGCACAGTTATATGGATTCAAGTATCTAAGACCAATAATTTGCAAGCAATTATATGGTTTCAACAAACTAAAAATAATAATCTTATGTAGACAATTATATCTTCAAGTAACAATTCTTGATGCAAATATTTTGCCCACTGTTATATGGTATCAAGTATCGTTATCTAATAAGAATAATTTTCAAACAGGTCTATTAGACCCCTAAATAGGTCCCTAACAGGTACTAACCCCCAGGGTCAGAGTGGAGTTGGGAATAATGGTAATGAAGTGGTGACTCCATATTCACTACTAGATGTAGTTTAGTGTCATACTAAAGACATTCCTATGTACAGAAGATGCAGTGTATTTTAAGTACCACTGATGGCAAAATTCTGCCCAAGAGTTGCCATAAAGTGCCAAATGCTAAAGAAATACAGTGCTTTCTGGGCCATTTGGCATCAGACATGGTCAAAGTTTTGATTGCTATCCAATAATTCCACCTCATCCACTAAAGTTTCATACTATGATGAGCAAAAATTGTACTTTATGAACATGTCCTTAGTTAGCCAGCCGAGAGAGCTAGAAAGTGCTACTGGACAATTGTCATTGAAATCTGAATAGACATTCATTGAAAGTAGAATTCTAGTTGGAGACAAAAATGATTAAAGTGAACTCAATCCTTCACCAATGTATTACAGGCAAACTTCATGAGTTTTTCAATGTTAAACAAATGTATTTTTTATTGAACTTTTCAGCCTGTCTATTTCTCTAAATCCAACAGGAAATACTGCTTACACTTCACAAGAGTCAGCTGAGAAGTTCATAGGTTGACCAAGATACCCTCACAAAATGTGGTCCACACACTTCTTCCATTAGTGTTGCAGTGAATGGATTAGTCATATATATATATATATATATATATATATATATGCACACACACTATCTACATATCTAATATTTTTAAGTTGATATACTGTTTACATATCTAAATCGTTCAGTGAATTAAATAACTTTTTATAAATTTTATTTCACTCTGAAACAATGAAACTCATATAACATAAAGACAAAAGTAGCAGGTGTTTTCAATAGAATTATTCAGTTCTCAAACTGGGTGAAATGGATCCAAGTGATCACTAACAAAAATAATGTCCTCAACCCCTCGCTTTCTCCACCAACAAGAGTAACTTCTTCACTCCCTCGCAGTTTTCTCTACCAACAATTACTGTCTTATATATTGTATGCCTTATATCACTATCATCAAGTTGTGCTGTCAGCAAGGATTCTCTAGACTCTCTTTTGCCATCTGTCCCACTTAGTCATTGCTCTTGGTAAGACAGCAGTGTCCAGAGAGCTGGGTAAATAAGTTTTCGCTGGTTGGTTAACACTAGTGCATCCACATATAGGAGATCTGAGGAGTATAAAGCACTCCTTCCATGGCCATTACTCCCAGGTCCACCCTGACTTGGAGTGGTGGTACATGTATGGGTCAAATAGATCTGTTTAAAAATTATTTGTATTTGATAGCATCATGAGAAAAAAAAAACCACCTTAAAAGAAAGAACTACAGAAAAAATTGTAATTAAGAATGTACAATAAACATGTTTCTAATTAATTTTAATGAGTTTACAAAGCTAATTTATCTATTGATAATTATGAGGATCATTAAATAAATTTCCAGACTTTTTTCGTATAGGCACTTTTATTGATAGTACACACATGAAACTCTAATCTCCTTCAAAGTAATCTCGTCCAGCTGCAATGCACTTGCACCATTCCAACAACTTCTTCAAGGTGCCATGGAAGTCCTCTTGTGTGAGCGCATCAATGACCTTCGTCACAGCCTCTTTCATCTCCTCAATTATCTCATAACAACAGCCTCTGAGCTTAGGGAATAAGCAAAAGTCACAGGGAGCAAGGTCTCGACTATAGGGATGGTGAGTAACTGTCTTAATGCCCATCTTGGTCAAATAGTCTGTGACAAGAATGGAGTTATGGACTGGTACATTGTCCTGGTGGAAATGCCACTCACCAGATTTGAAGAGTGCTGGCCTCTTCCGACAGAATCTCTTCCTGAACTCCCTTAAAACCTTAACATAGTAACCCAAACCGTTTGGCCAATCAACTCTGGTGTATTGACTTCCTTACTCCTCCCACACTTCTCATCATCCCTCACAGACTCCCTGCCTTCCTTGAACCTCTTATGTCACTCAAAAACTGATGCTCGATTCATCCAAGATGGTCGAAAAGCAGTCTGAAGCATTCCATGCGTTTCTCTGGCATTTTTTCCAAGTTTAAAATAGAATTTTATTGCATATCATTCTTCTAAAATGTCCTCACGTCCAGATTGTATTTTTGAAATTCACCAGCTGTGACAATCAGGCTTTAGTAGGGTGTATTCCAATTGCTGCTGTAGCTGTTCATTTAAACCTGAAATCATAAAAATTGGTCAGTCATCGCATAAGATGTATAGCAATAACATACTTAATTTTCAAGAGTCTATGACAATTTTAAATGCCCGTACAAAAAGTCTGGAAACCTATTGAATGCACCACATAAGTGCTGATAAACTGATGTATTTCAAATTCTGTAAATAAAATTCTTCCAGAATCAGGAAAATTACATATCCATATGAAAATGATTTGAATCTTGTATATATATTACCATAACACAGCAAAAGCAGTATATCTAGTGAGATTTTGATAAGTACAAATAGCATTAAAATACAGTTGGTTTGTTGGTTGGTTGTTTTATGGGGTATCAACCCTTTTCGGGTCATTTAATACCAAATTAAGTCATTTTGGTTTTGTTTTGTTTTATGGCATATCAACCATTGTAAGTTATTTAATGCCAAATCATTTTTATACATATAAACAGTTATATAGAGAAAAACTGATAACAAGGTAATCCAGTAGAAAGAGAAATTTATTGAGAAGCAAAGTTGATACTTTAGTGTTTTGGTTCTAATGAACCATCATCAGGACTGTGAGGGATGATATTAGAGATGTTAAATCAACGATGGATTTTTAAAAGTATAAAATAAAATCTGTATAACAAGAAAAAGTTGGCCGTTTAATTAGTGAATCAGCGTTTGTTTGTCTTTTAAATTAAGTCATTTGACTTGTTAGAAATATTGTGTAGAATTTATGCTCCGTTTGTTTATCGAGAAAGATTTTGAATCAAAAGGAGGAAGAAAAAGAAAGACAAAAAGAAAAAAGAAAGAGAAAGTATAAAATTATGATATATGTGGAATATATCAACTAAAGATGGAATATATTGTAGCAATTTAAAATGGATTTGCTCAAGTAAGGAGAAATATAAAAGCCCGGATGAGTATTTACGGAATTACAGAGTGAAATAGCAACAGCTTCAAAAATGTGTTTAATCTTTTATTATGAATGTAAATGAGCATTTCAGAATAGAAATCAAAGTTATGATTAGATTGAGAAATGTGTTGAAATAATACATTGTTTCAGTTACAAATTCTAATGTCTCTTTTGTGTTCTTTCAAGCAAATGTGAAGGTTCCAAGATGTTTCACCAATATAGCTTAATTTACACTTCTTACAAGGGGTAAGATAAACACCGATGTTGCATTGAGGGCTAGAGAGTACTAAATCACGGATCATTTTAAAGGCTAAAGAGGTAGTTTTAATATTGAGTTTATTTAAGTTGTTTATTATGCAGTTGGAAGAAGAATTGTTTGGCAACATTATAAATTTATGGTGGGAGAACTAGCTCTGTAAGATTGTGCATTAGTTTGAGGTTGATTCTTATTGTGGATTTTGAGGGCTTTAGATTTAGCAAAGTGTATAAAAGATTTGGGGTATAGAAGATTAAGGAAGGAGTTTTCTATGGGGTTGAATTCATCATTTAAATATTTCGAGGAACAAATGCATAGAGCTCTGAGATAAAAACCTATGATGATACCTCTTTTGGTGTTGTTGTGGTGTGAATAAAAATGTATGTGGTTGTTTTTATAGGTGGGTTTACGGTAAACCTTGAATTCTAGTTTGTTAATATTCCTAATAAGTAAAATGTCTGAAAAAGGTAGGATGCTGTTGGATTCAATTTCATACATGAACTTTATAGAAGGTTCAACAGTGTTCAGTCTGTCAGTGATGCTATGTAAATCAAGATCTTGTGAATAGATAAGTAGGATATCGTCTATTTATCTGAAGTAACATGCAGTATTGGGGATAATATATTTAAAGAGGCCAGATTCTAAGAATTCAAGATAAATTCTTTTTAGCATAAGTACACTATTTTGTTCTATTTGACCCATAGATAGGATCTTATCAGGTGCTACCTCTCCAGGCCAGAGTGGACCTGGGAATGATGGCAATAAGCTTCAGCATTATTGGAGCCTCACCATCAGATTGCTTAGTGTCATATCCAGGACACTCGTTGGGAGAGTCTTACCCCTCTGCAGAGATGCAGTTAATGTATTCTGCAACCCCAGCCAATTGAGTCAGCATTAAAATACACTAACTTAAGAGAATAGAAGCAATTTTCAATAATAATAGTATAGGGTCAGCATTCACAATTAACATAATTTTTTTTTTAATTCTTCAAGGGAAATAATCAATAAATGCTAATTAGGATATTTGTCTTATTTACAATTAATCATAATATAGATTCTATAAATAGAATGTGACTTGACATAAAGCTAATTATTTAAACTTGATAATAAAAGAAATATCAAAAAGAGAAAAAGACAGTAAAATAAATCCTCTGTAAATAAGAGATTTTCTAGTTCTAGGACAAGAAATTTATTTTTGTAGTTATTGTGAGGTTTGAGATATTCAAATATATCTTGCTGAAAATTTTTTTTCAAAGATTAATATATTATACTTCAATTTTCTAAAAACATACATTTGATCCATCACTTATTTACATAAAAGTTGATTTATGGAAATATTTATTAACAATTACAAATTACTTTTTATTTTTTTAATACTAAACTCAATCCAATGGATTGATTTGGTTTGGTTGTGCTTGATGGCATATCAATCATTGTGGGTTATTTAATGCCAAATTGTGCTTATACATATAGACATGACTTATAAGTGAATAGTTTGTAGTTAACATTATTTTTAAATGAGCCAGAGCTAATTTGTTCAATGGTTTCAAGAATTGTTATCCAACACTAAGAATTCTATTTAATATTAATCATTTTATGGCATACAGTTAAATGGTTTCAAGTATAGTAAATGACCCCAAAACAAGACCCTAACAGGTAGTACCACACTAGGTCAAAGTGAACCTGGGAGTAATGGCAATGAAGGGGTACTCCACAATCCCCAATGTTCCAGAACTAGAACTTCAACATCAGATATAGTTAGGTGGCATAACCAGGATACTCATTGGGAGTGTGGGTCTTATTCTTCTGCAGAGATGCAGTCAGCATATTCTACAGCCCCAGCCAACTGAGTTGTCAGTCCAATGGCTATAAGTTAACAAATAAATATATAAAATTAGTTTTATACAACCAACGTTTAGTTCTTTCTGAAAAAAATATGACAATTTTATAAAAATGTCAAAATTTGTCATATTGTATTGTTAATCAAATTGTGATATCTATAATGATAATTGGGAAGTGTTTGTCCTTTATAGACGCCCAAATAGCTAATGTAAATCCAACCAATTTAGTCTGCATATTCAATGGATCCTGGATCCATTGAATATGCTGGAAGGTTAATGATATATAATAATCACTGGAGAACTATATTGATTTAAAATGTTATCTAAGCATACATCATTTAAATTTCCAAACTTAGAATAAAAATTAACAAATTATTTGTCCTGCATCTGATGTTAAGGCTTCAGTAGTGCTGGAGCTTTGGGAAATGCAGAATATCCCTTTATTGCCATCGCTCCCAGGTCCACTCTGGCCCAGAGCGATAACACCTGATAAGGTCCTATCTATGGATCAAATAGAACTAAACAGTGTACTTATGCTAAACTGATTTGTTTGAAATAGAATTGTTTTGACATTTAACTGTAAACAAAAAACTATACTTATACTAAACTGAATTATTTGAAATAGAACTGTTTTTGACATTTAAACAGTGTACTTTGTTAAACTGAATTGTTTGAAATTGGTATTTATATGTATAAAAATGGACTTGGCATTAAATAACCTACAATGGTTGATATACCATAAAACCAAACCAAACTTAAATGTCACTCATTTGAACTTTAAAAAAAAATTCTCTACAAAATTGAAATTTTTCATAAAACTATATTAACTTCATAAGATAATAAAAGATATATTTGGTAAATCTTTTTTTCTGTTCTATGGATTTATTTTTTATAACAATTTGTTTGGTGCAAACTTTCAATAACAAAAACTGAAAATGACTAGCTGTGATCCAAGTGTAAAAAAAAAAAAAAAAAAAAAAAAAAATTTATATTATCACACACACACACACACACACACACACACACACACACACACACACACACACACACAAATTATTTGAAAGAACTTTTTCATAAAACATTTTTCATGGAATACAAAACTAAATCAATCAGTAGTAAAACAGAATAAGTAGTAGAATAAATGATTATTTTTAAGAATTTATGTGCCTCTATATTTAACTTAACATAATCAGGAATTCCTATATAACCTTCAATAAAATTAGTGGTTTCATCATAAAATATGTCTGGGGCCAATTAACAGCAGCTACAATCTACTAAGTTCTAGGTGTGAAAACATAAACCATATAGACACCACTGCAATACTGAACACCTACAGGTAGGAGAATGAGTCATTTTAGTTTTCTGGATCTTTGGAGGTTGAGAAAATGTGGGCACATTGCCATCAGGTAGAAGAAGGTGAGGTCACAACATAGAATTCTGATGAATCAATGTTCACTAATTCTCCAAGCAGAAACTCAAAAGATTTCAAATTGAGATTAAACACAGGTACACACAAATTTAATTAACAACCATATTATAATATTTTGATTTATGTATGTAAGTTACTATAATCCAGCGGAGAATGGCACATTATAGTAAGATTTTTGTTAGTGAATTGGCATTAAATGGATCTGACTTAGTGAATAAATGTCTTTCCAATTAAATTTATTGTTATTATTTTTACTCATAAGAGTTTTTCACATCAGCGTTAGTTGATGGTTTTATTATTATTATTAAATTTGCAATTTGATAATAGATTAGTATTTTCACACACCTCAATCAAAATTTCTCAAGATAATTATTGAATTTGGACTTTGCACAAAAAACAATGAAGTTTATTGAAACTTGGCAACTAGTGGCAACAGATTTGTTTTAGTTTCTTTATTTAATGGCATATCAGCCTTTATAGGTTATTTAATGCCAAAACCATACTTGTAAAGAGACAGTAGTGGTACTATTTAACCCATAGATGGGTCTGTTGGTAACAAATATAACATTTTAGAATCCTCTTAAAAAAACCCAAAAAAACTTGCTACAAATTATAACTCAGGGAATAATAATAATAATAATAATAATAATAATAATGCTAATAAAAAAATATGTTTCTTTTGAGGTGTTATATCTTATCAGAGAAGAAAGAATTGTCCAGTGTGTGAAGCTATATGTAATAAGTGTACAAGGAGACATTTTGCTTGAGTGGGTAAGTCTCAAGTTCAAGGAGGAATCCTCATGATGAAATGACTACATTGCTAGACTGTGGCTTCAAGTTTGAACTCCAGTCACACTATTACATTCACTTTTGGCCAAATACCCTTGGGAAAAGTATGAACCCCCTTATCCCTGCAGTTATAGGGTTAAATAGTATCACAGCTGTTCTTCTACAAGGATGGCTTTGGCATTAAATAACCCACAAAGGTTGATATACCATTAAACAAAGAAACCAAACTATACATTGAAGCGTGCTGGATGAATTTTCACATGCTCCAAAACTCATTAATATTCAAAATAAACATTTGAATGCGTTATTGGACTATTATGCATCTGAAAATTTTATAAGTGAAAATATTGTTAATTCTCTAAATCTTAAGATTTTTCCTTTGTCAAAGTGGATAACAATCACAGAGAAAAGTCTTAATAATCAATCTAGTTGTTTTGTTAATCTCGAAGTAGTTCTTAATTATAGATTATATACTGCTATTTGCCTGAGTATTATGAAGGACTTATGTAATCCACTAAGTTCAGTCACTTTAGTAAAGACAATAAAGACTTTATAGTCATGGAAATAAATAAGCTTTTGGTTAATGGAATTATTGAACCTAAATGACATAAGATTATGTGTGGATTATTGCCAAACCATAAAAATTTACATTGACCCAGATATCTATCCATTGCCTAGGATTGATGATATCAGAGCAAAACTTGCCAAGTATAAATGTTTCTCAACTTTTAATTTGAAAAATGCTTACTACCAAGTTAGAATAAAACAATCTGACAGAAAATATACAATTCTTTAAGCTAATGGTGAACTTCATCAATTTATTTGACGTCCGTTTGGAGTAACTAATAGTGTTCCTGTCTTCCAATGGTTTATGGATAAGATAGTAAAGGGAAAAAAATCTAAAAAGATAAGTTATCTTAACTTGATAATGTTATAAATGGAGATGAAACAGAAGTGCAACATGATAAAAATGTTGAAGAACTGAAAATTGTAAAAAAAAAAACAAACTTTTGACTTGAAATGATTGAAAAACTATAAACAATGCAAGAACACTAAATACTCTGAATATAGAAACTGGTATAATTAAACTTGGTCCAGAACGAATGAAGCCATTACAAGAAGATTTGGAAATGCTTAATAGGGTTCTGTTTGCATATGATCCAAGATAGATTCCAGGGTTTTCAGATAAAATACATCCTTTAGTCAGAATTAACCAGTTTCTATTGAAGAAGTTCTTCAAGGCTTTAAGCTAGAAAAATCTGAATTATGTAAAGCCCTTGAGGACCGTTCAACGCGTAACAACTATAATTGGCATCAATGTCAACTTATGTTCCACAACTTTTTTTTTAGATCTGTGTCAAGGTCCAAGTATTAGTCTATTTTTCTACTTTCGTTTATTTTTACTCCAAGGTCCTGTAGAGCATTTTTCTAAAATTCACAATAGGTCTGGTATTCTGGCCAGGATAAGATGATCGATTTGTATCTCAAAATCTCAGATATGCATCATATTTTCTTGGAGTGATTCTAGTTTGTACATATACATTTAGTAATATGGTCAAATTTCAATATCTTGCATAATTCCCATCGGAACTCTTTTCCCCACATACCGTCGTGTCAAGTTTTGTCCTCCTTTGGTGATAGTTTACTGTATTCGTTTACTATTTAATCTTTTTCCCTACGTAATCTACACTTGCTATTCTGTAGCATATTATCAATAGTTGCTTTAATATAATTGGTCCCTATGGTGTTGTTTTTCACTGCTATCAGGAGAGATTAAGTTTATCTCTTAAGGTTTTCATTTCATAGTAATGTCCAGCTATTCTTGAGTGCAATCCTCGAAATATCCATACAACAATGTTTCTTCTCATTTCTGTTTCCAAGATTTTATTGTCTTTCTGTCTTATGTTGCCATTGCAGTTACTATCTGCTGCAATTAGTCTTTCTTTGCTTTTTTTAGTGTTATCTTTCGGTTTTTGTATTGATTTATCTATGTAATCCTCAAAGCTGATCATGAAAGCTTTGCCTTTTAAAGTTGATCGTAATGTGTTAGATTATATTATATCCACAGTACTAAGTAAAAATGAAAAGCCTGTTGCATTTATGTTAAAAAAACAAACACTTAAAGTGAAAAAGGATATAATATATAGCTCTGGCTGTAATTGAAACCGTATGAGGTTGGGAAAAGACTTTCATCACAAGGTCGTTTTTAATTATACACAGATGCTAGATCAGTATCATTTATGTATGAAAAGAGAAAACATGCAAAGTTTAAAAATACTACAAATAATGAATGGAAAATGGAGCTTAAGTTTTTATATCAAATAATGACTTAGGAAGGATAATAGGGCTGCAGATATTTTAGTCATGTTTAAATTGAATCTAAGTTCTCAAATTTCATCATTAGTAGATTTACATGAAAAATTGTGCCACCCACGAGTATCAATATTGTTGCATCTTGTATGATGAAAAAATTTTCCCCTTTTCAGCTTAAGATGTTAGTACTGAACTGAAGCCTTTGTTCAAAGACATACTTCTCATAGAAACTCACTTCCATCTTGGCTAATGACTCTTGAACCTGTACTCATAAGACAATTTGTACATACAAGTAAGAGTAATCCTTTGGTAGATCAAGTTGATTTGATAGTTAGTAATCTATCATTTGCTCACATAAAATATATTGACAGGAGAGAATCAACTGTATCTGATTTAGATTTGATCCCTTGTTCTGATAACTGTAAGCCCCCCCCCCCCACACACACACTTCTGCAAACCCATCTCAACAGATGTCTTCTCTGAAGAAAGTTTTACGCCTGCTCCTGTTTAGTTACTAAAAGTACAAGATGAATCTTATGTTAAAGGTGGAAGTCCTGAAATTGAAAGCCAATATCTAGCAGCAAGGGTGACCGACTCAACTAAGGTCAGATATGTCAAGACTCCCAACAAGATACAGCTGGGCTTAAAATGAGTACATTTTAAGAGGAAAGAATGTGGTAGAAAACTTAGATTTAATTATCACACTGTGGGTTGAGACACTTCTGCAGCTACCACCATAAGCACAAAAACTACTGTTTTGAAATAACAGGATTATCATGTACTGAAAATTGAGTGTTGAATTCTTTCTATTACTAAGCAAATAATTGTTAGTTATACTACAAAATCAGTTGAATAATACTCGAGTAAATTTCATCTGATTCTTTATTCTGGTTATAACTAAAATCTTGACAATGCGGTAGTAAGACATGAAAAGAAAATAATCAGGAGTCAAAATTATATCCACATTAAATATTGAAAAAGTATAATAGACATATCATTCTTAGAAGGGATGGATGGCAAGAGAAAGTCAAAGGAATCTCTGCTGTCAGATGATGATGAATTTTGAAAAGATCGTTGCTAAGACAACAGGAAACAATGCTATTTTCCTTGCTTATCTTTCAGGAAATTTAACAAAAATCTAATCAACCATATATTTTTTAAGCTTGACAAAAACAATTTGTGCTATTAGGAAATTTCTTTTGTCATATTTTTCTGGCTTCTCTTCTATTCATGTGTAATATTTAGCAGGAGTAATAACTGACATAGAATGAAAACTTGATTCTGTCCATCGGGTACTTGACTTTCACTCAATAATGAATAAATAAATAATGAAAATCTTAATTCAAATCAATAATGAGCTTGAAAAAACAAAAAACAACTATAAATAAATATAAAAAAATATGAAGAAATATTTTAATTTGTAAATGGAGTATACTGGAGAAAATAATTATCTCTATTTGGATGTATTCAAAGGGAATTATTTATTACAAATTGATGGAACCTAAGCAAACTGTTACTATACAATGCTGCAATGAGCAATTGATTCATTTGAATAATGCATTTAGCAGAAAAGACCTTTTATCTGAACAGGGAAGTTAAGTAGTGATTTTGCAGCATGAGAACACTACCAATTCTTTTTTGCAAATCTACTGCAGCAAATGAGAAATTTCATGTGTAACATATTCTCTAGATTCATCACTTTTAAACTATTGCTTGTTTCATTTCAAGTAACACTTTATGTAGTTATTAGTTCAGAAGTGTTCAAAATTCTGAAATAATTCTCTGAAGAATTTAATCAATTAATTCAGAATCATTAAGATAGAATAAAGAATTTTGTTAAAATGATGGCATGATGTCAAATACTTTGATGTTTGAATAATGAAAGTATAAATTATAGGAATAAAATATTTTGTCAAAAACTAGTTGGAACTTTTTATCATCTATTAGATATTAAAAAAAAGTAATATTCTTATCACATATGCTATTCTTTTCATACAAGCTATTGTATTTGTTTTAACAAACTTTATCAGTTTACGTCTTGTTATCTTTAGAGGTCTGAATTTCTGAAGCAAGATATTATATAAGATTCAGTCTCTCTATAAATATTCATACTTTTTAAAATATTAAAAAAAAAAAAAAAATGTAACTTATTTATTGGCATGATTGAATTACCTTATTGAATAATGATGTTTATTATATAAGGGAAATAACTCTTCTCTTTATCTCATGCAGTTGTATAAGAATTCTTATTTTTAAAAGTCACAATCAAAATTTGTGTTAAAGATATTGTAATTTGGTATATGAAAATTGTATCAAGTGAATATGAACAATTAATATAGAATAACTAAATTAAAATAAACTTGGGGGTGTTTTGTAATAATATATTTCTTTTAACATATATGAACATAATTAAAAGAATTAAAAATTCAAACATTCATGCAATCTCTCCCTCTCTGTCTCACTGAGAGTTCAGTAAATAAGGGGAATTTGGTCTAAGGAGTTAACAATAGGAAGCACTGTTTACAATTGGAGCTTTTTCAAGGAAATCAATCATAATAGGTTCTTTCATATCCCAGAAGACTGCCCACATGACCTTCTTAACTGACACTGCACCTAGAACTTTTTCTTTACTGGAGAGTCAATGTGTTTCCACTCCATGGACGGTCTTTTCCACTCAGGCCTGTAGTGGCAAACCTATGTTTAGCCATTTGTAAACATCTTTTTTTGTTAAAACATGCCTCTCTAGACGCATCACATATTCTTCTTTAAATTTCACATAATTTGCATTTATTGGCCACCAAAGATTTGATGACAGACCTCTGTTTGAGCCGGAAGCACTCTAATTAGCTGCCATTTTGAATAGCCTCAAAACAAATATTTTTGCAAGATTAAAATAATTTTTGCTATAAACCAATTCAAAATATAGCTGAGTTTATATTTATGGAAAAAAATCACATTATCTATTAAATGGCCCTTATATATATATATATTGTGCATAACACCTTTCTACATCACCAGAATATTTCATCATAGAGATGGGTTAACTGATTGGTTTGGTTTGGTTTTACAACATATTAACCATTGCAGGTTATTTAAAGCCAAATCTGGTTTATACATATATATTAGATATATATGATTTGTAAACATAAGTCAATAAAGTTAAATGGTTCTAAGTATTGCTATGTATAACTAACAATTCAATTAAACATGAGTCATTTGCTTATACTAAGTTAAAAGATCAAACAGTTCTTTTCCTAACAATTCAATTTAGCATAAGTCATTTGTTTGAACTCAGTTTAAATGTCAAACAGTTCTATTTGACTCATAGATAGGACCCTTTTAGGTGCTACAACTCCAAGCCAGAGTGGACCTGAGAGCAATGGCAATGAAGGGGTATTCCACTTTCCCCAAAGCTCCAGCATTACTGGAGGCTCACTATCAGATTGTTTAGTGTCATGTCCAGAACACTCATCGGGGCAGTCTTACCTCTCTTTCAGTGTATTCTACAGCTCTGGTTGACTATGGTACAAAGTGTTAATAACAGAATTTCTACAGTAAATATATGTAAATATGTTATTTAATTTCTTATATATATAAGAAATTCAAGCATATCTGTGAATTTTTTCACTAATTAGCTATAAAACGAAAATCTTATTAAATATAAATCTGTAGGGACTTCTGATAGCAAATGAGGAAAAGTTAGAAGGAATTAGCTTTAATAGCGATATCTCTATTAAAATGTTAATTAAAAAAAAACGAAACACTTAATCAGAGGGAAGCTACTTCTGTTATTGTGGTATAGAAGTGCTTTCCCTTGGTTATTAATACTTGGCTAGAGTGGTCACCCTAAATCAGACATGAGCAACCTTTTTCGAGAAGCAGGCGGCACAAGACATAGATCATCATCGGGCAAGCTGCATTAGTAAAAAAAATTTAAGGTAATTTTAGGATGAAAGTACCTCAGTTGTTTTCGCTACAAAAGTCTGTTTCTGTAGCAAAAACAGTTGAGGTAAATAAGCATCTGCCTTATAAATAGGAAAAAGTTGATTTTTTTTCTGTGGTAAAAAGGTTTTTCTATACCCCCCCCCCCAAAAAAAAAAAACGAAAATAAACTTAAGTCATAGGCAAGCCATTTAGAAGGCAATGTGGGCTGCACTAAATTTTGTTTTATTAGCGGAACATAAAAGTCAACTCACTAACAATGGTTTGGTTCTTTGTTTAATGACATACCAACCTTCATGGGTTATTTAATGGCAAAGCCATCCTTGTCATAGAATAGTAATGATATTGTTCTAACCTCTATCTGGAGGGATAAGAGGTTCATAACTTTCTCATGAGTATTAATCTAAAAGGGAATATAGCATGATTGGAAGTCGCTAGTGAGTTCAAACTCCAGTCAAGTTATTACATTCATTTTCAGACTAATATTTTTATGAAAGTTATCAACCCCCTTATCCCCACCAGTTGTGAGTTAAATAGTACTACTACTGTTATTCTGCAAGGATAGTTTTGGCAATAAATAATCCATAAAGGTTGATATGCATGGATTCTTTTGACACTCTCTTGCTCTCAGTCGGTCCTCAAAACTACATCCAGTGTCTGTGCAGAGCTCATGAACCTAAATCCTTACTGGTTGGTTAATAATGGTATGTAAGAACCCACAGGAGAATAGTCCCTGTTTCTCCATCAGTGCCAAGCATGTCTTGCTCATCTGACTCAGATGATATGTGAGATTGAGGTAAGTGGCTGTACAGCTGCTGTTTTCTGGGTTTGCTTGTTTTGAGGATTTGTTCAAAACAGCATGTAGCATCCTTGTGTACTTCCTATCTAGCTTTTTCTTGAAGTGTTTCATTAAAGTCTATGTAGTGTAGTCATGCAGTAGCAGTGACATGACTACAGCTTGGGAGAATTCCCGTTTCATTTTACCAGAAACTGGATATGGTCAATAACCTGTAGATAGCAATTCATGCCTTTCCAATGCATATGTTGTTATTCCTTTCAAGAGATGAGATATTGTTACCAATGTATGTAAAATGGCCTACTAATTTCAAAGGCTTATTTACTATGGAGATGGCAGCATCTAGTTTATAACACATGAACTTTCTTTTATCTGAGTTTGCATAAAGGCCACTGCCTTCTGCTGCCTGCTCCAGGCTATGCAACAGAAATTTGGCTTGAGTAGGTGTATTTGCAAGAAGTGTTAAGTCATCTGTGTCATCTGCATCCATAATAGTTTCTGCAAAATATTGTCTGCTTCTTCCCATTTTTTAGCATGAAACCATTTTCTTTCATCAGATCTATTGGCGTTTGTAGCATGTAATTTAGGCAAATTATAAAGAAATAGTGTTAATGTAACTTCATTTAATAAAACAGGAATTCTTCCAAGCTGTAACTGTGTAGGTAATTTCATTTAATAATACTAACACCACTACAGCTTGGAAGAATTTCCATTTTATCAAGAAGATCAGATTTCTATATGGTCAGTAACCTGCCAATAGTAGTCCATGTTTTACCAATGCATATATTGACATCACTTTCAATTGTGTACAAGTGGACAACCTTTCAAGCACTTTTCCTTGGTTGATACAGAATTGGGCTCTCTATATATTAAACAATCCTAATAGCACTAATACCTATACAAAGGACTATTTCAAAATTTCTTTGTATGTTAAATACTTTGACATTACTAAAAAAAGTAGTTTTTTAGATTCTATTTTTCTGGCTATCTTTAATTCTTTCAATTATTTTATTTTAACTCTAAACTCATCAATTTTTCTACTTTTGTCAAATTCCATGAATTAACTTTAAAAATTTATTAAAGTTTGTTTTTAGAATGTTTAATTCGGTAGGCACACATTTTCTTTTATTTTTTACAGGAGTGGAGGTACTTGGCTCAGATTTGTATATCATTACTTTTTTTATTTATTAGGCCCAACAAGATATTCTTATGTCTATATGTATTCATGTATGTGAAGTGTTTGTGTGCAAATGTTGACCTTAAAAAATGGCAAGTTTTTTTTACACTTACCAAAGTTTGTTGAGTTTCCTCAACCTTTCCTATGCCCATTGCAATTTGATCTCTCAGTCTTCGAAATTCTTGAAAATCTGCAAACTCTGATGGAAATTCAAGGCTTTGGCAATATTTATCTGAAAGATCTTGCCTTGGTAGTTGATAGATTATCTGTAAATCTCGATTCCGTTCACCTTGACAAGAAATGCGGGGCACTTTGTGATTGGGAAGTTGATCCATATATTCCTCAATCTACAAAAATACATAATTTCATGCAAAAATGAACCAAAATTTACAGAAAAAGTTGTTAATGTTAAGGTATAAAAATTCACATAAGTAAAAAAGTTTCCAAGCAAATCTTTTATAATATCAATAAAAATTAAGTTTTACATTTGATGCTGAATTGATAAACAATTAGATGTAAGAGAATGTTAAATAAAAACTGTGTTGCACTGTTAAATGTACTTGATAGAAAAAAGATATCACCCAGACGAGGGTGAATCAAAAGTTTTGCAATATTTTGATGTCAAAGTCGTGATGGTGATGAACTACACTGGACTGTGAGATGCCAAGTCTGAGTTCTACTCTCTGGATTTGTCTCTCTGGCTTGGAGAACAGCTTTGAAATCCATGCTTTTAGGCTTACTTGACTTTGCCTGATTGTCAAGGGTCTTGAAACCCAAACAAAATTTCTTTAATCATCTGGTTACTGTGCGATGATTAATTGCACCTTTACCTTTCACACAACAAATATTTTGGGTTGTTTCTGTAGTGTTATGGCTCAGTTTGAACTTGGAAAGCAGAAGTTCCCAAATTAGACTATGTTGCAAGTTCATCTCTGTGGCCTTTAAATTACACACAGAATGAAGCAATGCACAATATATCAACACAACAACTAGCATGATACTACTAACAACAGCTTGAACTGCTTATGTGATATACTTACTGCAAACTAGCACATACCCAAATATTGCAAAACTTTGGACTCACCCTAGTATTTTCAATTTCAAGCATTTTTTTATTTTTTTTTATTTTGATTAATAAAACATCATTTTCTTATATGAGTTAAGCATCAATGACCCTCATGGAAAAATAAACAAGTATTGTTAATACTGAAAATAATCAATGATTACAAAATGTCAAAAATAAAACAAAACAAAAAAAAAAACACAACCGAAAACAAGTTTCTCTCACCTGTAATCGGTTAAGTCCATTCGGTATCCATGTGTAACCTTCACGAAGAGTCTCTTCTTTCAATGTGGCTGTGGGTCTGTCCTGTTTCCAGCCTAACCGTTCTCGAATATCTATAAACTCACAATGATAAATGTCATGGGACTCCCGTGGACAACGACACAGTTTGCATATATTTCTGTAAAAGAACATTTTAGTTTTCAACAAACAATTTCTGAAAGTGTATGTGGTGGAGGAGGAGATGGGTAACAGAAAAGGAAGGTACACTGGTAGATTATCTAATTCATTGAATACAATTTTAGATTGGATGCCAAAACTTATAAATAAGAGCACAATTAATAAAAATCAAGAAATCAGTTATAGTTGTTTGATATGTCAAGTACAGGGCTAGCCTTAGGTGTGGAGTACAATTGGGAACAATTATATTATAGTATCTTGTGTGTACTTAACGAGCCCAGAGTAGATTACACTCTAGAGTCCTCTTAGCCACAAGGCTCAATTGGTCCAAAGGGCTTAAAAAGCTGGCTCTGGTCAAGTATCAGTTTAATATATGGAAATCTGTAATGACTTTCCCAGTTTAATCTTACAGTAAAGTTTAAAACAATTTTTTTATTTTTTCAATGAATGTTCATATGAAGTCTTAAAGGTTTAAGATAGGATGAAACTTTGTAGCACTTCTCCTTTTATAAGGTAAAGAAAAACCAGTACAATAAAAAGGTTTCACCTGCTATACTCATAAGCATCTCAGGAACAACTTATCTGACTACCAACCAGGTCAGATTTAACAGGAGAAATAATGAATCAAGGTTAATGCATAGCCATCACAAAAAATGGTCGATTAGCATTTTCCTTGAGGACTGCCTCCGGCACCAAGCAATAAACTTAGCTTTGCTAAGCAGGTAGTACTTGGGTGGAAGCCCCTGAAACCAGACAATAAATTTTAACACATCAAGCACTAACACCAAGTGAGGCCTGATATGTGCTAGGTAAATGAAGCCAATTGATATTACAAGAGTAATAAAATTATCGAGAAGAAATTCATCATTCAAATAGAAAAAAATGAAAATTTCTTTTCAACTTGTCTAACAGATTTGGGTAAAATTATAATAATTATTGAACACATAACCATTCAAAATTATATATACTACAGTGAATCAAAAGTTTTGTATTATTCTGTTAACATGAGGCACAATTTGGCAGCTCCAGATGCTTTTTGTTGACAATGCCAAATTAAATGTTCATTTTGACCTACCTTAGTAATAATATATTATTTCCAGTAATCAGAGATTATTATTCAAAAAATTTTAGGGCCAATAGCAGGGTGTAGATGAAAATATTATGCATCTTTCTTTTAGATACTTTTAACAAATAAGCAGATGAATTCTAAAATAATGACATTCTAGCATCAAATAGAAAAACTTAGAATTGAATTCAAGGAATTATGGTAATGCTGATTAATTGATTGATTTTATCATCATCTCAACCCATCAAGGATTATTTTATGACTAGAGGTTAGAGAATCGTGCCCATTGTACATTCATATTCACATTTTTGGATGTACTTGTTTCTTAAGGGATTTTTTTGCATACAGTCCTATTGAATATGAATAATTTTTAATTAGATTCATAGGACCCTAATAGGTATTACCACTTAGAGTCAGAGTAGGCCTGGAAGAAATGGTAATCAAGAAGTACTAAAAACTCTCCAGAACAGGCACCTCACCATCAGATGCAATTAAATGTCATACCCAGGAAATCCGATTTTGTGTGCATGTCTGTGGGTACCTTGCTGTAGGGGATGCATTCATCATATTTTAAGTCCGACTGACAGGGCAGATAATATTAGTTTTATAGAGCTAAATCCTAACTTATTCAGTTGCTCTTTTGATGTATGCTAGTCTTTTTTGCTTCATCATATGAAGTAAATACAGGAAAAAATCATGCAGGCATACTAAAATTTGAAAACAGTAATTATAAGCAAAAGAACTATTGGTTCCACATATTTCAAATAAAAGACACTTTGTATCAATTTCTTTCCATGTGCAATCAATCAGCAGCTAATTTGCTGTTTTTAGGATTTATTCTCTTGTTGAATTGCAGCTTGTTTATTTTGCTATCTTATCTGAAATCACAAGAAATTTTATGCTTTTTGAGAGGGTTGCATTTGGACTTTAGTTTACTCAGTAGTTAGCCAATTAATATTAATATATGCTGGAATTATTTCAGTTTAAAATGCCCTACTTTTCCAAATTTTTCTGCCCAAAAGGGTTATGTATTATACACAAGATTTATATAAAAACTTTTTTCTGGCTACATGCCTCACCTGATTCAGAATGGGATGACCAAAAGTTATATCTAAAGTCCAAACTAATGAATTTTACAGAGAAATATCCACTGGAATGTATTTTTGCTGCAAGCTTGTCACATTTTTGTGTGAATAAATCCAATTGTTTGATCAGAATACTGTGCAAATTTTGTTTTAAGACAAAATTTAAACTATATAAATTCTTATTTTTAATCAGAATGAACCAATAAAAAGTTAAAGTTTAGGTTAAATTTGGTTGCTACAAATTCTAAAAAGACAATGCATACTATATCATCATCATGTTGCACTGCTACCACAGATTTCCCTGACCCTCTCTTGCCACCCATCTCTATTGTCCATTGCTTCCGGTAGGTCCTCCAGGCAACATCCTGTATCGGCATAGAGCTGTTGTAGATAGGTTCAGGCTGGTTGTCCAACCTTTGCTTGTCCATGTGAGGAGGTCCACAAGAGTACATCGCTTATGAGTTTGTCCTAATTTCTCCAGCAGTGTCCTGCATATCTGGTTTGTCTAACTTGGATAGCATCATTATGGCTGTGACTGTTTCTTTGGGGAGGCCATAGGCAAGAAGTATTTGCTCAATCTTCCCTCTGTGTATGGAGTCAAGTGCCTTAGAGAAGTCAACAAATAATAGTGTTGCCTCAGGTTTTTTTTTGCACTAACACCTTCTAGAATTCAATGGATAGTCAAAACCTTGGAAACCATGTAAAGCAGCATGGTGGATGTAAAGGCGGATGAACCCAATGATGAGTCATCAGCACTCCTAACCAAATGCTGGGCAGACGAACCCCACAGGTCAACGGCCAGAATCGCATAGTTTGATCGGGGAACTACTGCTACTCATCTTTTAGGGTGGCTTCAATGGAAAAGAATAAAACACAACCATCGAAAGATTACTATGACTCATACTCAAACCACATATCCAAAACACATAATATATATAAAAACTTATTTCCAGATTTTTATTATTCCAAGTTTGAGGTACGTGTTATATGTGAGTGAATGTTATACAAAAACAATAATAGTAATAGATTATTAGTGGCTTAGTTGCTAGATATTGTGTATTATCAAATGGTTTGTATTGGAACAATATCACAGCTATGAATTTTTTAGGTCTTTCTAAGATTGATACTTTTGATTAAAGTTTTTTCAAAGAATACATTTTAGATTTCTTTCTTACCGCCAAGCATGAGGCTTGAAACCAGGACATCTATCACCACATCCCATACATGGTTGGTCTTCATCAATTTCATAAATAGTAACTCCCTGAAAAGAGAAAATAAATGAAATGCTCAAATTCTTAAAATAATATATATTTGAAATATATATGAAACAGAGATAAACAGAAGTCATTATGGATGACTGGGTTGGGTTGAGTTGTTTGTTTGATGACATGTCAATCCTTGTTGAGTTATAATCTAATGCTAAAGTCAGTCTTTTTTCATAAATTGGAATAGTTATTTGAAACCATATAATTGGTTTGAAATAACTATTCTGATTCATGATTGATTGAATGATTGATTTTAACAGTATATCAACTTGTCTAGGGTTATTCTAAACCTAAAGTTTAGGGAATCATGTTCATTGTATGTTCATATTTTTATTTTTTGACTAGTTGTTTCTAAAGAAGTTTTTTGCACAGTCTTATCAAATGCAAATAATTTTTAAACAGGTCTATTTGTTCCATAGATGAGACCCTAATAGGTCAAAGTGGATCTGGGAGTAAGAACAATGAAGGGTTATTACTGAAAGTGCAAATGGATGCTTGGCACAATTGGTAATAATCTGTTTAAAATGTAAAGTCAACAATGCAAGTTGGTTTATTTCATGATTATGGCACGATGGATATTTCTAAGCAATGGTTAACATTAAACAAATGAAATTAACAAACTGTCATCATTCTCAGAGAGTTGAACCGAGATCCCTATGATATAAATAATTGGAGTTAGACATCATCTTGTTATTTTTAGCTAAGATTGTTGTTGAGAAAAACAATCTGAAAATATACTTGAATTATCTAAGAATTTTTTGTTAAAATGATGAAACAAATGGGAAACACTGTTGACAGTACTGGTGGAAAAAGCCCAAACACCCAAGGCCAGACATTTCACTGGGCTTATCACCTTAGCAAATGATGACAAAATACTAAAACAATTGCAAATAATCCAAACACCAGCATAAATGCAATTTAAAAGAAAAGAGCCAAAAATGAACATTGATAACATTTTTACAAATACCTGGGAAGGAGTAAAGAGGTATCTTTAACCAGTTACAAATAGATGATCATAAACACAATCTTCTTCTCAAAGGTATAGTAGCAGGTCTTATGGATAAGTCAGAACTTTAGTCCTTTTTTAGTCATCATACTAAAGAGTAAGAAGTGTCAATGTTCAGTTTATATATTTTGACAATAAAAACTTTATGGAAAATGACCCCCCAAAATTTGTCTTAATTTAAAAGTCTCAGAAAGAATGGTTTCAAATTATCTATATTTGAAACATCAGTCAACATGTTCAACAAAATAAAGATTTAAGGGCAATAGTGAGAGGAGAGGAGAAATAAGACTTAACCACAAAAATAGGAAGTTAATGCAAAAGTTTACTGAGTATAGAGATGATGTTGCAAAATCTTATATTTCTTAAGTTTAAGAAAAACTATAATACAGATGTGTTGTAGAGAATAGATTATACCCCTCGGTATTAGAATGGACTATTCTATTTGAATATAAGCAGTTACAGTGTGGGCTTGTTGGCTGGCTTATTTCTAGCAAGAGTAGCTAGCAATATACCTCTGTTAACATGTCTTTATACGTCTTGCAAAATAATCCTTTTTCCTTATATGTTACAACTCCAGTTATTATTCCAATAAGATGATACAAAGATAATTCCAGTTATCATTAAAAAATTGAGACCAAATGAAAACTGGAACAGAATTATCAAACTTCAGTATTACATTATGTATTTTCTGCACAACCATTGGCATATCTTGAAGAAGAATCAAATAACATTCTCATTTACTTACTAGTTTCTTCAAATAAATCCCAGAGCTTAGACCAGCTATATTATTAAATAGTTACTTCGATGACACGTCTATGAATGGTGTCAAATTTATATTTCAATAAGAGTTTGAGAGGAAAAGAGGAATATAGTGGGTGGATGAAGAAAATAAAAATATGAACAAGGAGAAATGAAAAGGTTTGGAGTGGAAAAGAATCAAAAGGAAAGAAAAGAAAGTTGGTCAGTTATGTCTGATATTGATATTTTTTGGCTAATCTATTCTACAGTCAGGTGTATACTTTGTAGGGAAAAGAGGGAGAATGTGTTTCAGAAAAAATACAGAGTAAGCTTTAGGAAACTGAAATCAACAGAATTGAATGGGTGGCAATGAATATTAATTAACTCTGTGAACTAATTTTGTTTCATTAAAAAGTATAGATTAATTTTTACAGCATGTCAAAAAAAATTTCATTTTTAAACAGTTGTTTGTTTTTTGCACACAGATGTTGTTGAGTATTCCTATCTAATACAAATAATATGCTAACAGACCTATTTCATCAATAGATGGGACCTGAAGTTACAATTACTTCTGGTCAGAATGAACCTGGGTGTAATGGAAAATCTCTAGAATTGGAGCCTCACCATCAGATAAAGTTTCATGACATGCCCAAGACACTCCATGAAGGTTGATATGCCATTAAGAAACCAGACAAGAACACCCTTTTTTTGATGGAGTGGGAGTCTTGTTGATAAGGCAACATTAAAAAAAGATACCCTCTTTTTCCAGAAGAAAGCTGTAGAATGGATTAGCTGAAATACTATGGTCACAATACCACTGTAAGGAGTTCAGTTATCTGAAAAGTGCTTGGAATATATAATTCGTTTAAATAAATAAAATCCTTTCTAAAAAATAAATAAATGAATAAATAAATAACATAGCAAAAAGAAAATTACATTCTTTTTTTAAAAACTCATCAAGATTTTCAGTTGATTTTACTGCATCAACTTGATATTCTTAATTATTAATCTTTCATCATGGCATTTTTTTGATGATCATGAACTAATATAATAACAGAGAAAGGACAATATCCAGTGATTTTCTATCTTGTGGTTAAGAGTAAAAAATCAATAAAACATGCTTTTCTTTAGCTGAGGACCATTTTGCTTTTTTTTAAATGTATTCATCCAAATCCTCTACCACAAGCAGGATGCAACACAAGCTCAATTTTTAAGAAGAGTTTAACAGAATTGAATTCAGAGTTTTCCTTCTCCTAAACTGGTTGCCATGTCAAGGTAAAAGAGCCCAGTGAGCTCTCCATAGCTGGAGGGAGAAAAGTTGGATGCATATTTTTTGCAAGAGTTTAGCACTATGTAAAATGCAAACAGCCTCATCTAGGATTTGAACTCAGGTCACTATGTTCATTTCTTATGACAATAACCATTACATCATGATTGCCTCCATGCTTTTATTAGATATGGAATGGAGATGGTTTCATATCTTTTAACCATCTTCAACAATATTCACTGCAGAGTTCTACTCTCTGTGCAAAAGAATTGGATACTTGAAAAGCTGGAAGAACCCGGCTTTACAGAAAATTCTCTTTTCCTACTTTTAGTTCTTTTTAGAATGCTGCATGGTCACTTTATTCATTCACATTCTATGATTTAAACTATTATCAGCATGATATGTACTTCATTGGTTATATGATTCAAAGATGTGTTGAGCTCCTGTTCCTTTTGCCGTGTCATATTGTTGAATATAAGACATCTTTTAATGAAGCCATGTTGATCAAAATATTACAATATGACCATGAACTGAGGTTAGTAGATTTATGAATAAGCATTCAAAAGTAATGAGGGATGGTGTGTTGTTTAAAAACCATTGCTGAAAGGTCTTCATAAAATAACATACAAAATATTGTTGTAACTTGTCAGAACTCCTTTTCATAACCCAACCAGAAGTGTTCACTTCAACAATCATCACTCATATGATAAAAACAAACTTAAATCATGATTGACTCCATGCATCCAAAGACATGCAAAAAATATATATATATATATATATATATATATATATATATATATAAAGTAATAAAATACTTTCTAACCAAGAGGCAATTGTTACAGGACTTTCTGACCTGATTAAAACAAGTCCACGAGTATATAATAAGGCTAATTTGACCTAACAGTCTGAAGGGAATCGGTTCAGACAGTAGCCAGAGCAGAGATATCAAACAATGAGTAAACAGCAGCAGCAACTTCAAAGAGATTCTAAACAGTCATTAAACAGCAGCAACCTCAACAAAAGATGTAACAACCAAATTATATTATGCAATGACAGCTAATCCCTGTACAGCAATCAATAATTAAGTCTTTCCTTTATTCATCTCATATGTCTCATCTCCCTTGTGTTACTTCTCACTTTTTTACTGTTAGCATAAACTATGATACTCAGTGACAACAACAAACATACTAAGCCAACCTTCAGGTCGTTTGGTTGTATTTTACAGCATAGCAACTCTTGTGGGTTATCTAATGCCAAATCCTGTTTATAGATATATTAAGCATATGATTAATAAAAGAGTAGTTCGTAGGTAACGATCTTACATGAGTCAGCTCATTGTTTGCACACAGTTAAATAGTTTCAAGTATTTTTAACAATAATTGTTTTATTAGCATACAGTTAAATTGTTTAAAGTATTTCTATTACTAATGGTTTTATTTGCATACAGTTAGATGGTTTCAACTATGGTTATTTAACACTAGTAATTCTATTCAATATTATTTATTCATTTACACACAGTTAATTGCTTCCAAGTATTGACATGTAATACTAATAATTCAATTTAACATTCATTTGTCTGCACACAACTAAATGGTTTCAAATATAGAAAATGATTAAACATTCCTATTTGACCCATAGATAAGACTAACAGGTACTACCACTCTGAGTTCAGAGGGAATTTGGGAATAATGGCAATGATGGGGTATTCCACATTCTCTAAAGTCCAAAAGTGGAGCCTCATCATCACATGCATTTTAGAGTCATATCCAAGACACTTGCTGGAGCAGTGGTGGTGGGGGGTCTTAGCCCTCTGTAGAGATGCAGTGGGTGTATTCAACAGTTGCAGCCAATTGGGCTGTCCAACCTTCAGTCTCCAGCACAACAGTTCCTGCAACAATATATTTTACAACCAGCATTGGTACAATTAGTGGCAGTTCCTTCAGTGAGCCCCATGATCTTTTGGTCCTCATCATTGTAAAGTATTCAGTTTTTTGCCTATCAAATTTTTTTTAAAAAAAGAACATTTCAATATGGTTCTGTAAGAGTGAATACTGTAGTAACAGGTTTTACTACATATTGCTTTTCATAATTTGATCGTATTGTAAATTATCTTGTCAAAATACACTAAAGAATGCTTTTGTGATGTATTGAAAGAACAGGACATTAAAGTATATCACTATGACAACTCAGGAAAACAAAATGGGACCATCTATAGAGATACAATGTTGCTATGGCTGTGTCTTCAATGAGACAAAAAGCATAAAATATATTGCACTAAAATGGAAATGGGATACTTCCTCAACAGCAATGCAAATTTTGAACTGTGATCAGTTAAGTAGATTAATAGCACAGCATATGAGCCCAATCCAAACACACTTAGAAATGTAAAGAGTGGAGTTTGTATTAAGCTGTCTAGAGTTAATGATAACAAATATCAAGTAGCTGATCAAAACTTCTTTTTTATACTGAATCATGGCTCAGTTGAGTTCTTTCAGTGTAATTATATATAAAGTATGTCTGGAACATTTCAGAGCTGAAAATAGAAGGCCAAGAATACAGCAGCAAACAGAAAAGCTGCAAGTAAAATAGAAACTTCTGAAAAAAGTGCCCTAAGAGTTGGTTGCTGGATTAAAAAATACTTTGTTTATAATTCACAGGCTGAGAATATAAAGAAGCATTGATTAAAAAACAAGTATGCTTTCAGAAAGAATGCAAAATGATTTATTTAAAGAAGAACCAAGTGGTGTAGATAAGAGTTAAAAACAAACATTTAGATGAACATTTCCACAATGTACACTGTAATCTACAACAATTTACTCTTGGATCATATAAGAGCTGAAAAGACTACTGTATTACTTTGGGGGAGTCCTCTGTGATGTAATGACTTAAGTGTTTGACTGTGGCCTTGAAGCGAGTGAATTTGAATTCCATTGATGCTATTACATTCACTTTTGGATTAATACCCTTGGGAGGAAAGATATGAACTTCTTTATACCCTCAGCTGGGGTGGGGGTTAAATAGTATCATAGCTGTTGTTCTACAAGTATGGCTTTGGTATTAAATAACCCACAATAGTTGATACATTATTAAACAAAGAAATCAAACCAAACCTGTACTATTTAAATGTGGCTTTATTCATTTTTTTTTTTCAAAAATACAAGATTTTTTCCAGAAAGGAAAGAATGAAAAGTACACTTACAATCAATTGGAACTTTAATATTTGCAAACAATACATTCCTGTCTTAAAACATTTGTAAAAGCTTCAAGAAAAAAAAACAAACACTAAAGTGGAATACCATCCAGGGAGGAATGGAGATCAATAGATGGAATTCTTATCATAAAGAAGAATTTGAAAATACAAAAGCAATTTTAACCAATTCATTCTGTTGTCTTGTGTTAACGGCAAAATATCCTTGAGCATATGAGAGAAACCTTTATGTTACACAAAAAATATATCAAAGCAAAGAAACCAGAATTCTTGGTTTTTAAAGATGATGCTTTTTGGATACAATAGAGCAGGACACTGTAAGAAGAAAATAATGGATTACTCTATAGTTATTAGAGTTCAAAGCAAACAGATTACTTCCATGAGCCTTTCTATTTGGGGAGAAATGACAATGAAGCTGCATTAATTATAAAAGAATAAGTTAGAACCAGATTTTCAACATTGGAAAAAAAACAAAAAAAAAAAACAAAAAAAAAAACACTGCTACTCTTTGACAAACTCTTTGGTGAAAATATGTAACAAAGCCTTTAAAATAGAATACATACCATCTTGGTAAATGTCCATAAGAGACATCTAATTTCTAGGGACTTTATGTTGGCAGTAAACAGGCTGTGGTACTATTTACCAACCCCTCCGCTCGGGCAGGATATGACACAAAGTCAATTTTTAAGCGGAGTTTAACAGGTTTTGAATTCAGAGTTTTCCTTCTCCTAGACTAGTTGCCTAACCAACAGGCTGTGGTAGATGTTATCATGACTAGTTTTGTCCCATTACTGTTTATGTGCTCAATAATGACAACATATTTTTCACTGGGTAGCATAGTCTGAATTTCATTCATTGCCTATTTAGTTTGACTTTCCTCTAAATGGCAAATGAAACAGATATTGAGGTCTTATTTTGGTTTGGTTTCTTTTGTTTAACAGTATAACAACTTTAATGCTAAAGTCATCTTCGCAGAAGAACAGTAGTGCTACTATTTAATCCTGGGGAAATAAGGGAGTTTATACTTTTTCCCCGCAAGTGTAATAGTCTGAAAGTGAACATTAATGGCATGACTGAAGTTCAAACTTGTTTACTATGGTGTTGCAGTCTAACAAAATGCCACTACCCCATCAGTTCTCCTCCCCCAATGAGATTTGGGCTGTTTAAAGAGAATTGGAACAGTCTTCCTTATAAAATGTACTCAAGACTGTTTTTCTCACTGTTTGCAAATAACCAACAATTGGCTGGCCCAAAGGAATATTTATCCTAACTAAACCAGGAATGCAGTGAAATTGTTATGTCAAAACAAGCACACTGAAGATGACAAAAATAGTTAAACATAAAGTGAAAGGTCTTGGCAAAGAGCATGTCAAACTGCAGACAGCTAGATACTCTGGTTGCATCTGATTTTTTTTTTGGTTTGAACCAGACTCATAATTATCTTTTGATTGTTAGTTTTCTCATCAATATATGCCACCCTTATAGATAAGTAATTTTCTAACTAAACTAGTTGATCCTGACCATTGACCCATGAGGTTGCTTTGCCCAGCATCAGGTGAAAGATCCCATTGACCATCTTTAGATTCATCCACCTATTTCCATCCATGATTCAATGAAAACTATTCAAGACAATATGCAATTGATTCACACAATGAGAGTAACAGAACATAAGTTTTGCAAAGTCAATTTAAATCATTTCAAGGAATTTGATAAGATGGACTCCTATCACTATTTTTAGGCTGTTTTGTATATAGATTTTATCTTTTGTTTTCGTCTGTCGTTAGGTGGAGTTAAGTGAATCAATAAAATCAAAACCTTTCACAGCATCTTGCTTGATTCAAGGTGATTTGCTTTCATTTATTTTCTATAATGTTGTTCTGCTTCCTTCCAACCCTTGGAATCATGGATTCAAAATCTATTTTGGGAACAATATCATTTAGAGAAGAATTGGTTGCCATTATAAGAAGTTGAAGCTGTTACCGCATGGACTCAAAAGATCTTTCTTTAAAAAAGGAGAGAACTTGCACCTTTATCTTTTATTCTCAATGCTTTCTCTACAATGAGAAAGATCCCTATCTAACCTTCTCTGGGGTTACTATATCCTTTCAAAGACATTCTAGGAATGCTGAGATTAGGATTCATTATGGTTACACTTCATAGACTAAATGGTGATGTTGCATAACAGCAACCTTTGAAGAGAGGATATTATGAAAACTCTTTCAGACTTAAGAAGCAGAGGATATTCTTTAGATGATGATTTGAAGAAACTCTGGAATACTCCTTTCACTGTTAGATCACATTTGTCATGGAAGCAATATAGTGCCACCAATTTGATGTTGGTTGATGGATTTTAATGACATTTCAACCAATCTGAGGTTATGCTGAGAGGTTAGGGAATAATGTACAGAGTACATCTATATTTATACTTTATAGTTAGCAGTGTGACGCGAAATTGACTAAGATCCCAAACGGGACTTTTATTTTCGCACGTGTGAAGACGGGGCAGGTTGGCACTTGATCCCCTATATAATAAGTCCTCGTTCAGAGTTTTTCTCTCAGGCATATAAGAACTGGCATATTACGTGAGGGATCAATTCTTAGAGCCAGACTGACCGCCGCTGGCAAGGGGTTCCAAATTTCACACTATCACACACCCACCAGGCCGCTAAACTTCCTTCCCCTCGACTATGGAAGAATATGGACCTATAGGTCTTAGTCGTAATAATATTATATTGTAGTAGTCGGCAACTCCGGTTTCCCGTGTGATATTTTAAAGGAATTAATAGGACAATTCTAAGCAAGATAACATAAGGCGAATAGAAGCTGGAAAGGAAGCATGAAATAATAACATAGACCACATGGTAACATAAAAGTACATGAATTCCTTTACTACAGTTATATACACTTTCAAAGTGTCAAAACATATAATAATTGGACAGTCCACGAATATAAATGTCTTCTCTTGACTTGTTTTTCTTCAAATTGAGAGAGAGAGGTATACAAAATTTGGGTATAAAGGAGAAATGTCCCCAAAGTTACTTATCTTATTTTACGACGGGGTTCCACTGGAGAATCTTTCTTCTTTCACGGGCTAATAGACTTTGTTCTATTTTTTTTACACTGGCTTGAAGAACCTGGGGTCCTTCATGTCTCAGTAATTCTTTTGTCTTCCACCCGAAGTAAAATGGCTATGGTTCGTCTGCCCGCTACGAACCCTGCTCAAAAACTACATTTCTTATTATTTACTTCCGCTGAGGGGAGGGAGTCCCCACTTCCGTTTTGGGGTCCCAGCCAATCATTTGGCTTCTCTCTCCCTCCCTTTCCGGTGTCCGGCGACCTGAGGTTACTAAGTACCAACACCTGTTGATACCCCTCTGTGACCTACATTCTTCTCTTAAAGGTTACTTTTTTTGACGGCTAGATACTGTTAATTCAAATACGAGGAGTAGTAATTTTATCTCCTTCCTCCCAGTGGGATATCACGTGACAGCAGTTTTAACAACATGTTAGCATTGTTTGGGATTGTATAGAAGGCTTACTTCATATGGTATTGATCAGGTTTAAGTTTATATTTTTTGGTATAATTTAGTTTCTCTTAAAAAGGAGAGAATGTCATCTATGTTCACATTTTTTGAATAGATCTTTCATATCATTTATGTTGAAAAAGTGTTTTCTGATGAAAGCAAGAATTCCACAATCTATAAAAACATGTTTAAGAGTGTAGGGTGTTTGACATGTTCATATTTACCAACCCCTCTGCTCGGGCAGGATATGACACAAGGTCATTTTTAAGCGGAGTTTAACAGGTTTGAATTCAGAGTTTTCCTTCTCCTAGACTAGTTGCCTCACCAAGACTGAAGAACCTAGTCTGCCCTACTATTTACCCATAGCTGGAGGGAGAATATTTTGGATTCATACCTTTCCCAAGGATATTAGTGCTATGTGAAATGCAATCAGTCAGGTCCAGGATTTGAACTCGTTTGACATGTTAAACACTGTGGTTGCTGTTCTTGTTTGAATATAAAAGAGTGCATAAGTCTTGTGTGCCAAATATGTAATCAGGATGTAGTGACTTGTTCCTTTCTGGATTTTCTAAAGGCTGGTTGCCATTCTCCCAAAAGTGGATTTGATCAGGAAGAGTTTATTGTAGATGGCCACCAATCAACTTGGAGGAGACATTATGTGCTTCTATCTTTATTAGTCATTGTGGAAGTCATTATATATAGATAACAGAAAAGATTGCATAAAGGTTGATCTTTCTCTTCTGATGAAGTGATTTGTTAAAAATAAAAATCAGAGCAAAAAAAAAAAAAAAAAAAAAAGGAAAGAAAGATTGTCTTCAATGGAATTTTGCAAAAATTGGTTGAATATTGCATAATTGTAAAAGCAGATTTGGTAAGGCATCTTGAAATTAGTAAGAATCTGGCAGTCAAGAAAACATTTCTAAGTCTAGCCTAAAAATCTATGCTAGAATATGTCCTTTATTGCTGAATTTTGTTTTAGTATAAGCATAGACTGCTATTGACAAGTTATTGACCACATGGAAATCTGATCTCTAAAATAAAATAGAAATTCTTCCAAACTTTAGTTACTGTATGTTTGTACCACTTGAACTCTAACAAAATGTTTGAAGAAAAATTTAGATGAGAACTACACAAAGGTGCAGCATATTGTTTTAAACAATTCTGGAAGTAGCACCCAACAAAATAGCAACTGTACAGCTACTTATCCCTTATCTCACAAACCATCCAAGTAAGAATAACATGTCGAGCACTGCTGGAGAAGTAAGAATGAACTCATGAGTAACACTCTCCTATGGACACACCAGTGTTGGCCGATCAGTAAAAACTTACATTCATTAGCTCAGTGCAGACACTGGATAGTGTCTAGAGAATCAGCCAATAGGGATGTACAGCGAGAGAGAGTCAACAGAATCCATGCTGTCAGCATGACTTGATCATCATCATTATCTACATGGTAAATACTCAGTTTAATATTTATTTTTAATTTTCAAATAGCGTCTTTTTAACATGTCTCTGATTAGATGATAGCAGCAATGTGCTTTGGCAATCAAATAAACTGTTTGCATAAAGTGATTAAACCCGATTCTCACTGAATCTTCTTATTCATAATCTAAGCCTTGACAATTATTCAGCAAGTTAACCTGTTTTTTATGCCATATTAATTTAAATTGAATGGGTTCTCTAATGAATTATAAATAATTTCATTTTATGAGGGTGAAAAAATATCAACATAATCTAACACTAAAGCAGTAATAGTCTTTAAATGCAACAGTGTAAGAGAAGAAAATAGAAAAGATTAATAAATATGAAGAAGGAATATGTCACAACTACCAGCCATATTAAAATAAGAAACTTGGAATAAATCAGGAAATATCAAACAATAATTCCTGAAATAGAATGACCTCAAATATTATATAGAAATAAAATGAAATAAATTCATGGCCAACAACACCAGAAAAACCCAGACTTGAGAATTTTAAACCATTAGAAAGGAAAGTAGATCACTTAAAACAACCTCAGTAGTTGTGAATTTTCATTAAAAATATATACATATCACCATAATCAGTGCTAGAAGTTTTCACTGAAACTAATATAAAGTATTATGAGATGCAGGCTAATAGAAATCCTTCCAACTTACCATAAGAGGGAAATTTCAAAAAAATATTTGAAAGTATGCCAAATTATATATCCAATTTCAAATCATGTCTATAAAATTGATTAAATTCAATAGCATTCTGACATATTTGAGTGTTCAATCTGAAATAGTACCTTTGCATATCTTTTGTGTGTGTGTGTGTGTGTGTGTGTGTGTGTATATATATATATATATATATATACACACACATATATGGTGTGTATGTGCGTGAGATGGTATACTCAGAAGCAGCTCTTCTTTTCAGAAGATATTCAGCAACATTTTAACTATTAGACACGTTTTTAGATCTTTTTACATTTTTTTGGAAGGATGGAATTTGAGATGTTAACAGCTATATTCAAAATTTTTAACCTTCAAAACTCCATTCATACAAAATCAAAGAATTTAATTCTTTAACATAATGAGAGTAGGTGTTAATTATTAGTTAAACATGTAATATTATATGTAGCTATGAATAAAATAAGAAATATATTTGATATTACTTGCTTCTTGTAAAAATTTGGTTGTAATAATATGCAGTGGAAATCTTATAAAATGCCTCAAATAAACCCTTGTGTTCTGATCATTGTGAGAAAGAGTAAAACTCAGAACTGAATATTATAAATTCATGACAACAAATTTCTCAATTGATAGCCAATGTTTACAGATTATTTCTATTTCATTAGGATTAACAGATGAATCATATTTTAAAGCAGTTTTACCAGATTATAAATATTGGAAATATGCTTCTGGAATCAATATTCTCCAATTTCAATTTAAAAAAAATAAAAATTCTGGAACTTATATCTTATTTTTAAGAGTTTTTCTATCCTCTAAAGATGGTCAAAGTAAAGTTAACAAATTTAGTATGAATACTTATAGGATTCAGGAAAAAGTTTCAATGTAAAAAAAATATATATTAAATGATTGTTTCTTTTAACAATGAATAATAATCAGCATTGAGTGGATTTATCCTTTCAAGTAAAAATAACTTTTTCTATTGTTCAGCGTAAATTTTTAATCAACATCAAAAGCTGAAAAAAAAAATCCTGTGATTTCAGTACCTTATGATTTTATTTCTTTTAGTTATTCATAAACTTGAAGATAATTGTTACAGCATGACAACCCTTCAAGTACTATTTTAGTATTTTGTATATATTTTTATAATCTATTGTATATTCCTGTTTTCTTTAGAAAGTTTATGATATTACTGGTTTTTAGTTGTATGAGTTCTGTCAGATTTCTAGCTTTAAAATATTTCTTTCTGATAGAGGCTAGCTTTTTGTATTCCAGAAGGATATGTTTTATTGTGATGATTGTGACACACATATGGATATGGACAATTCCTCCTGTTTTAGTATAAAGGTATGAGAGCTATTTATGACCAATGTGCAGTCAGATTAAGACTACTTCCTCTTTTTGGGTTCTACTAAGTTCAGGTGCCCATCTACTCAGGGTGGGTTTCATTTGGAAAAGATTAGTGTGAATTATTTGATCATGATTATTGCCATTTCCCTCTCATATACCCCTTCACTATAACCTTTATGATGGTGCAGGGCATTTTGTTATCATTATCAATGACTGTCTCTGAAGTTGATTTGGCTGCTGAATCTGCTCTGTCTTCTCCTTTGATTCCAATGTGACTTGGAATCCAGTAAAATAAGATGGCTTTAGTTTTGTGTATGGCATATACTCTTTGTTCAGGAAACTTGGAGATGGTTGAATACTTCTGCTAGTTTATTATATACACATATATATTTATTAAAGAAATCTCTTTGTAATTGACTTGGTACAAAGAAAACCAGTACATACATCTCCAAAGCAATGTTTTTAAGAGGTTACAATAGTTACTTAAAAAAAGCTCAATATTTACAAAAATGCAGTTAACTCTCTCCATAAAATATTCTAAACTTGTTATCACTTTGATCATATGTGGCTGTCTGCTTGAGTTATTCTGGTAGGCACCTGATTATAAGCTTGCAAGATATTTATTATGAAAATTCACCCACTTTCTTACTATCAGATTAATAGTAATGACTTTTGCATTTCAGTTTGCATTATATTAATTGTAGAGTTTGTCAATAGACAAAAAGATTTTTCAGTTTGATTTGTGAATTACTGGTGTTTCCAGTAATCTTTGATGTTCTAAATTCAAACTATTTAAAAGAGTGAAAAAAGAAAAAAAAACTAGATAAATCATATATCTGAAACAGTGATAAAACAACCATGATAAGAATATTTATCCTAACAATTCATGAAATAATGATAACAAATTTTAGATATAACAACATTTGATATAACATTCAGTGAATGAACATTCATTAACTTTTTAATACATTTGTACTAAGCTCTACTTGAGTATATGATGTGATTGAAAAATTATAATCATTATAAGTTTATATTTAAAAGACATAGAAAAAGAAAAAAGAAAAGAAAATAGAACTGGTAATGCTAAAGGTTTCTGTTTGTTATAAGTTAAAGTTCCATTAGATAAAGAAGAGAGCAAACATGAAATGTAATAACTTGTTCTTAGATGAAGTATTTTCTTTATTCTACAAGAATACTTCAATAAAGATGAGTATTGACTAAAGAGTTAGCAATATAAACCACAGTTTACAGTTTTACCTTTTTGAAGGAAATTGATGGTAATGGGTCCTTTATGTCCCTGAAAATCGTCACTGTGACCTTCTTTACTGACTGCTGTGGCCAGAAATTCTTTTTATTGTAGAGTCAGCGTGTTTACACTCAATAGATTGTCTTTTCAAATTGGGCTTGTAATGGCAAACCCATGTTTAACCCATCTGTAAACATTTTTCGACTAAAACCTGTTTCTCCAAACACATCACATATTCTTCAGTAGATTTCACACAGTTTGCATGCATTTCTCAGCCACCAAAAATTACATGACAGACTTCTGTTCAACCCTGGAGCAAACCATTTGATTTGTGTCCATTTCAAGTAGCCTTAAAACAAATATTTTTGCATGATGAAACTAATTTTTGCTATAAACCAATTCCAAACAATGCAGAATTTATTCATTTTTAAAGAAAAAAAATTTTTTTTTCTGCTTTTTCCCCCCAAGAGTTATTGAATAAATCTTGTGTACAGTTTGAAACTTCATCTTTGTTTCTTTTTATTATTTCAGCTGAAATATTCTTTGGCTTTCTTCAGGCAAAAATTGCATTTTGTATACTTAAGATACTGTCAAGTCCATGTGTTTGTGTCCCAATAAAAATATCAGAATTTAAATTTACAGAACTAAATGGTCAAATCTCATTAAGAAGAAAACCTTTTAACAAGACTGTAAAAACTCATCTATTTTTGTGACATGTTAGCTCTTCTATCACTAGAGGCACATATTTAGGTGCAATAAAGTATGTGTATATATGAGTAAGTGTACATAGTATATATGTTTCTATATACAAGGGAATGAACATATCTGTATGGGCGTGCATAGACATAGCATATAATTATGCACGTACATAGATGTGTGTGTATATTGAAATAGTAGCAAAACAAATGAGGGAGATCAGCAGATCTTAAAGATGATGAAATAGAAAAAGAAGAATTTCTCAATGAAAATGAAGGGGTTGTTTCTTTTGAGATCCATAATGATGATAGTAGTCAGAGGTTAACAGACAAGAGTCTGATTTCTTTTGTCTTTTTGTGCTGAATAGTCCAAATGAGAAAAGTGGTTGTCTTTTTCCAAAGTCAAACCCAGTGGCGACTCTAGCCTATTTTTGCTACTCGTGCTCGCCCCCCACCCTCTGTCAACTTCAGTTCCCAACCCGTGGTCCGTGGACCCAAAGTAAGTCATCATAGTTGCTATTGCGTGATTCTCCATTGTATAGCACAGATTGACAAACGTACCTTGCATGGTGTTTTTTTTCTAAACAATCAAGATACTATATAATTTGTAGTCTTGTTAATACAGTAGATAAAATAATTTTTTTTCCTTTCAAAAGTATAGAAGAAAAGAGAAGATGTTCATTACTATGACGAGAAAAATATGTTTATCAGAATAAAGAAACTGATGACAATACACAGAGACACAGCTAGTAGTTTCAATTTCGCTTAAAATAAAGATTATTTGTTGAAAATGTATTCAAATAAACAAATTTTAGTTACAGAATGTAATATATGCAACATTCATTAAAGAAATAGACATCTGTTAGTGAAAAAACAAATTAAAACATGCCGTTTAACCAACATTTACCATAGCGATGATGATGACGTCGGCGACGGCTCTAATCTGCTATCCCCTCTCTCTCTCGGTCCCTCTTCCTCTTCCCAAGACATCTATCAGCAGTCAGAATGTGCTAAGATTTTTGAGCGCGGTGTTAGGGTTGCTCTTGCTATTGGCTACAGCCAAAAGCGTATTTCTCTAACATTACTGTTATTATAAGGGTCTAGTGCCTGGCACGGATTGCGCGTTCAACATTATAGCCGATTTCATGGGATGTTCAATGAATCTGACGGTGGCCGGACAAAGACCATCTGTTCAAAACAGCATCGTTGTATTATTCCCAGATATATTTATGAACTTTTGGCTACTTAGTTATCAAAACTTGAATAGATACGTAATTTAATTGAGATCAGACTAAGTATGTTTGCTTGAAATTAATGGATGATTTTTAATCCATTTTGAATAACATTGACCGAGTTATTGGTCATGCCAGGCACGAGTAGCACTAGTCCTGTCTCTGCCCCTGGTCAAACCCCATATATTTGAGGGAGTATTTCAAGTCTATATACCGGACATTGGCCTAGTGGTTAGAGTGTTCGCCAATGGCCCGGGAGACCTGTGTTTGAATCTTTGGTATGACTCGATCTGGGATTGAACCCCGGTCTCACAGACCATTGGTGAACACTCTACTCATTTGGCCAATGACCTGGTTATCTAATGTAGGAGATACCAAATATGCTCAAAATATCTAAATCAAGTCATACCAAAGATTCAAAAAATGGTACTTGATGCTTCCTTGCTTAACACTCAGCATTATAAGGTACGGATCAAGGGTAAAGTGGAGCAATCCAGGGAAAGGAGTAGCGCCCTCCCCTACACCTTGGTGTAGTAGTTATCAAAAAGGGAACCTTCGGGTCACCCTCAACTATGGTCGCCAACTTTACTTACTATTTCAAGTCTAGATGAACTAGCCATTGGATACAGGGAGAAAGGGATACCTGGTTAAGTTGAGAGTCTGTAGCAGTTTAAGGAGCTACAGCTAGATACAGAATGAGATAGGAAATTGAACAGTAGCCAAGTCATTATTCACTGTCCATATCACTATTATTAGAGTCTAACTGATTTATGCTAAAAAGCAAAGTATCACACTCACCACCTTAAGGATTATTTTGAAAGGAACTGTCAATAAAGATAGCCATAGGATTGTATTCCCAAGTTTATTTTGTTTCTTTTTTTGGTGGATCTGATCAGTGGCTACCACCATTTTGATTAAAACTGGCAGCTAATTTCTTTTTTAAAAACAAACAACATGAATGGAAATCAGTTAGCCAGTGAGTGAATGGAATGTGGTTTGGTACGGCCACATTTTTATCAATTGATCTTATGTTGGCCCCTAAATAACAGGAGGTTAACAACAAAAAATGTCTTTCCTTGATATTAACTCCCATATTGTAAATCCAGTTTATTCATACTTGCTTTGACAAAAACAAGTGTTGTTTCTTTTATGAGCTTTTCAGTAGGGTTACTTGTAAATAATTTTGTGACAAAATATGTTGTACGAGGTGCATACGATAAGTCTCCAGACTTTTTGTATGGGCACTTTCATTGATAGTACACACATGAAGCTCTAGTCCCCTTTGAAGTAATCCCCTCCGGCTGCAATGCACTTGTACCATTCCAACAACTTCTGAAAGGCCCCATGGAAGTCCTCTTGTGTGAGTGTATCAATGACCTTTGTCACAGCTTCTTTCATCTTCTCAATTGTCTCATAAAGACAGCCTCTGAGCTTAGGGAATAATAAAAGTCACAGGGAGCAAGGTCTGGACTATAGGGAGGCTGAGGAACTGTCTTGATGCCCATCTTGGTCAAATAGTCAGTGAAAAGGGTGGAGTTGTGGACTGGTGCATTGTCCTGGTGGAAATGCAACTGACCTGATTTGAAGAGTGCTGGCCTCTTCCGACAGAATCTCTTCCTGAATTTCCTTAAAACCTCAGCATAGTAACCCTAAGCCTAACCCTAACCCTTTGGCCAATCAACTCTGGTGTATTGACTTCCTTACTCCTCCTACACCTCTCATCATCCCTCACAGACTCCGTGCCTTCCTTGAATCTCTTATGCCACTTAAAAACTGATGCTCGATTCATGCAAGATGGTCGAAAAGTAGTCTGAAGCATTCCATACGTTTCTCTGGCATTTTTTCCAAGTTTAAAACACAATTTTATTTCATATCATTCTTTTAAAGTGTCAGGTGCATTTTTGAAATTCACCAGCTGTGACAATGAGGCTTTAATAGGGTGTATTCCAATTGCTGCTGTAGCTGTTCATTTCAACCTGAAATCATAAAAATTGGTCAGTCACCTCATAAGATGTATAGCAATAATATACTGAATTTTCAAGAGCCTACAACAATTTTAAATGCCCATACGAAAAAAGTCTGGAAACTTATCATATGCATCTCGTATATGTCAAATTGAATGATAAAGAAACAAATCTAAAAACAAAATCAGTATGATGAGAAAAATAAATGAGGAAAGTAATTTCTTTTCAAAACAGAAGCAAATTCAAAGTCTGACTGGTATTGAATGATCTACTTGAATTTAGTTGATAAAGCAAACATTTGGGATGACAGGCTCAGAAGAGACCTTTTTGATTCCAAGATACCATAATCTTATTAATTACTTCCCTGATACCAAAAACCAGAACAAGCCAAGAATGACCTTCCACAGAGAATATGATAAAGAATAAAATTAATGACCTCAAGTATCTTAACCATCAACCTGTTAGCTGATTACCAACATTTTTCTTCACCCCCCCCATATTTGAGAGTGTTCATCACACTCAGATTGCACAAGCATGCAAATAGATTATGAGATTAATCATAAAGCATCCTGCAGTGGGCACCTCTGGTGGTGTAACGGTTAGCAAGCTAGACTAGCAGACCTATACAAGTGAGTTCGAGTCTCATTAAGCGCCCCATTCATTCGGCCTAGTGCCACATCAAAGCAAAGCGCTTTGTAAATTACATAAAGCATCCTGCAGTGCAGATAGAATTAGTGCACTCTTGTAGAAATTCTTCAAAAGTCATTCCATCCCAAGGTTGATACACAAATACTAATCAGGAGTATAGTACAGTAGCTGTCTCCATCAATCTGTCAACAGATGTGAAGAAAAAAAACCCAGCACAACTTACAAGAAGCATTAATTCCACAATAGGAATTTATGATAAATGATATTTTCCTTTTTTAGTTACTTATATGCTATACCTGCTGATTGAAAAAAAAAACAACTTTCAATTCTTCAAAGACATGCGTCTTATTTTCTAATGTTTGCTGCCTTTCTTTACCAGAACATGTTATCTTTTAGTCAATGAAGCAGATAACTTAAGAAACAAACAGCACACTTACTTCTAAAATCCCCAACAATGATTTAAGCTTAAGGGTGTTTTTTTTTTAAATATGCAGCCAGTAACACAGAATATGGGGAAAGATAACATGTAGTTGATTTAGTAATTGGGTTATACAATCAAATTTAAAACTACTTTCACAACAGTTGTCAGCATTGAAAGGTGATGTGATAAAAAAAAGTCATATGAGAAACATGCTAGAGGGATAAATGAGTTTACAATTTTCAGTCAATAGAGATTGGTGTGCAACCTTTTCTCTACAAACTTGTGTTATTAGTGCGAGTCTAAAGTTTTTCAATACTTTGATAATATTAGGCACAATTTAATAGCTCTGCATGCTTTTTGATATATGCACCACAAACTGGTATAAATATTCATTCATTTACACACAGTTCAATAGTTCCAAGTATTACTATGTATGTAACACTATGTAGGTGGCCTGCCAAGCAGACGATTCCTTTGTCTGTTTTGGCGCGAAACCAGACAAAGGGTTTTGGACTTGAAATCTCGCCGTGACTGGAAGTGGAAGGGGACGCGAGAAGAGAGTTGGTTGGAAAAGGAGCTCGTGGGCAGTTGGTGACAGGACACGGACAAGGGCAGTCGACACCGGACACCGGAGCAGAGAGGCAAGTCAGCATGAGATGGGGTCCAACGACAGTGAAGAAGATCGAGTCAAGATGAGTCGGCATTCCAGTTGTTTGTAGAATTTTTGCGAGTAACCCACGCTAGCGTTAGTCTATATATGCTATCAGGGATGCAAAGTGTTGCATAACTCTCCTTCTGCTCTTGAGTTAACCCCAAGCGTTTGTTCGTTTGTTCTCTTTCCTCCCACTCCCTCGATTGTATTCTTGTAGCGGTAAAGAAATGTGCGTTACCCCTATCGGGACCACTAGTTGATCACCGGCCGTAAAGAAGTAAAATGGTTAGAAAAGTTGATGTAGCGTGTGGGGGCCGAAGCGGTAACGTCACATGTAATACTAATTCAATTTAACATCAGTCATTTGTTTGTAAACAGTTAAAAGGTTTCAAATATAGTAAATGATTAAATCATTCTATTTGATCCATAGATAGGATCCTAACAGATACTACCACACAAATTCAGAGTGGATCTGGGAGTAATGGCAATGCTGCAGAACTGGAGCCTCACCATCAGATGCAGTTTAGTGTCATATCTAGAACACTCAATGGGGTGGAGGAGATTTACTCCTCTGCAGAGATGCAGTTGGTATATATGATTGGGCTGATGCAACATGGGTTGGAAAGGAGGCACTAATCGCATAATGGTTATCATGAGAAATGGACACAGCAACTAGAATTCAAAGCCTGGATAAAGCTGTTTGCATTTTATATAGCGTTAATACCCCAAGGAAAGGTATGCATTCAACTATTCTCCCTCCAGCAACGAATAAATAGAGGGGAAGGCTGGACTCTTTAACCTTGGAATAGCAACCAGTTTAAAAGAAGGCAGAGGAGTTGGGTAAATACATACAGTATGGGTTGGATTCCCTCATCATTAACATTTTCTCAGGTTGCCCAGTCAGCTGGGACTATAGAATACATGGACTACCTCTCTGCAGAGGGAGAAGACTCCCACTCCAAACAGTGTACTGGATATGACACTAAATAATCTGATGGTGATGTTCCAGTAATGCTGGAGCTTTGGGGAATGCAGAGTACCTCTTCATTGCCATTGCTCCCACGTCCACTCTGACCCAGAGCGGTAATACCTGATAGGGTCCTATCTAGGGGTCAAATAGAACTAAACTGCGTACTAATGCTAAACTGAATTGCTTGAGATTTAACTGTTTGTAAACAAATACTATATTTATACTAAACTGAATAGTTTGAAATTTAATTTGGCATTAAATGACTCGAAAAGGGTTGATACGCTGTAAAATAAATCAACCAACCAACCAACCTTTCTCAGGAAAGTTGTGGATTCCCTCAACTAGCTTTTTCTCTGAATCCACTTCTAGCAACTTAACAATGATCTGTACTTGATTGTTGGACTTTGCTTCTCAATTGCCCTCTTGGCTGTATAATACATTGACTCTGCAGAGGGGTGAAATCCTCCCCCACAAATAAGGCCACCTGTTGGCCATGGGTAGTGATTCATAATGCTTGAGGACAGGATCCTGGTTGTTGAGCAGTCAATGACTTAGCAACTATTTGCTTACAAATGTGTGTATAAGTATCTGTATACATATATTTACAGGATATTGACATTAAATAACCCACAAGAGTCAATATGCCATTAAACCAAATAAATCAACCAAACCTCTGTTTATCTTAGCTTATCAACTTATGAAATAAAGTACAGCTGAATACATAGCAAATCTAGACCAGAAAATGTTTGTTTCAGTTAAGGTGTTATTTGATTATATCAGAAAAAAGCCTTTCTGGCTCACACAAGAAGCTGTGGTTCTTAAGAAGCTACAAACTAAAACTAAGATTAAACACAATCCCTTTCTATTAAAACTTTACCTATTTGTCTATCATATATAAACACATATGGTTGAATATTTATCTCAGTGATGGTGGTGTGATTTTGTAGACTCTTTGGTGAGCATGAGGTCACAGCCATAGCATGTCACTAATGGTGCTGTGGTTTCAGTAGGAAGTAGACAGGGGTTTTTTTTTGGTTTTCTTTTTTGGTGGGGAGGGTTTGCTAGTCCCAAATTCCTTTTGAATTCAGAATTTTTTCTTCTTGATCAGTTTGTCAACCTACAAAGATGAAGAAAAAGATATGAATTCCAGTCTTTTCCAAGATGTAAAATCTAAACAACCTCATCTAGGATTTGAACTTGTCTTGCTGAGTCCATTTCTTTATGGTGATAACAACTACACTAGCGATACTGTATATTGTCTATTTATATAGTTTTAGATAACTATAGTTGTTAAAAAAAAAATAAACAACTAAACATCATGTCAAGCTAACACACACTGGTTTCTGGTTCCTTTGTTTAATGGTATATCAACCTTTGTGGGTTAATTAATACCAAAGTAATCCTTGGAGAAGACCAGTCGCAGTACTATTTAACACATACCTGGGAAGGGGGATAAGGGGTTTCATACTTTTCCCTAGGGACATTAACCCTAAAGTGAACAAAATAGTGTGACAAGAATTAAAACTCACTGTGATATCATAGTCCAGCATCTTAACCATTACATCACAGGAACTCCCCTCCAGATTTTGGTGTAGTGATGACAGCTGGTCCCTCCACCCTAAATGACATAAACTTGCCTGCACCATGATTTCCAGACGTTGTAGTGCCAATAAAAGCAGACAGTCTTGACAGGCCATGAATGTGAACAAGATAGAAGACGCTACTATAACCAGATTAATCAGACCAAGCTATTCTGGCATTATTAGCAGCATGGCAAATAGACAGTTTGATCTTCAACTGATCCCCAAGTTCCGTGGTGTGGCAACGGATTTGCCAGTAATGGAATGTTTGAAAGATCTGGAGCTGACCTGTGAACTTTGCAAGAGAGACAAAGTGGAGCAGGTCCTACTGCTGCAATTGAAAGGTGTAGCTTGAGAAATATATTGGCAGTTGTTGAAAGAACAATGGGATAATATCAAACAAATTAAACATGCCTTTGTGAAAGCCTACGAAACAGATTTGTTTGTGGTCTTTGACCAATTTATCATGTGTTGCCTTCATCCAGGGGAAACTGTGGACAACTTCATGACAGACTTGCAGTGTCTAGCTTTCTTAGTGGAGGAGATACCACCAAAATTCTAGATGAAGGGTGCTTTTGTGAATGAGCTAACAAGTCATGTAAGGGGACTCCTCCGATCTTCAGCCAGGATAGAATCCCTGATTCTAAGAGTTGCTTGAAAGAGCCCAAGCCATATTGGTTGATGAAAAGGAGATTGAAGAACCTCTAGCCACAGTAGTGTGACATAGGCAGCCTCCACCTGTACCAGCTCTTCACAAGGAGAGTTGTACACCTGATGTCACCTGTTTCAAATGCAGGGGCCCAAACCACCTAGCCAGAGATTGTCTATGAAACAATGACAGGAAACATAGCTGCAAAATAAGGCCAGACTGTGCATTGCCATCAGTATAGAAAAGCAGGACATTTGTTGAAGGATTGTTAAGAAAACAGGTCAGTGAACTTGGTAGTACTGGAGGGCACTCTTGGATTTGACCTCCTACTTGACATAGACATGATCAAAGACCCTGGTAGGGTGTGTATTTCAAAATCAGGGAAGGCACACTTTTCCACCCACAATCCAGTTTCAGTTTGTGCAGTGGCACCAGCACTTTCTATCAAAGAACCTGATCTTCACACAGAGTTGAATCAGCAACAAAATGCCTGGATTGTGTTGTGGAAATGAGCAGAATGCAAGGCACCCAGAACCGCGTTGCAGAATATTCCATGGTGGCAAAGATCAGGAAAGAGTATGAGAAGGAGGTAGAACAATAGATTAAGGAGGGCTGTTCCCTACAATGACCGGAAGTTTGGACCCTCAAGAGGGCTACATCCGCTGATTGCTATCATACAAAGCAAGTCAAAAGTACGCCCTGTGATGGATTATAAGGAATGTTGATGCATACACTGCAGATGCCAATGTTTGTACCAACAAATTAAGGAAATCAAGTGCACATCAGTGAATCACTCTGGCCTTACCAAACAATCATTTTTTTTTTTTTAAACTGTATATATACTTAACAGAACTGTTTGACTTAACTGAATAGCTTGAAATAGAAATGTCTTTTACAATTAAATTGTGTACTTATGCTAAACTTAATTGTTTGAAATAGAACTGTTTATTTGTATAAAAATAGATTTGGCATTAAATAACCTACAAATGTCGATATGCCATAAAACCCAAACAAATCAAAAACACACACCCCATTAAGAAAATTTATGCAGGTTATAGGGAAGATACTGTGAATGATCAAACATAACAGAAATTGTACAGGAATTGTGGTTATAATGAATATTACCTGCCTAACCCATAATTATAATGGATGGAGAGAAAACAAGGGATTGTGGATAGTGAAAGTGGTTACATAAGTCAATTAGAAATTGATCACAATGCTTGATCAAAGCATCAATCAACTTCATGGACAGAATGAACAAAATAGAGGAAGAGCAAAGAGAGAAGAAGAATGAATGAAGGACAGAGAGAGAGAGAGAGAGAAAGAAAGAAAGACAGACAGAAAAATGGAAAGAAGGAAACCAAGTAGTATGTGAACATCTTCAAAAATTCTTTTGTCTCCTAAAACTACAGAAGTGGTGTGTAAAGTTTTGTGTTGGAGATTTCCTACTCAAACAGTTGTCTACTTCAACTACCGACAAATCACTGCTTCAATGAAGGATCAAATCTTGGCTGATCTGGCAATCTACCCATGTTGTGTCTTTAGATCCAGACAACCGAAATCGCCAAATAAATTAGACAGGGTTGATCATTCAAAAAGTCGCAATGCCGAGATAAAACAAACATGGGATTGTTCAATAATTAATAAAAAGTGTAGTTAACAAAAAAAAACAAAAACAAGTCAGTTTTTAAAAGAATGCAGTTACATACAAGTCCATTCCTTGTTAAGTGAAGTAATGCGATTCAGAGACCTGGCCCCTTTTATCTCAGTAGTCAGTCTAATCTAGTAGTCTACATAACTTTTCACTAAGATAAGTCACTTAGCAGTTCTCAATATGGCTATTAATTCACTCTCATCAGCTTAAATGCAGAGCGTTAGGGGCTTACTCTGCTATTTGTCTGCTGCGTCTCTTGTTGGTATCTCTGCCATCTGTTTGGCTTTGGGAAAAATCTTGGTTTATAAAATAATTCTTTCCTAATTCCAAGTGGGCATATATTATCAACAGTTTTCTTCTTTATTAGATTTCAGTAATTAATTCCATCCATGTTTGCTTATTTCCCACTTTGGTGACTCTCTGTGCCTGTTATTCAAAGGGGTAGAGGTTTTCTTCCACTTCTCAGTGTCAGCTACTGTGCCCTCTTCCTGCAGTGGGCAACCCTTTCTGTCATATGACCAGCACATCACATCACATCATGCAAGACACCCAGTCCATTCTCAGGGTTTTAAATTTCCCCAAGAAAACTCATATCCATACTCAGGTCGCGATTGACTCATTCATACATCTTCCTCTCATCCAGAATGTTATTGTTTTGGCTTTGCTGTTTTCAATGACACTTTTAGTACAATTCAAAATATGTATTTTTCTCTCTCTGGTTAGAAAAACAATTCCCATATTTTGACTTTGGCTAGCTGAAAACTAAATATTTCTCACTGCTTTACCATTTTGTAGCATTCTTCTAAAATCCTTGCTAACTATTTTTCTACTATTAAAATCATTCTCAGATTTCTCTTAGTTCAGGTGTCTGTCACATCACCCACTATGTTATACAATGATGATCAGGTAAACCAGTTAAGATTGATAGCAATCAAGTCAAAACATTGAGAGAGAGAGAAAATATCAACATCAAATAATGTGATAATGATTGCTCCATCTTCAGATTATTGCTGTCTTTTGATTCTCCTACATCATCTAGATTGATACTTTCTCTTGAACTGTGTCTTCTCAGATGACTTTTCAAACTCGCAGCAGTCTTGCAAACCTTGTCGCAGAGATTATAGACAAATAGTGATGACTGTAGATATTACTTGAGGTGGCACTTGGAAAAGGTTTTAGTGTACTACCATGTGTCTTTTCAAGCCGGACAAAGATTTGCAGACTTTACTGCAAATGATGCAAGTGGTATCATTTCACCTGAAAGAAAGTGCGTTCTGTTTACATGTGATTGATATATCCAGCTTCAGAGAGAATACAGTCACAAATATTTCAAATCCAAGCAAGCTCTTGAAACTGAGAGTTCAATATTGTTCCCTTCCTCAGCTGTTACTTCAACCTTTCATAATTTTTATGGCTCTCCTCAACGGAGGCATATCCTGTTTTAAACATCTTTCTCCACTCAGATCTTCTCAATGTTAACTTTTCTTAACCAGGAATATCAATTTTCAGCAATTTAAGAATATTCTTGATGTTGTCTTTGTAGCATTTCCTTGGCTTATGTTGAGGATGCTTTCAATGTAGCAGTTCACAGTAGAAGCTGTTGGACATGTCCTGTCCAGTGCATTTAATTTGCCAGAATCAAAGACTATACTATTATTTAAAATAAAAGTAAAATTGATGACCTGAAGGCTCCCTTTTCAATAGCTACCACACCGAGGTGTAGGGAAGGCGCAACTCCACTCCCTGGATTGCTCCATTACCCTTGATTCTTACCTTATAATGCTGAGTGTTAAGCAAGGTGGCATCAAGTACCATTTTTTGAGTCTTTAGTATGACTCGATCTGGGATTGAACCCGGTCTCCCAGACCATTGGTGAACAATCTACTCATTAGGCCAATGACCTGGTTATCTAATGTAGGAGATACCAAATATGCTCAAAATATCTAAATCAAGAACTGAACAGAAATTTGCACCAGCTTCAAGTTAGTTGTCTTTCACTAAAAGACAAAGTTATGCACTATGTAAAATTTGTTATTTAAACAAAAAGATTTTGATTTGGTTTGGCTTTTTTGTTTAATGACACATCAACTTTCATAGGTTATTCAAAGCCAAAGCCATCCGTGAAGGAAAACGGCAGTGAATTTATTTAACCCATATCTGGCGTTTCCTATAGATTTAGTCCAAAAATAAACAATACTTCAACTAAATTTCAGATTTGCTTACTTGGAAGGCCACAGTCCAGCACATTAGCCACAATACCTTCCTTGGAAAACATTTTAGTTTTGAAAAAAAAAACCCAAAAAAACTTATAATGGACAATGGAAAGTAGATATTTACAAGAAGGAATTCAAGAAATCATAAAGTAAGTGAAATCAACCACCATTAATCATATCAAAGGCTGGTTGTAGAAAAATAATACGAGAGCATGTTAGAGTTGATGGAACATCAACAGTAATTCTTTGTCAAATTGCTAAAGGAATGAATCTCCAAAAACATGTTTTAATGACAGCCAAGTAAGTCTCTCTAAAAGTAGCCTGCTGACTGCTTTGATTGACCTGAGACAGGAGGAGAGAGCCAGAATGTAGCAGATTTGCTTAAAAGCTTGTACCTGAAGATGCCATGGCTAATGGGAAAAGTCAAATGTGATCTTCACTAAACACATACACAGATAACTGGAGACCTCTTTTATGTTTGTACTGGTAAGCTTTCACCACACTAGTTTTCATCCAAAGAACAGAATAGTGTAAATAGAATGGAATCGGAAAGTAGTCACCAATTATGAGCTTCTTTTAGACAAACCAACAGTTGGATTATCAGCGCTTGCCTGCAAGATGAAGCTTTCAATTGCTAAGAGGCAATATAAGTTGTCATGGTAACAAGTAAAAAAATAATGATGAAACTCTTGCTTGACATTTCGCAAGAGGAAGACAATTTTCGTCTGCTCATGAATGCTCTCCTTTAGGAGACCAGAGATCTTGTGCCAGTGGCACAATCACAATACCACTTATGTTATAGGTATGGTGTCACAGATGTGATGGTCAGGAATTTGAATTAGATAATGGCTTACTTTATCGTTGTCATAAAAGAACTCATCTTTGTCTGGCGTGCGGAGCGTTAATGCATGGAGAAAACTAGTATGCACTGGCACTGCAATATGTATGCATATTGACTATGTGTGACCAGCATGCTTTCCCAACTATAAAAGAAGGGCATAGTGAGGGTTGGTTCAGAACTCTTTTGCCCCTGAGGTATAGAGATTAATTGCGAAGACGGTGTCATTGGTGAACAATTCGAAAGACGGTTGGATACAGTGTTGCCCAGAGGAAGGTTCAGCAAGTAATTGAGTTCCAGTGACAGATTACCTCTCTTTGGTGTTGCTCTGTTGGTTTTTTGTTTTGTTTTCTTCCCTTTCTCTCTTCATACGTCTAACACAACTGAAGGAAATTTTTGCCAAGTAGGAAAAATGGACCTGTTTTTATTTCTATAATTACACACACTTTCTTTTTGTATCATTGTTCCTGTATTTTTACACAAATAAAGTTGATACATTATAAAAAGTGACTCTTGGATTTTTTCCCAAACAGAACTTAACATTTTATTGCATAAATAATCTAACCTTGCTTGTAGGATGAATTCTCTAGGTGATAAATAGTTGCAATAGTAACAAAAAGCATGAAGATATAGCATGTCAAGTAAAAGATCTAAGATAGAATTTTTCATCAGCTCAGATGTTTCCTTCTGGGAACCAGACCCTTGTGCAATTGGTACAAGAACAATGCCACTTTACACTTGGCACATTGCTTAACCAAAAAAACATTGTTGCCAATTAGATAAAATCTTTATTTTCTATTACACACACACACACACTTCCATTTTGTCTATATAAACAAACAGAAACAAAGTTGTTAAGTTATAAGAATCTGTCTCCTGGATTCCTTCCTGGATAGAAATTAATATTTTATTGTATGAATATTATCAGTTATAAATAACAAGATCATAATAGAAATAACCTAATATTTCATGAGTATAATTACAGACTGCATGTTTCTTTGGTGACTATACAAAAATTGTTACAGCTTAGTAGGAAAGTTTTCACTTTCTTGTCTATTCACTAGACATTATACTTTCTGACTATCATTCATTCTGGCTTTTAAAGAATTCTTTTAATCAAAATAGAAAATTTTCCTCTAAGTGTGTAAAAGTTGCCTAAGGCAGTTCTTTGCTAAGAAAGATAAGTTACGGGAAGATGGAATAATGAAGTTAATTGAAAGATAGCTATAAAGACGGAACAAGATGGCAAATATTTTGTTTGATAAGGTTAATGTTGAAAAGATTTTATTTTTCAGGATACAGAAACTTTTTTTGCCAAGACAATATGTAGTCTCCAAGAGATTCATAATGAAGTCATTCAATTACAAACAATAGTTAGCTATCAAGGTTCAGTTTATCATCTTTTGAACTGATTTCTGGTATGTACAGCAGAAACACCTCCCACACTTTAAACTGTCACCTATGTAGTACAAGTTAATATACACAAGTGGTAATGATAGCTCCATCTTGCTAATATCATGGCTTGGACTGGTGCACATTGTAAGCTTACTGTTGAAATGTTTAAGGCTAGTGAATCTGTAATTGCGACACAGTTTTTCACACTCACTTCAGGTTATGTCAGAATAATGCTGTTCTGGATAGAAAACCCATACTGCCAGGTGTTGAAAATTTCAGAACCACAGGTTCATCAGTTAAAAAAAAGACACCCAAATAGAAACTGAAGCCCTTTATTTGAATAGAAATATAATTTTAAAATATCAGTTACCTTGGTATCTTTGGCAACCTTTAAGACAAGCCATGATCATAAAAAAATGATAAGACATTAGTTTGATAGAGCTGCTATTGCCACTTGCACCACACAGATGACAGTTTAAAATCTGAGGGGTATTTCTGCTGCACCCTGTATAATGAATTTACCTTCAGGAAAATGAACAATATTCAACTTAATTTTAGAGAACTGATATCTATTTCACAAGTGGTACAACTAGACTTTACATGCAATTCATTATGTTTATCAAAGGTGTAGATCACAAAGCATTATCATTTTCAATATAAATCAATTATTAAGGGAATGTACCAGCATCCCTTTACTTTACATGCAATTCATTATGTTTATCAAAGGTGTAGATCACAAAGCATTATCATTTTCAATATAAATCAATTATTAAGGGAATGTACCAGCATCCCAGAGAATAATCTAAGAGAAATACTGACTTTCTGTATATATAGTTAAGGAGGGGGTTTTCACAACAAAATTATACTAAGTAACCATCTCACTCACAAAAATCAAACCCAAAATAAAGACAGTCTATGAAGTTGTAATTTTTCTGTGTTTTTGAGATGCCCATTATGTAATGGATATCGTTATTGGAAATGGACATGGCAACAAGAGTTCAACTCCTGGACAAGGCTAGCTGTATTTCACATAACACCAATACCCTTGGGAAAGATATGAATCCAATTATTCTCCCTTCACCTATGGATAAATAGTAGAGAAGATTGGGTTTTTTAGCCTTGGTTAGGCAACCAGTCTAAGAGAAAGAAGAACTGATTTCAAAACTATTAAACTCCACTTAAAAATTAACTTTGTGTCACATCCTGCACTTGTTGAGGGGTTAGTAAATACATATGAGTTTGTAATAAAAAATATACAAAAGAAAACCAGTTGCTCTCTAAAGAGTAGATTAAAAAGTTATTCAAGATGAGACATGAGATTTTGACACTTAGTCTTACTAACGTATTAAGCTGTGACTGATATTGAAAAAATAAATAGATAAAAATGATAATCAGTATCTAAGGACCACCAGATATAACATAAAACAGAAGAAAAAGTGGCCAAAATATTGTGTCAAAATGTTTCAACTATTAAACATGTGGAAGACAATAAATAATTGCCTTCCCTTGGATTATGGGTACATCCATTGGTCCCATGAGAATTCAGAATCCTTTCTTGCTATCTTTTTGTCCTGGTTGTTCAACTAAAGATGTGATCTTTATATCTATTCATTGAATAGAAAGGAGACTTTGTCTCCAATCCCAGCAATAGATTTTGTCCTGCCTCAGTATTGAAATATAAATCTACACAGCTTGTACATAGTACATGCACACATTTGATGTCAGAAAACATTTGTGTATTCTTGTCAATACTTGTATTTATATTACATTAAAATGTTCCTATATGTGGATTCCTATAATCTTTCCTTCCATTTATTCAGTGTTGGTCTATCAGTGGATATAATGCTAATATTAAACGTTGGTAAGTGGAAACTTGAGTAAATATCCTCCCTAGCACCAACCATTGCCAATAACTGGAAATCATCTCCAATAAATATTTTGATATTCTGTAATACTTCCTGAAGAATTTAACATGTATTTATGGTCATGATTTATAGTTGCTTATGAATTTGCAATTGAGATAGATGTGTGCATTTTGATTTGCATTTCAACAGAGAGAAAGAAGGTTTTCATATTGCCAAGAAATAATCAAAAGAGAGATACAATGATATAATTGTTACCAAATATCTATAAATCTAAAATTACAAACAGGAAAAACTGCTTAATAGTCCAAATTAAAAGCATAGTAAGATGTCCAGTTGTTTATCAAACTTCTTGTTCTTTAATGATACCTGCATCAGGAAAATAAGTTCTACAAAACTTTGGCTTCAGGTTATCCTTACCACATTTTTAACCAGGAAGCAAATAATCTGAACGCATTTAATTTTTTTTTTCTTTACTACAGCCGATCATAATATTTTTAAAATTTTAACTATTCCTGGATTTTTATTTCTTTTTATGGTAGATCTTTTTAGTGGAACACCAGAATAAAAGTTGCATTTATTATTAAATAAGATATTCTTTTATAGCTAAACAAATTTAAAAAATGAAATAAAATTTTATTTAAAAGATTAAGTAGTAATCACATAAAAAAAACTTTGAAGAGCTTCAAAATATCTTAGTTGTAATGAGTTTCAAAAAGACTTAGTTTATGAGGGAATTTAAAAGATGAAAATCCAATTTATAATCACAAAGAAAAAAATTTAAAGTAGGTCAAGAAAAGAAATTCAATTTGGGGGTTAAATGTAACAAAAGTCATATTTAATATTGTTAGTGTATATATGTACAGGGTGTTTCACAATTGTTGAAACAAAGCAGTAGTCTCTCAGATCTTCCTTGTTGACTTCATTCTCTTTCTCTTTTCAGATTATAACTGGGAAATAATTAGCATTTTGATATATTCAACCAAATATAGTGAAATCATACCTTGGATGATGGAGCAGAAATCTTTTGTGTGGAGACACTATGAAACCAACAGATTTCTTCCCCTCGGGATTCTTCATGGACATCATCTACCAGGGCAATCCTTGCACCATTACTGTACTAAAAAGTGGCCATCATTGAGAAGATTCAAGTGATCCCCAAAGTGGAATGGGCATGCATCATCAACTACTTTACACACCACAATCAGTACTGCCTTCAGTTGAACAGTGGACATCAGGTGCATGTACACTAGGGCTCTTCTTGGCATTTTTGGTTCATTACAGATCCTAAAATGTTGTCCTTTTAACTTTCAATTAATGTAATTTCCATTACTCTATCATTTGTGGTTCTTGATTTGTGCCCGATCATTTAGTTACAAAAGAGTTTAACGAGTTTGAATTCAGTTTTCCTTTTCTTACCCAACTCAAAGAGCCCAGTCTGCTCTACTATTTACCCATAACCAGAGGAAGACTAGTTGGATGCATACTTTTTTCGCAAGGGTAGCAGTGTTATGTGAAATGCACATAGCCTGATCCACAGATCATCTAGTCCGTCTTCAAGAAAAATAACTATTACACCACAAGTACCTCTATTGTTAATGTGTATCTATAAATGTGATGTTCATTGAAAAAAGGAGGAGGATATTTTCACCAGTACTTCAGAAGTTAGAGCAATTTAAATTGGTCTGAACAATCATAGCAAGATGACCTAAAACATGTACATTCATGACATACTGTAAACCAGAAACGTTTTTATTGTCCACTCTCAAATTTAGTAAGAACACTTACTACAATTTCATAGTTATTTATTGATTTCATGTCTATAGCTTAAGTGTTTCAGCTATTTAAATTTGGCAGAAAAGTTAAACTCATGGCTGTAACTTAGACATAAATTTTGTGTACATTTACAATATATTTTATTTAAGCATGAAATAAAAAATAGCTTTGTTTAATATGTATTCTCAATATTTGTATTTCGGGAAAGTTTTTTTTTTGATGTTTTGTAAGTTGATAAACAGGTAAGACAGGAAGAATGATAAAAATTTTGAATAATCCATTTTAGTAAAAGACAACTTTTATGTATTATAAGTTTGGATTAATAATTAAAGTAGAAATATTTCAAAAATATAACTTTTGATGCAGCACATTTGACAAGTATAATGGATGGGATGCATTTTTTACTATAAAATAAAAAAGCTTGCAAATAAAAAAAAATTATCCGTTTTACAATTCTACAACACACTATTGGCATCAGGGAGTATTATCACACAAGTGTGTTTACAAGAGAATTTTTTTATTCACTGATTTTTCTAAAAAATAATTGTTTTACTGAAACTTTAGAAGTAATAAAGTTTGTTTTTTTAATTTTAGGGTATATCAAACAAGAAGCACTTTAGGTAGGTATATCACACAAGAGCCAAAATTTTTAAGTGAACAAAATGTTGCATTCTGTCCTCACACATTATGTACATTTAGGTGATTTGAGTTGCTCTCTGCACCAAAAGGGTTAAACAAAATATTTACTATTTTGTTTCACTATTTCTGCCACCTTTCAGCTAACTTCATTCCATCCTCCTAAAACTGTTATCTTACTTGGCAAGCAACTGCTTTAAGTGCTTTTTGCAGCCTTCCAAGTGAAATCTTTTTTCAGTAAAACTGGAATAAATGATTAACCAAAAGGTTCATTATCTGGTAAATATAGCAGACAAGTTGAAACTTGCCAAACAAGTAACAATTTCTGCCTGGTCACCTAAGAAACATATAGTGTAGAATTATCCTAATGGAATAACAAATTCTAGATGGACAATTTTTGTCGATTGTTGCTTTCAGCTGGTCCATTGACAGCAGTACTTGTTTAAAATAATTGTTGGCTTGTTCAAAAGGAAATTTTGGTAGATGATTAGCTTTCAATTCTAACGACATCTACAGAATCCCATTCTTTGCACGAAGACCAACCTTTGCTAATTTCTCTTGCATTCCAGAGTGTTGTAAGTATTTTGTTAAATTTCATTCCAATCTTTCAAAACTGAAAAGTTTTGTTATGCTTAACCCATTTGCAAGCAGATAACTATTTTCAAATGTTGCTCTGTGTATCATTGGTAACAAAAAATGTCATTCTGCCTGCAAAAGGATTAAATAGCAAATTGCATGTTTGGTCCAGAAGATTTTTCTTCTTTCATAGTCCACACAAAAACAACTAAGAATATCAAACTGGTGCAAACTGTTTTGAAATATTGATCTGCATATTTTGAATGAAGTGAGTATCTCTTGTGTTGTATAATGTTGATGTATTGATTATTATCAATCTTAACCTGACTGAAGCAACATTCAGTAAATCTCAAACACAAAACTTTGCAAAACCACTTTTGATAAGTTCAGTCATTCACAGTACTTTCTCCATTATTAACACAAATCTATTTTTTACCTTTTAAATAAAGTAAGTTGGCAACCCTAGTTGAGGGTGACCCAAAGGCTCCCTTTTCAATAGTTACTACACCAAAGTGCAGGGGAGGGCGCTACTCGATTCTCTGGATTGCTCCACTTTACCCTTGATCCTTACCTTATAATGCTGAGTGTTAAACATCAAGTACCATTTTTTGTTGTGTTTCAATTAACACACAGCCAGTTCATTAGACAAGATAGTATACAGCTTGTTAGTCTAACAAGTTTGTGAGAGATTCTCTCTTGTTATATTCAGTAAGTCTTTTATAACCCACATACTTTCATCACTTCAAAAAGAATCGAGTAGCGCCCTCCCCTTTTTGAAAAAAGTACTTATTTTGTATAGAAGTATAGCTATCTTTTGGGATCCACTTCCAAAAATCTAGAGTTTATTCGCTTTCTTTTAGCTCATGTACCCAGAAAAAGGTCCAGTAGTGAAAGTATATGAAATTTGTCATATAGATACTATTTACCAACCCCTCCGCTCGGGCAGGATAAGACACAAGGTCAATTTTTAAGCGGAGTTTAACCGGTTTGAATTCAGAGTTTTCCTTCTCCTAGACTAGTTGCCTAACCAAGGCTGAAGAACCTAGTCTATCCTACTATTTACCCATAGCTGGAGGGAGAATAATTGGATTCATACCTTTCCCAAGGGTATTAGTGCTATGTGAAATGCAATCAGTCTCGTCCAGGATTTGAACTCGTGTTGCCGTGTCCATTTCCTAAGACGATAACGACTACACCACGGGCACCTCCATTTGTCACATAGATAATCCAGGAGCAAAAGAGATGGTGTTGTGATCTTACATCAACAATTTTTGGACCAATTTGGTTTACATACCTTTTATGAAGATAATCTCTATCATAAAATAGCGGACTATTTTTTCATGCATTTTATATATTTTTCTAACCAACCATCTCTTCCTGGTTGATAACTTATTATAAAAACTTTGTTACCTTTTATTTATTTTTATTTTAAAATATTCCTGTTGTTGGTGCATTTTGTATTTAGAAGTTGTCCAATGTGAATCTAGAAATATCTGAAGTGATTACCCTCTTGAGATTTTCTTATTTTAAAGATGTCCATTTATCTATTTGCTTGGCTTATTTGATTAAGGGGAGTTGGGAATACTAGTTAGGTGTTTTAAAGTATTTAAAGTTTTGTATTTACAAAAGTCTTTTGTTAATAGACTTAATTCTCTTGAAAAAAAAATTCCATTGAATTTGTTTTATTTTTTCTTTGTGTGAATAAATGTTTTTAGAAATAAGTTTTTACTGAAATCCAAATTCAATTAATGAACCCATCCCAGAAGAAAAAACATTAACCAGCATCTAAACCATTTAAATTGTTCCTGTTTATAATATCAGTGACTAATTGTTTTGTTTTTTTCCCCTGAAAAGCAATAGTACTATCAATTTTTGCTGCAATTCTTAGTTTGATTCCTGAAGCACTTTAGAGAATTTTAAAGAATTTACAATAAATTGATTTTGTTTCCCTATGCATGTTTTCTCTGATATTATTGTTATACCCAAGCCAATTTCAAGTTATAATTTAATGATTGGTTGGTTATTTTGTTTAACAGTGTATCAACCCCTTTTGGGTTATTTAATGCCAAATGAAGTTATTTTTGATAAAAGTTTCAAACAATTTAGAATAAGTATAGTTTTTTGGTTTACACACAGTTGAATGTAAAAACAGTTAATTTCAAAGAATTCAGTTTAGCATAAGTACACAGTTCACTTCTATTTAACCTATAGATAGGACCCTGTCAGGTGCTACCACTCCGAGCCAGAGTGGACCTGGGACTGAATGCAATGAAGGGGTAGTTCACATTCCCCAAAGTTCCAGTATTACTTGAACCTCACCATCGGATTATTTAGTGTCATATCTCTGAAACTCATTAGGGTAATCTTACCCCTCTGTAGAAATGCAGTTGTTGCATTCTACAGCCCCAACTGACTGGGTAATATAACTTAATGAAGACATTATTCATTTTTACTTTTATGAATTTTTAGCATGAAAGAAAATATCCCTTTGTTATCACAAGTACATTTATATTAGTCCAAAGCCACAAGTTTTTTTGTTGTTTTTTTTTTAAATTTGTGTGATTTAAATCATTTGGTTTTACATTGAGTTTATTTATGGCTTATATATTTCCAGTAAAGTATAGAGGATATTTTTTGTATTTTTACATTCTATCTTATTGTTTCTCTATAGCACATGTAGAGTTAGAGTTTCACTTTTTTCTATTGCCAGTACAATGTTTTAGATTTATCAGTCAAAAGCATCTTTGCAAAAATATATGCATTCCTATATATTTTAAGATCCACAACAAAATTATACACCTGATTTGATTTTCAGTTAGTTCCTTTCACTTGAACTAATTCTCTAATTACCACCCCTGCATGAGTGACAAAAGGTGTCATTAACATTTCTTTGTTACTTGTAGGCAATGATATCTGGTATGAAATAAAAATGCATTTTCACAAAAAATTTTGATCAAAATATTTAATGCATCTTTCATACTTCCATCACTAGGTTTTTTTTCGGGAAGATGAAATTGCAGAACTGTATGTTTTGGTTTGGTTTCTTTGTTTAATGGCACATTAACCTTCTTGGGTTATTTAATGCAAAATTCATCATTCTAGAAGAACAGCAGTGATGCTATTTAACCCATAGCTGAGAAGATAAGGGGGTTCATACCTTTCCCAAGGGTATTTGTCTGAAAGTGAATGTAATAGCGCAACTAAAGTTCAAACTCGCTTACTACAATTCCGCAGTCCAGCACTTTAACTGTTACACCACGAGGACAGCCCCACTGTATGTTTTGTTGTACCTAACTTTACAAGGGTTGAATGGTTTTCAACATAGTTCCTTTTAGTGGTCTACATACTTCTCTCATTGGAGTGACAATGTTTGGATCCCATAGGTAAAAAAAAAAACAACACAAAAACAATCATCCAATAAACTTTTCAGCCCACCCATCCTTGTAGTAATAAGTCGTCGGGTTTTTTTTCCTCTTAATTGTCAGGCTAATCTTTACAGTTATCTTTAAAAAAATTCTTTATAATGCCAGTATTATCCTTTGAAAGTGACTTTATTCTGTGGGCAAAACTCATAGATCAAATTAGCTATTATATCTGGTGTAAAAGACCTTTGCTAGAACTTTAATTTCAACAGCTTCATTTACTGTTCAAAGCCTTTTTTTTAGTTTCTCCATTCCAACCCCCACAAAAAAACCTATATAACAAATGTTTCATTTTTTGAATACTCATTGCTAATGTATTCCTATTAATCCCCATAACCAATATTGTATTCCTATTAGTTTTCCTAGCTAATGTTGAATTTCTATTAGCATACCATTAGTCAAACAGGTTTTCAAAAAGTTCTCCCTGATCTTTTAATCTATATGTTGATTTGGGAAAGTATGTGCAAATACTTCAAATCTTTACACATTGAACAATTCAAAATATATATTCATTTAATGGGAGCACATTGTTTCTTTAATGAAACTAATATACTCAGAAATAATTTAATAGTTTGTTTGATTTCCACCATTTCTTTTTGTGGGAAAAAGGACAGCATCGTTAATCTTATCCTGAGCATATTTCAAGTAGAATATTAAACAATTTCTCAGGTTGTAACAGTATTCTATAAAAACAGTTTAGAAAAAACATGAAACTGAATTTGTTCAATTTTGCTAATAAGTTATCAGCTTCACTTAGTATATCTTCATCCCGATTTTCATAATGGTCTAAAATATTTTGAAATACACTTTCCATGTGAATCTTATATGGCTGATACAGTTCTGGATCAACAGCACCACTTTACGTTGCCCAGAGAGGGAATACTAATTTTAAACTCCCTAAAGGCATTCTTCGTCTTTGTACTTGAAGATGTTTCTAAAACTCTAAATACAAAAAGAATACTTTAACTTCAATTTTCTCAACACTTCTCCTTAAAATCAAGTTTATGAACATAGCAATGAATGAAGTCAACATATTCAAACCGTTTTCCCCTTAATTTTATTGGTACTTAATTTTGTTCAACCATTACAGTCACTCCATTGTACATTTGACAAACTAATTTGGTTTTAGCATTAGTAAAGGAGTCTAAAGAATTTTCTATCACATTAGGTTAACTAAATGAACTTTTATCATTACTTACATCATAAAATCTTTAAAATCTTTCATGCATTTTTCATTCAGTCATATGATAGAAGCTGTGCATATGACTCACTAGTTTCATCTGCTTGAACTGAAATAAACAAAGAATTTTTGATTTGAGTTTGAATTAAGTTAGCTTTTGCATTATCCATTACTGATATGACACTGTACTTGAAACTCCTCAAAATTGCTTTGATCCTCCTTTGGTTCTATTTCAGCAAAGCAGTCCAATAACTCATGATAATGACCTTTGATTAAGCTATCTTTTTCCTTCATTATGACAACACAGTGGCAGTTCTTGTTTGCAAAGATATAATAGTGTTTACTATTTGTTTTAAATAAACTTCAACTAATCTATGATACACTTTTTTTTCCATGTTTTACAGATTCCCTAATAGCAGTTATAATTTCAAACACATTGAATGTTTTTAAGCATCTGTAATCATTTAAATGACCCATAGATTTAGAATGAAGATTGTTGTCACTTCAAATATGTTTATAATTACTATAACCTCCCTTGACAGATCAGCTTCGGACAGAAAAATCAAGCAAGGTCAGCAAAAGAGTTTTTCTTCTGCACACAACTAATCAATTTACTCACACCATCTGTTTTAACAAGAACATATATTGACTTTAGTTTTCAGAGAAAAAAAAAAAACAGGTCAGCCTGATTTGATAATTTCTTGCTTTTCAGCAATATTCCTCCATCCAAATGATTTTTCTTTTAAATCTAACGCTATATCCTTCTTCACTATGGATAGTTTTATAAATAATGCAGTAGTCTATTTGTGAACAAGGCAACATGTCAATGAACTTATTTTAGATGTAAAGTCCAGTAAAGCAAAAAAAAAATAAATCCAATAAATAAGGGTTTAGACTCATAGATAAGCAGAAAAATAAAACAGTGTGTGCATTTGTGTTTGTTATAGAAAAATATTCACAAATCAATGCTAGAAAGAATAGAAATTTTCAAGGAAAATCTTCATAGTATCTGTTTTGAATTTTTTTTTCTTTTTTTAAGGCTCCACATCATTTATCAAATCAGGTTAGATAATTTTCTTAAAAATCAGTTTAAATTATGCACAATCAATTATTTCACATAAACAACAGGTACTGTAAGTCCAAAGTTATTTGTTAACAAGCAAAAATTACTCTTATAGTAGAAATGAAAATGAACGTTGAATGAATATACAAGTCAAAATTTGTAGTTAGCATTTACTACGTTTTTGATCCAGGTTAAGCACCTGTATCAGTTGCCACTAGAATCTTTGATGCTTACCAATGTCTGGATCAGCATAACAGCTCATTAACTTAGACAAGCATGTGCACGCGCGCACACACACACACACAAATTAAACAGGGCTAAAATCTTTGGTTGGTTGGTTGGTGGGGTTTTATGGCATATCAACCTTTGTAGGTTATTTAATGCCAAATCCATTTTTATGTAAATAATCAGTTCTATTTAAAACAATTCAGTTTAGCATATGCATGCAGTTTAAATATAAGTACAGTTTAATTGTCAAAAACATTTCTATTTCAAGCTATTCAGTTTAGTCAAGCAGTATTAATTCAGCTAATTCAGTTTAGTATAAGTACAGATTTTGTTTACATACAGTTAAATGTCAAAACAGTTTTATGTTAAACAATCCAGTTTAGTGTAAATACAGTTTTAATGTCAGAAAACAGTTCTACTTCAAATAATTCAGTTTAGTATAAGCACACAGTTTAAATATAAGTATGGTTTGTCAAAAACACTTCTATTTCAAGCTATTCAGTTTAGTCAAACAGTTCAGTTTAGTATAAGTATGCAGTTCGTTCTATTTAACCCAAAGATAGGGCCCTATCAGGTGCTACCACGCTGGGCCAGAGTGGACCTGGTAGCAATGGCAATGAAGGGGTGCTCCGTATTCCCCAAAGCCCCAGCATTACTGGAACCTCACCATCAGATTGTTTAGTGTCATATCCAGGACACTCGTTGGGGAGGGGGTCTTAACCCTCTGAGGAGGTGCAGTTGGTGTATTCTATAGCCCCAGCCAACTGGGTAATAAAATCTTTGGGACAGACATTGTATTATTAAATTTCTTTCATAATAATAAACAGAAAAAATATTTAGTCAAAATTTGGCTGTTTATATCCTTTCAAAAATGGAGAGTAAAACAGATTTTTTAACCAGAAATCTATTTCTGAGAGTCATGTTATTAGAATGATTTCATTTTGGTGGTTGGAGTTGATTTTCAAGGGCCAAAAATAACCAAAAAAGCCACATTATTCTTTTTCTTTGTGTCATTAATTTGAACACTATCAAGTAAATTTATCGAAATTAAGATTTCAAGACAAGAAACTAAAAGCTATAAAAAGTAGTGCGAGTTAAAATGATTATTCATGATGGTTTGAGTCAAGACATTAAGTCAAGGACAAAAGACTTTTGCTCTAAGAGAATTTTCATTGCTTCTTCAGGCTGAACCCAAAATCCTCTACCTTTAGAGTTACTACTGATATATAAGACCATAACCTAAGAAAAACAATACATCATGAGCTTTTTATTAGAGCAATACATTTAAAATCTAAAGAAAAAAAAGCAATGAGACATGCATTGTCACTGATCATTATTTAATCATTCAAATTCTTAATCCCCCCCAAAACACTTATTGTTTTTTAAATAAAGCATATTAGAATCGTTTAATCCTTCCTAAATAAAAACATCAATATCAACATGAGAACCCAACAGGTTAACAAGTTGTCTAGTTTTTCATTTTAAAGTTCATGGCTAAATATACTTCACTACAACATAACTCAGCTAGTCAAAGTTTAATTAGTTTCAATTTAAGTTTAGAGAATAGAAAGAAAAAGACAAGGAAAGAGTGTAAAGATATGTAAATGTATAAAAACTAAGAAACTTATAAAACTTAAGAATTGACCTGACTAAGGGGTGGGGGACTTTAGTTCTGGTATCCATATGGGATAATAATTATCAAATTAATCTTGTAGACCATTGATACAGAGTTTAATTCAGTTTATACCTAAACTAGGTTATATAAGATGTAGAGAATGTGTTAGTACTTCAAGTTATTCACAGTTACTAAAAAAAGGGTACAAAATTTTTGTTCATTTTCATTCACCCACAATATACATTTAGTTTTTAAAGCTATGAAAATTCAAATTAATCAATGTCAATAAAAAAAATTTTCTTTCATCTTTATGAAAGCACTAGTCAATTTTTTTTAGATATATTATAAAAAGAAAATTCCCAGGAAAATAGATTTTGTTTAATTTGTTAGAAAAAAAGTTATACAAAATAAATTGTATTTATTAGTTTTTAAATATTTCTAATTTGCTAAATTATACTTTAGATTTATAAAATATGTACAACCAAATACTGACCTGCATCATTTTTTTTAAAATAGATTTTTCAAAGAATCATTGCAATATTAAAAAATTCTGAGATTATTTGAATCAGTATTTCCAATTTGTTTTTAGAAAGAAAAAAAATCATGCAGGAACCCAGAAATGTCATTTTGATCCATTCTGACAGCCAGTTAAATCAATGAAAAACTATCAAACAAAGGGATTGGTGTTTTTATATCATATATCTTAAAATTTGCAGCAATATTACATTGCTTACATTACATAGTTAACAGAATTAGAACAATCTACTCTGGCGGATTTGATAAACGGTTCAGTTTGAAGTTCTGTGTGGGCTACCAAGTCCCACCTGAAGAAGGCCAAAAGACATATTGGCCAAAAAATGTAAATAATTATGGCTGTACTGAAAGATCACATTATTTAAGAGGATAAACTGAATTACTAATTTTGAGTTACTAACAGTAAATGGGTCACATATTCAAGATGATATTGTACTTGATTAATAAAGACAGAACATACCAACCAAAATGCTGTGACAAAAGCAATGAAGATGAAAATACTAGTCAGAATAAAACATAATTTTAATAAATTTTGTTTTATTCTTGAATCAACTATACTTATGCAAAATGTTACTTCTTTTCTCTCAAGTTGTTACATTTGCATATAAATTTCACAGTAAAAGTAATAACTGATAAGACTGAAGTAGTATTAAATAATAATGCTGAATAATGAAAACAAAATTTTACATAACACATTTATCATATATTTTGTAATTTAGAATTCAGTTCATTGATATTTGATCTTTAAATAAATCAGAAAGAATTTTAAGGATCTGTTGTCTATATCTGTTGTCAGTATTTAAAAGCAGTTCTACATTTTGAAGAACACAAACTGTGTGTATAGGTTTCCTTTTCCTTGTGACAGGGAATACAAGGATAACTAACAAGTTCATGTGATGACATATCTGCTGTTGATGACTTTTTGACAAATAGGATCCAAGCACTGCAACATTAAAGGAAGAAAAGTGTGGAATACGAGAGGGAACTATGTTGACAAATAAACCTCATTTGGTCATATTCCATGAGAGTATGTTGATCAGATTATGAACTTTTCAGCTGACCCTTGTATAAAGTCAAGACCTACTATCCTCTTAAATGTATGAGTGGAAGAACATGAAAAGCCATATTTAGTAGAGAGACAATGAAGTTAAGTATAGCAGATTGTGTGTGGAGTGAAAAGAGTGTCACTAAGCCCAGCGGAATGAAGGCAGAATTAAAGTTAGAGTAACACTGAAGAATAAGAGACAAAAGAATTTAATACCATAAGAGAACTTTTGATCAGAAATGAAAAGGCATTAAGTTTAAGGCATCAAAATTTCATCATCTGATTATCTTATGTCTGGTTTAGTTTGGTGGCGTTTTATGGTATATCAATGATAGTGTTATTCAATACTAAATCCTGTTTATATATATATATAAAATTTGTAAGCAAATAGTTGGTAGGTAACCTTTTTTAAACAAGTTAGAGCTCATATGTTTGCACAGAATTAAATGGTTTCACGTATTGCTATTTAACACCAATCACTATTTAATATTAATCATTTGTCTGTACCCAAGTTTTGGTTTCAAGTATCTAACATTAGTAGTTCTAGTCATCACGTATTCCTGTTTAATACAATTTGCCCGCAGCTGTATGGTTTCAAATAACTAATATTAATAATTGAACAGTTCTATTTAGCCCGTAGATGGGACCCTAACAGGTACTACCTCTCTAGGTTAGAATGGACCAGAGAGTAATGGTAGTGAAAGGGTTCTTCACATTCCTCAAACTCCAAGACTGGAGCCTCACCAGATTATTGTATGGAATAATTGCCTATTGGATATAAGTGTTGATTAAGTGCATGCAGCTAATCAACACTTAGGTAGTAGTCATAAGTTCAATCCTTGACTCAGAAAGTAAAATCCACTCTGGGTCAGTGGAATGAACTGAATGGTTTAGTTTCTTTGTTTAATGGCATATCAATTTTCATGGGCTTTTTAATGCCAAAGCCAGAAGCAGTACTATTTAATCCATAGCTGTGAGATAAGGGGGTTCATACTTTTCCCATGGATATTAATCCAAAGTGAATGTAAAGCATGACTGGAGTTCAAACTCACTACAATGTCACAGTCAAGCTCGTTAACCACTATGCTATAGGGACCCTCCATCTCTAGAACAGGTTGCCCATCAGAAAGACAAGTTACCTAACACAGGATTATCTTGTAGTATGAACAGTAGAATGAAAACAATCTAATCTCATGGATTTAAATTGATATTCCTAGAACATGACATTCAGTAATATTCTAGGAGTATCAATTCACTAGAGAAGGCAAAAGATTATAACAGTTGAAATATGACAAAACAGGATGAAGATACTAGTTAATAAATCAACTTCATAATTTAGTATTTGTATAATAATATAGTTGCTAAAATTAAATAAAAATGACAGCAGATATACATAACAATAGAAAAAACTGGAACAGATTTGGCGGCTTTGTTTAATGACATGTCAACCTTCATATAAACCAACAGATATCAGAAATTTTTAAGCAAAATTTAATAACAAATCAGTTTCATTTGTATTTCTAGGAACAGATAAATATCCTGCAAATCAATAAATATATTTTACAAAATACATCATTAATTGTTTATTAATTCTATTCATACAGTAAGTGAATATGAAAAAATTTGATAATCATGCAGTTACATAGCACACTGCAGTTATAGTTTCAAAAATTACCACTGATATTATTAGATGTAATATTGAATTATAAAAGAATATAATGAAATCACTATTTGATGAGTAGAAATCATATTCTGATCTATAGATATTTACTAAACTTAACCAAATAGGGTAGAGGAGGAAGATTTTGTTGCATTTATCTTTCAAGTGAAAACGGTTTGCCTGCCTTGAAAAATAAACATTTGGAATTCTAATTTTTAGTAAGGTTTAAGCAAGGAAATCAAACCAGCAAAATATGAAAGAGAAAAGATATTTAGAGATAGGATTAAATCTTTAGACAATACAGTTTACATTTATGGAAGTATTCTTGCTATGCAGGACACATATAGTAACCAGTTTTATTGATTTAAAAGAATGTGAAATGATTTTACTCACTAAATGGAGGCTGATAACAAATAAAGTAGAAAATAGTACTTGTCTAACAATCCCTAATTTGTGCGTTGTTGATAAAAGAATCATTTAAATATTTCCCTATTTTCTGTAGAAAGGAAAGTAAAGAAATTTTAATTAAAAAAATAAGGGACTTTAAATCAAAATAAAGTTATATAAAAAAAAGAAAAGAAAATAACAAATAGAAATAATGATGTTTGTTCTAAAAAAAAAAATAAATATATATATATATATATATATATATATATATATATATATAATGCCCCCTCCACCCAGCAATATATATAATAAAAATTCAAAAATACTTTTAAAATCAACTTAATTCAAACATTCGTGAAGGAGAAATGCCAAGAAAATTTTTTAAATAAAATGAATTTAAATAACTTATTTTTTAAAAATCAAACAATCTAAAATTTTTAATTACTGATTTTTCATTAACTATGATCACTGATAATATGATAATTATTTCTTATAAACTTTTTCAAATTCACATTCATGAGTAAAATTGGTAGATGTTAGTCTACTTAAAGTGTTAAGTAAGCAAAGAATAAGTGTGTGTACACACACACACACATATATATATATATATATATATATATATACACACACACATACACAAAAGATTAAATAGATTCACTTTTATTGAATAAAATAGATTTTTAATTTTTTTAGCACATAACAGAAGTGTCAGTAAAGAAATGTTTGGGAAAAAAGGTTTGTAGTTTTATATTATCTAAAAATGAATTCAATAAAATATAAAACTATAGTATTAATAAAAGAAAGATTTATTTATACAAATAACAAAATCTACTGCATATACTAAAATATCTATGAAAAGTCTTCTTGTATAAAACTAAATTTAGGAAAGAATCAGTAAGAACAAACCAAATTTCAGATTTCAAACTAGAATTAATAAAATGTTTGGTATCATATCATGAAATAATTTGTACAAGTATTTTAAAATTTAATTTTTTACCTTTCATTTTTTTTTTATTCATACATATAAAATTAATATATATGTATTATCAAGTCAATTTCATGTTCATTTTCAGAAATATTATATGCCATAATAAAAATATAGTTGGCAATGATGTAACAGAAAATGCCTGATAAATTGTAAGGTTTTTATTTATTTTTTTTTGTGAGAGTGGATTCTTGGGAGTACATTTATAAATGACCAAGAATATTACTTTGAAAAAAAAAAAAAAAAAGAAAAAAAATGCAAATATTAGGGAAAATTTTATTTTTGTATCTGTGGACAGACTGCTTTTAAATTCAAGAAAAAAATTAACCTAATGAAATAGAATATGAATAAAGATACACTTAAACTGAAGACAAAAATATTAAAACTATTTTCAAAACAATATGAAGAATTAAAAATGAGATGCAGAGAACATTACAATTAAAAAAAAAAAAAAAAAAAAAAAAAAAAAGCATACAAAAGAAATAGATACCGAGTCAGCCTTGTACTGCACTTTTCTTTGCTGCACACTTTTGTTATGACTAACAGGTAGTGGCTCAGACAGCCACTCCAAGAGAATATCCAATTCAGACATTGTAGCAGAAAATTCTTAAAAGCAATACAAAAATTGATTGTGGTAGAAAAACACTACCACTTGTAGATCATTTTGAGCTGTGTCTGCTCTTGCTTTCCACAGTTCTTTCAATTGATTTTCTTACGGAAATGAAAAGACCCAGTGCAATAATAAGGTAGTTGTTCTCACTCTACAAATGCATTAGACTCTTCCAAATCAATCAATATACACTCTTCTTGAGACTGTGATATTAGGCAGCTCACAATAATCAATAGGAAATTTAGTTACTTGGGTAAAAGTAAAGCTATGCTGTTACTAAAATATTGCTTCAAATAATATTGTATTCTAAATCTCATATAAAAGCTTGAGAAAAAGTACATGGAAAAATTAGAAATAACTATTTCATAATCATGTACTCTATCTTATTGATACATACTTTTAAAAATGCTCCTTACACTCACTAATCAATAGCCTCTGCACCTACTACATGAAATTACAACCCAGACAGATTGTTTTTGTGACAAACTGAAAGTTTATATAGATAAATAGATACACCTCTCTCTCTCTCTCTCTATATATATATATATATATATATATATATATATATATATATATATATATATATATATATATATATATGAGAGATAGTGCATATATCCAAGATAAAAAAAAATGTCATTAAATATGTGCATATACAATATTCAACTTATTTTTAACAATGCCTCAGTCAGAGATCCAATTGTATATATGCCATAATGATCATGACAGTATATAAAGACGCTACCAAATCTTCAAGTACAAAGTATTAAATATAAAAAAATTCATTTTAATTTTAAAAGGAAATTATTTTAAATTTTGAATTAATTTCAAATTTTTATGATTTTTCTTCAAATATTTAAAACCTAATATTTTACCATTTTGTATTTTTATAAAACTTAAAGAGCAAAAAGGATAAATGATTAAATGTTAAAAGTTCATATCAAAAGAATCTTCCTAGAAACAGAATTTTGTTAAAAACTCTAAACATTTTTATTTAAACCTTGAAATTTTTAAAGATGGTAATTAAAATTATAAACATAATTATACACTCCACTTTTTTTTTTTTTTTTTTTTTTTTTTTACTGCTGATTGTTGCATCAGATTTTCCTATAAGACAAAATTGACGTCTGTCAGCTTTTGCTTGTACAAACGAACTCTAGCAGCAAGCAGACTTCAACTGGTCAACAGAAAATAACAGCAGTGTTTTATTTGCAGTATTTACTTTATGAACACTGGAGGAGTGTTTGCTTTTTATCAGGCAAACTGAATCTATTTGAGGCTTTTGCCATTACTCTTTCTGGAGTTTCTGGGCTAGCTCAAAAGGATATAATCACTTTGGAAGGAGAGAGGTAAATAATATTTTCATGATTGAATTTCCTGAACCTTTGGAAGCATATATCATTATAACATAACTGATGACAGACTAAGGTTGTTGTCTATATGGGAAAAATTGTCTTCTTTCATTTAATATTTCTTTTAGCAAAAGAATCCTATAAAAAGTATTGAACAATTTAACTTAGGTGATCACTGGTGATGATGATTTTGAGATATTTCCTTGACGTAGCAAATTGTATACAAAACTATGAAAGCTCTAAAGATATGTCCATAAATACATTATTGATCAAGTCGGCAAAATGTTTTAAATCATGTATGAAAATAATACTGATATTTCTTGACTGTTAAAAATGGTAACAATAAGTAAATATTGGAACAAATAAAAAATTCTAGGAGAATCTTAAAGCAGAAAATATTGATTCACATCCAATGTAGAGCCACACCATATATGAGAGTGGACTGAAAAATTCATATGTCATATCTGCTGGTGATTACTTTTTTGACCAAAGGGATCCAAGCACTGCAACAGCAATGAAAAATTTGTAGTGTTTTATGGAATATCAAACCTTGTGGATTATTTAGTGCCGAATGTTGTTTTTATATAATTCATAAGCCAATAGTTTGTTTAATATTAATAATTTGTTCACAGTTAAATGGTTGCAAGTATTGCTATCTCAGCATAATTGTCGCTCAGCTATTTCGTTCTGGCACCTTCAAGATGAAATAGGGTCAGGTATTTGTTTGCCACAAGAGCAATTTGAAGAATACAGTCGGGATAATCATACAGGTGCTAGGGTCCAACATGACCAACCAACTGATCAGACTGGGCCTCTCCAACCACCTGTCTCGACCAGTAAGGTCCAAAGTAGAGTGTTGTAGGTCATGTGACCACTTTGATTTTCAGGTCACAGACTGCTCAGCCACTAGAATTCTGTCCTGAAGCATTACAGGTCATCATCCACAGCCAACAGTTACCCTCATTGGGGAGGGCTACCTCTCAGCAGAGGTATTGCCGGCATATTTTACAGCCCCATCTTATAGGGCAGACTGATAGAAAATATGGATGAACTGTATGGGGAACTATGTCAATAAATAAACTTCATTTGGTCATATTCCATGAGAGTATCTTGAAATTTTCAGCCAATCCTTGTAGTATTAGTCTAGGTTAAAAGCATGGAAAGGGTAACCCAAAACACTTTTAGGTATTTTTTTCCAGCACAGGTATTGCTGGGAAACAAGAGATGGGTCAGGTTTTTACAATAGCACCATTGGATAGAGCAAGTTTTCAACTAGAAAGCATTATTTTTGGCAGTTAATCACTATCATTGGCTATTCATTGTTTTCATCTCAGAACAAGAACCTGCTGCATGCAAAATTAATAAAAATGGTCTGCAGCAGAAGCAACTCATTTTTTCGGACAGTAGTGAGGATCGTATTGTTTGGAAATTGTTTTTCATTTAGTCCATTTCTCATCACACAAATAAACTGATCAAGGTGCTCTTCATTTTGTGTTGATATCTGTGTTGAACATGGATAGGTACCACTGCCTGACTGTTTGATAAAAAAAAAAAATCAGTGAAAATAAAGAAAACATGAAGTAAATTAAAACCTAACAGTAATTTTAGAGATCAAAGCAAATTATACTTCCTTATATGAATATTCCTCCATTATCTTGTAACCCACCACTGTCAGCTGGGGCAGTAAAATATGCTGACTGCACCTCTGCAGGAGTGTCTTACTCCTGCAGAGGTGCAGTCAGCATATTTTACAGCCATCCCCACTCTAAACCATCTGATAGTGAGACTCAAGTCCTGAAGCTTTGGGAAATGTAAAGTGACCCTTCATTGCCATTACTCCCAGGTCCACACTAACCTAGAGTGGTAGTACCTGTTAGGATCCCATCTAGGGATCAAATAGAACTATGTAATCATTAACTAGACTTGAAACCATTTAACTGTTTGCAAACAACTGATTAATATCAAATTATTAGCATTAGGTAGCAACATACAAAACTATTTGTGCTAACAAATGATTAATATCAAATAGAATTATTATTGTTGGGTAACAATATTTGAAACCATTTAGTTTTGTGCAAACAAATTAGTTCTAGCTCTTTTAAAAATAATGGTACCAACAAACTATTTGCTTACAAATCATATATATATATATATATATATATATATATATATATATATATATAAAATGCCAAATCCTGTACATATAAGCCACAAGGGTTAATATGCCATAAAATACAATCAAACCAAACCATTTAAAAGTGTGCAAGCAAATAAATGATATTAAATAGAATTATCAGTGTTAGTAATACTTGAAATGATTTAATGTCCAGAGTATGTCATCATTAAACTGCATCCAATGATGCATCTGAATTATTTAATTTAAGCAATTTTCTTCTCTTGGACCATCTAATCAACCTTATGATTGAGAAAGGCATCCCTGAGTGCACAGATGGCTAATGAGACTAATCTGTGTGCGGAAGAGTCTTGGGCAGTGAGAACAAAGAATAGTGGCAGCAGTAGCTGATGTGGCAGTGCCTTTTCTCAGTTCCCTGTGCACCTCAGTTGCTGACTTTCACTCCACATTTGACAACTTCAAGCCACTTGTCTCTATCTTGTGCCAAATATTCCATGCAATGAGGGGCAATACCAAAAGATATCATGAAGACCCTTAGTGTATCTTTGAAGTGATTTTTCTGGCTTCCTTGGGAGCACTTGCCCTGAGACAGTTTGCCATAGAGCAGTTTCTTCAGAAGATGGTGATCTTTCATGCAGACAACATGACCAGCCCAAATGTAATTGCATCAAGATGGTGAGGATGCTGGGAAGAAAAGCCCGAGTTAAAACTTCAGTGTCTGGGATGTGTTTTTACCATGTGATGCTGAGAATCTTCCTCAGACAGGTTGTATGAAAGTAGTTTAGCTTCTTTATATGCCATTGAAAAGTTGTCCAAGTTTCACAGCCATAAAGGATGGTGGTAAGAACGACAGCTTGGTATACCTTGATTTTGGTTGCCTCTGAGATGCCTCTCTGATTCCACACATTTCTGTAGGGTCGGCTAAAGGCTGCACTTGCTTTTGTGAATGTGATGTTCACCTCATCATCTATGACGATAGACTTAGAGAGGGTGCAGCTAAGGTAGGTGAACATTTCAATCACATTCAGTCATTGTCCATTGATGGTAATGTTGAGCTCGACATATGGTTTTTCAGGTGCTGGCTGGTGCATCATTTCTGTCTTTTATGTGCTGATGGTTAGGCCAAAATTGTCACACTGAGAACTTGTCAACACTGTTTTGCATGTTGGCTTTAACAGTCGTCTAGAAACAGAAACTCAATGATATCAGTCTTCACCTTGGTCTTTGCTTGAAGCCTTCTGAAGTTGAAGACAGAGCCATCAATGCAGTATCGAATGTTGGTTCCATTATCTGAGGCACTAAATGCATCAAACAGCATTGCAGAAAACATGATACTGAAAAAGAGTGGGGGCCAGGACACATCCCTGCTTAACCCCATTTGTGATGGGAAAGGCTACAGAGCTTTCTCCTTAGTCTTGCACTCTTGTATGCATGCTGTCATGAAATTGTCTAATGATAGTGATGAATTTTTCGGGGCAGCCATATTTTGTCATGATTCTCCAAAGGCCGTCTCTGTTGATCATGTCAAATGCCTTGGTCAGATCAACATAAGCCGAGGAAAGGTCAGTGTTTTGTTCCTAACACTTCTCTTGCAGCAAACATCATATCAGCAGTACCACGTTCCTTATGGAAGCGACACTGACTCTCTGGTAAGAATCCATGTTCGAGCTCATTGTTGAGGTGATTCAAAAGGACTCTGGATAAAATCTTGCCTGAAATTGAAAGTAAGGAGATTCCGCTGAGTATTGCATGCCTGTCGGTTCCCTTTCCGTTTGTAAACATGGATGATGGAGGCGTCCTTGAAGTCCAGCGGTAGTTGTTCTTTAATCCATATCAGCTGAATGAGGGTCAGATGTTTACCTGTCAGTGCTGATCCACCCTCCTTATAGACTGATAGCTATATGAACTTCCCCCAGGGTTGGTGTGACATTGAGTGACTCGTACACTGGGACTTGCGGCAGTCGTTCAATGACCTTATCATTGATAGAAGATGGTCTGTTTAGTACACCATCAAAATGCTCAGGCCACCTCTTCAGGATCTTGTTGTCTGATATGAGCTTGGTTCCATTTGCACACAGAAGTGGAGATGAGCCGGCACTGGTGGGACCGTAGACCTCCTTCAGACTGCTGTAAAAGTTTTTCATGTCATTCTTGTCTGAATAACCTTGGATTTCATCAGCTCCAGCACTCAGTCAGGAACCTTGCATTTCGCACAGCTTGAGCTGAATAGTGCTGCAGATGCTACTTAGAGCATCTTTCTTGGTAGTACACTGAGGATTATGGAGGTGTGCCAGGTGGGCAGCATGCTTTTTCCCTATGAGGTCCATGATCTTGGGATGGTTCCCATCAAACAAGTTTGTGTCTTCTGGTAAATGGTCCTAAACACTCCATAGCTGTGCTGGAGAGTGATCCACAGTGCTTCCGCATCTTGCTCGTCCAAAAGAATGGTATCAAGCCACTTATCTATGATTGCTTGGTTGGAACGTCTTTTAGCTTTGTAATGTTCAATCGCTTTGGTGCTTTTTTGCTCTGTGGTTTTGTTTTAGGCTGGATTTGATGTTTAGTTTAGAAATGATTAGGCGATGATCTGTCCAGCATTCTGCACCACCCATGGCCCTCATGACTCTCACATCCCACCTATCTCTCCGTTTCATAATAACATAATCAGATGCCAGTGCTTACAGTGGGTGTGCATCCAGGATGTCTTGTTGCGAGTAGGGAAGCAGAATACAGTGTTGGTGATTAAAAGATTATGCTTGACACAGGTCTGAAGAAGCAGTAGACTGTTGCATTTTCTGGTCCCATGCTTACCCAGTACTCTTTCCCAGGAGGCACAGTCTTGTCCAAATCTTGCATTAAAGTCACCAAGAATAATGAGCTTGTTTGCTGTGGGAACAGCAGAGATAATATATTCAAAGTCTTCATAGAACTTGTCTTTTGTCTCATCTGTGTTGGTCATGGTGGGTGCATTAGTACTGAATGATGGTAGCAAACCTTTTCCTCTGATGAAGTGGAAGTCTCATAGTCATGAGGCTGTCATTCATCCCTTTCAGGGAGCAGTCTAACTTGCCTATGAGTGAAATCTTGATGGCATAGCCCACTCCAGGTTTGTGTTTATCATCGGGTGCACATCCACTCCAGAAAAAAGAATAGCCTGAGCTCTTCTCAGTCAGCTCTCCCTTGCCTGCCAGCCTGGTCTCACTGAAGGCAGTAATGTCGATTTTGTACCTGGCAAGTTCAGAAGTGATAAGAGCGGTATGTCTGAGGTCTATCCTTGTCATCCCAGTCAATAAGTGCGCGGATGTTCAACGTGGCAATGTTCAGAGCTATTTTTTTTTGCTTTCTTGTTTTGACTGCATTGAGAGAAGTCCCCACCGACTGCGGTAAGCCAGCAGGGCCGAAGTAGAGCAGTCAATGTTTTGAACACCTTTTCTAGCCTGTTCCCCATCTTATATTGTCCAACGCTAAATCAGCCGATAGTGGGAATGATTCTATTCCAAGATTTTCTTTCTTTAATATCCATTTAATTCAAAATCCAATAGAGAGCTAAAAATAAAATGATAAATTAAAATACAGATCAAATAATTCCATATAAAATAAAAACCTTTAAAAATGACTCATATCTTTTGTAATACTATTTATTTCAGCAGACCCTATATTTTTTTAAAATGTTAGATCTGCATCTTCAGGCAAAGAAATGAGAAATTTCTAATGAAAAATTTGAAAAACCCACAAAATTCTGCCTACCCTAACCCAAATTTCATCATTTTTTTAAAACGTAAAAGACCAGACCATTTGTTTTTCCTGTCTAGTTGACAAAGGACATTCAATTCCTGTATCGAGATGTATCAATTGTTGACTAGGCTTTCCTTTTCACCTCATTTTTATTTAAGAGATTATTAATACTCATGTAAGTTGTTTATAGTAGATAATTTTCTCTCCCCAAATTCATTTATTCTTTTATTTATTTTTTTTTATTTCCTTCATCTTCATTTGGGTTTAAAAGTTTGTTTGCCATTATATAAAAATGAGGTGAAAAGCAAAGAGGAGTCAACAATTGATACATCTTGATACAGGAATTTAATGTGTGGGGATTAATAAAAATAAATAAAACGAAAATAAAACAAAATTAAAATAAAAATAAATACAAAAATTGCAGAAACTCCCAGAAGCCCCTGACAGAAAAAGAGGTGATGCATGTGCAAAGAAGGAACCCTCTCAGCAAAAAAAAAAAAAGAAGCCTGTGCACTTTCAGCAGTGACCAGTGGAGTGGCAACACCTAAATATTTCTTGCTACTGGTGGAAGGTGCTATGCGTCCATCTCTAGAGGACGTGTTGGCTAACCTTTCCACTAGTAGCAGCCGTCTCTTTTACCAACGACCCATGACTAAAAACACCAAATAATGGACTTGTCAGAATCACAATTAAGACACCATATAACAGACTTAACAACTACAACTGAAAACACCAAATTTAGACATATCTCCCAAAGGCATCTAACATGTTAACGACTTGAACACCAAATTAGGACATATATACCCAAGAACGACTAAAACATTTTAACACCTTGACTGGGAGATGCAACCATTTCATTTGTATTCAGGAAGAATTTCCTCACCCACTGAATGGTTGTTGAGCGCAGAAATAAAGACAAAATATAAAAGATATATTGGCCTCCTATCTTCTCTTCCTATCTTCTTTCCATATAATTCCTTTACAGCTTTCATATCCATGAAGTTAAACCAGCAAGATAACATAGGGTAAGAATAGAATAACCCAGAATGGAGTCAGGTACCAAACAACATAAATTATCTTGAAATTTCATAAATGTCATTAGTCAACCAGACAGGAAAAACAAATGGTCTGGTCTTTACATATAAAACAAAAAAAAAGAAAAAGATGAAATTTGGGTTAGGGAGATAGGGTTCCCGGAATTTTGTGGGTTTTTATAAATTTTCATTAGAAATTTCTCATTATTTCTTTATCTGAAGATGCAGATCTAACATTTTAAAAAATATAGGGTCTGCTGAAATAAATATTATTACAAAAAATATAAGTAATCTTTTAAAGGTTTTTCTTTCATATGGTGTGTGTGTGTGTGTGTGTGTGTGTATAAACAGGATTAGCCATTAAATAGTCATCAAGTGTTCATATGCCATTAAACTAAATAACCTTACCTTGTAACCCATAATTTATTTTCACCTCCAGAATACACTGCAACAACCTGTTATTAATCTCAAATTTCCTATATTTATTTCTCTTACTTTTTTTCTAAGCAGTTTAATATGAAACTTCTAGACATGCGATATATAGGTTTCAGCAGACATTAAGTATTAAAAATCATTTAAAAAAGCTTTAACCAATAACCATTACCTTATAATTTGCATATGTTTAATTACATCCTTATAATAATTTTCAAATTCAGATGCTATTCTTTAGGTAGTCAAAACTTTTATCAGAGTGGTCTAATGTATACTGATATGGACAAATTATTACATTTAAGTATTTTATGTCAGACTAACATTATCATCTTCTCTACAGTTTAAGTTTTGTTTGAAAAGTCAAATTTGAATAAACCAGATTTACAACATATTTTATTAGAAAGGACAAACCTTTGACAAATGATCTCTGGTTCATTTAAAATGTTACCTACACTCTACTTGCTTACAAATCATATATACTTATATTTGTATAAACAGGATTTGACATTAAATAACCAACAAAGGTTGATATACCATAAAAACCAACCAACCTTATCTGATAATGTAAATAGCTGATTCATTTTTAATGTTTACTGAATGACATTAGTTCAAAAAGAAACTGCAAATTTACTGAACTATGTTCATTTAAAAATAAGGTATATTAATTTCTGATTTGAACACCTGCATAGAGTAATATAGTTAGCAAACTAGTTTACAGATTTTACTCATATGGTTGTGAATCAAAGAAAACTCAACTACCCAACCCCTCTGCATAAGCATAATGCAACAAGGTCAGTTTTTAAGCTGAGCTTAACAAGTTTGAATTCAGAGTTTTCCTTTTACTAGACTGATTGTCAAAACAAGGTTCAAGAACTTAGTCTGTGTTAATATTTATCTCTAGCTGGAGGGTGAATAATTGGATGTATACTTTTCCAAAAGGTATTAGTACGATGAGGAATGCAAACAGCCTTGTCCAGGTTTTGAACTTGGGTCACTGTATTCATTTCCTATGGCAATAACCATTACACTATGATCACTTCCTTTTTTTATCTAATAAGAAAAGTTAAACAAATCTCATACAGAAATTTGTATTGAAGCAAAATAAGAATTATATGAATTTGATGTGTAGTTTTTCTGGGAGTATCAACTTGTAAGAAAATTCAATATATCTAGAAAACTTATGCAACAAATAAATATTCTTTTTATATAGTAAAGATCAGCTAAATTCTAAAACTGAATTATTTTGCTCTTGATATTAGAAAAAATACACATTATAAAAACAAAAAAAAAAAAAAACAAATAAATAACCAGAGCATCCTCTTCAAAGAGTGGTTGTTCCAACCAATTCTGGAATTACACTGAAACTGATTTTTCAAAGCAGAATCATGCTATAAAATGATTTTATAAAAACTGAGTTAAGCTGCATATTTGCCATATATTGGCAACTGTCATAACATATGCAAAGCATTATAGCAAACTTCTTTTGCCTTCCATTTGAAAGATGATAACCATGCAAACAGAACTTTTGGGAGATTGTTACTTTTAATAAAATTACTTGATAATAAATCAGATAGTGCATCACTTTTAAGCAGGTTTATAGTCGCTTAAGAAAAGTATTAAGAATTATCAAAAACTTTAGTACTAATTCTTATTCCCTATTGGTCAAGCTATTTGATGTTTCTCACATTGCTGGCCATAATACATTTCAATTTTGCTCATCCTTCTCCATGTTGGCCCAAATCACTTGATAATTTCATCTTCCCATTGTTGTGGAGATCTTCTGATTAATTGTTTTCAGTTACCTGGATATGACTTGATAACTACATGGGTCCACCTATTGTCTGTGAACCTTTCTAACATACCCGACCCAGCAGAAATTCTGCTTTCAGTACTTCATGATCACATCTGTCACTATTTTCAAGTTATTTTGCTTTGGATATCATCATGCAATATTTCCAGCATGGATCTTTCCAAATCCCTTTGTGCTGTAACTAGTTTCGGCTCTTCTTCATAGTAGCCCACATTTCCCTTGCATATAATATCACATGCAAAATGATGCAATTGAAGAGATTGGCACATGGGGTCTTGTCCAGCTTTTCTTTAGTACATCTTATTACAAATGCCTTCCACCCTGATCTTATTCACTGCAAGATTTCTGCATCCATGTCTCGACACATATTCATCATCTGTCCTAAGAAGAAATACTCTTTCATCTCCTAGATTTCACTGCTTCCCATCACTATACTGCCCTGTTCACTCCATCATGACAGTTCTTACTGAAGCCTGCTTGCTCACTTGACTGTTCATCAAGATATTCTAGCAGTCTTAGGACTATAACCTTGGTGAACAGCTTATAAAAGTGAGACAGATGAAAATGGGATGATAGTTTTTTCCAGTCTTGTTTATAGCTCTTTTTGTGAAGCAAGATGTGATTCAACTCCTTCCACTGTAAGAATGTTTCTTCCTCCATCAAATAGTGGTTGAAGTATACAGTAAGACTTTCCATAGTTGCTATCCAGCATTTTTCTTGTTATTCTATCCTTTCTTGGAGCTTTTATTTTTCATCAGCTGAAGGGCATTCTCAATCTCAATAACCAAGACTGATGGTACCTCCTCTGATACTTGTGACAGTGGGTGGGAAGGAGTGTTGCTGATCAAGTAAAGAGGGTTGGTTAAAAAGTTTTGAAAACCTCCTCCATTTCCCCTCCCCTGTTACCATGTATGCATCACCTTATGCCATTACCTTTGACCAGTACAGTGCCATCTTTCATCAGCACTTCTTAATACTGTTCCTCTTCGTAACTTACAGTAGCTTTCTTGTTTAATATTCCAAAAGATCCTCCTTTAAATATTGCCTTATTTTACAGAGAACGGAGTATTCAAAGTGGCCTTTAATATTACTTTTCATATTCTTCAGTCTCTCCATCAATTTTTCTTCTCAGATACTCTTCCTTTGGACTCCTACAGAGGTTTTTAAGTTCAACATTCAGGCCTTTATTTTCTTAATTAAGAAGTCATAATCAGCATATATCCTTTCAAGCTGACTCCACTCTTCCATCAGAAAGGAAGACTGGAGAAGTATTCTTATAATTTGTAAAATGAGGAAAAAAATATTAATCACTTGCAATAGTCCTTATAGAGCAATATGTGAAGAATTAGTTGTTGCTGTGCAATCAAAACATGATTTTAGAGATTTTTCTTTGCTTCCTGGATTAAGCAGACTTTTGTTATCCATTTTAAGCTAAAATATTCCAGCAATTACAGATTATAGTTTCACAGGTCATTACAACTATGAGTTCAATTCTTAAAGTGATCCATTATTGAAACCTAGAGTATACTAAAGAAGCTCTTAAGTTGTAAGTTACTTATTAGTCAAAAGAACTTAATCAGTAAATATCTGTCATCATTTTCTGGTTGTGAAGAACACGCTTATATGTAATATGCCTCTAACACTGGTCTTCGATCTGTATGGTACTGCCTCACTATTGGGTATTTTTCTTTTTTTTAGGTCAGGTGGTGTTGAGATGGGGTTAAGAATAATTACAGCTTCTATTAAAAACAGGTAAAATTAAATATAGCAAATTTGTATAAAAGGCCATGGGTGCCTAATATTACAAATACACTTTATATGTGACCTTTCAAGGCCAGTAAGACCCAAAGTATCCCAGTTAAAAAGCTCTAATGTGACTTATGTAAAGATATATTTTTACATGAAGCCTGAACTTAAAAAAAAGAATGGTAGCAAGCATGAAAAAGATGTCAAAGTTTCAATAACATTTAACTTCATTTGGCATGAAAGTTATAAGCCTAAATACAAAAGTCATAAGTCTAAATATATAAATATGGGATGTACAGTATTGGTTGGTTGGTTAGTTATTTTGTTTAAAGGCACATCAACCCTTGTGGACCATTTAATGCCTAATTGTTTCTTTGTAAATATGATTTCATGTTTATTAGTAAATTGGTAGAAGTAATTTCCATTAACTGTTTCTCTTGATACAGTTGACCTTCAGCCGCTGCCTTCTAGGACTTTTAAAATAAAAAAGGTTGGGTGCTTGTTTGCCATAATTTGTAGAATATGGTCAGGACTTAATCATATAGGTAGCAGGGCAGGACACGACCAGTTGATTGATCAAATCAGGGCTCTCTAAGTGCCTGTCTAGCTCAATTAAAGGCCAAAGTAGAGTATTGCACAGTCACAGACTGCTCAATCACCAGGATCCAGTCCTCAGGCATTATAGGTCATCACCCCCATAGCCAGCAGATTGCCCCATCTCTCTGCAGAGGTGTAGTCTGTTTTCTACAGCCTCACCTATCAGGTCAATACAGTAGTGGGGGGAGGGGGAAAAAGTGAAAAATTGAACCATATTTTTTTAATCATTGCCACAAAAGAGTAAAAACAAAACAAAAACATTGCCCCTTAAACATAGGGTGATGCATTGATGAAATGTAGGTTAGCACTGAAAATAAAGTTATTGCTATTCTTCAAAACTCGTTTTTCCATACAGTTGGATGAGTCCACCATCAAAGGAAATAAAGCTTTATCGATTGTGATGAAAACAGTACACTGAAAGAATGGATGTTATTTATTCTAAATCTTTTTACAGATACAGAAAGATTATCAATACTTACCAATGTAAAATTGTAGAGTGCAAAAAAATATATCTTTGAACAATATTGATACATGGAGCATCATCAATGATATAAAGGATTTATTGTTCACTTGAAGTATGAAATATTGAGTGTATCCGTGGTATGGTATAAGGGTAAAATCATGTGAAAAAAAACCCCAAAAAACCCCCAAAAAAAACATTTAAGTACAAGGTCAAATAGATCATTACTAGAGCTACAAGGTAAAATGCTAAAATTGGTAGAACATTTTGACTGCTGTGTCAAGATAATAATAAGCAATTTAGTTACTGTTACACACACAAAAGTTTGCTATCAAAAAAGGTACATGCCTAATTCATTTTGTTGAATTATAACAATGTCATATTGTTTCTTGGAAGTGAAACTGATAACTGTCAACAGAAAGAAAAAAAAACATGTAATATACTTTATTTGGCAGATATTTTTAAGCAATCTAATGAAATTAATTTGCAATTGCAAAAGCCAATCTACTAGGGTGAGTCAAAAGTTTTGCAATATTTTGGTAGTACATGCTAGTTTGTAGCATGTATATCACATGACGAAGGAAGGTACTCGCTCTAGTTGGTTGTATCATGGTAGTTGGTGCACTGACTGACATTGTGCATTCACTCCATATGTGATAGGAAAGCTACATAGATGAATGTGCAACTTTATCTAATTCAGAAACTTATGCTTTATGAGTTCCAACAGGGCCATAATGTCACAGTTGTATGAAAAATGAAGTTGCAGTTGATCACAGTACTATGAACAGATGATTTAGCTAGGGTTGTAAATACCTTGATGATCAGGCCTAAAACTGGATTCTGATGCTGTGCCAAGCCACAGAGATGCACTCAGAGTTTAGCATTGCACAGTCCAGTGTGATTCACCACCTTGACAACCTCAACAAAAGCATACAGAGCTGCTGAATTGTGCCTCATGTTACATGATTATTGTAAAACTTTTGGATCCTCCCAGTAATAATTATCGATTGCAAAAATTTATTGATGGGAAAAAAAGGATCTTTTCTCTCATCTTTTAAAAGAGAATTTTATCAATTGTACTGATGACCAAGTAAAGATGTTGTGACTGAGGAAATTCAAAGATTCAGTAGTTACCCCAATGAGTTTAAAATGGAGATGGAAAAATCCATTAAAACATAAAACTGAAAAAAAGGTGGGGTATAAAGAACTTTTGAATATTCAAATTTTAGAAACAAGAATTTTGTAGTTGTTTAATTTTATTAACTCAATTTTAAGTAGTTTTTTAATATTTAGCGATTATCTGATATAATGGATTAAAAAAGAGTAAAATGCTAAATATAACTGAACAGTCTTATTGTATCTAAAATGGTTATCAATGAAATCAGTCAATAGAAAAGGAGCAGACAAAAAAAAGCATGCTGGTCAATAGAAAAGCCAAGATATTTTATTGATTGAAAGGGAAAAAAAATGTGTGATTTGATGCTAAATATAGTAAGGCACTAGTCTATTTAATGCAATGACTACTGATTTGGGGACGTAGACAGCAAAATGGATGGACCCAGAAAGAATGTTTGATACAAGAGAGAGAGAAAAAAAAAAATAAACGAACAAAAAACACAATTCTTAAATTTGTGAAAAATGGTACAGTAAGTCTCGAGTTAGACAAAGAGGAACTTTTATTTTATAGAACTCTATTTCTCATGATATCTGTACCATGTATGATATTGAGAGAAAAATATATAATTAATAAAGAATAACATTCTTGTAAATAAACCATTTAAGGTAATTCAAATTTTTTTAGCACATTATAAAAATAATTACAATTCCATAGATTTATTACTTAAAAATTTTTTTCATGCTAGCTGAACCCAACAAAAACCTACTTAAAAGCAACAATCAATATGTTTAATGCTTTATTTATAGGTCACATATATATATATCCAGTGGCTTATCTTCAGTATGGCAGGTAGGGCATGTGTCCTGGGCAGCATTTAAAAGAGGCACCACTAAGAAGTAGTAGCAGTAGGACCATTCATCTGAGAGATAATCTAGAATTATTTTTCAGATAATGCTAACTATCAATTTCCATTGCCAACTGTGATAGATCATCCAGCAAGTTGAAACTAATACTTTTATATTTGAGAGTGTCAAGGCATGTCTATGGTATGGCAGGTAGAACATGTGCCTTGGGTGCCACTTAATAGTGGGGGAGGGACTGTACTGAGAGTTACTTGCTATTCAGATAATGCTAAACATCATAGTTTCCATTGTGAGTTATGAGAGATCATCCAGCAAGTTAAAATGAATACTTTTATATTTGAGAGTGTCCATGGGTCAAGGCAGACTGTGAACATGCTCTGCTGAGAAAGAAAATAAACTGAAAAAATAGACTTTGATCACATTAGAGACAAATTTGCATCAGTGAAAGGAAAGTGCAATTGTAATTTTCAGTTGTACCATAATTTGTTAATTAAAAAATTAACGACAAAATTAACTGGTATTTTTGAGCTGATTTAATGGTGAAATCTTTTAAAAAATGGGTGAGAGATGTTTTGACAGGGATGCAAATCTAGTGCTTGCCAATGGTGTTATTTTACAAAGATATGCCACTGTGTATATCCAAGTAACATATACAATAGTTCTTGAAATATATGCAACAAAATAAATCAAATGAGTCCACTAAAAACTTTTTGCCCTTCGGATGAATTCTACTCTCAAAGAATCAAAAATCTCTCTAAATATATATGTGAAAGCATCTTAGCTCAAACACCAACTTGGATCATTAAAAAAATCTGAAGTGGTCTTTGAACTGAATGAAATCCTTAAAACAAAAATCCATCCCAGTACTTATCAGAAGAAATTTTGCAATATCCTCTGACACCATCCTGACCCCTATATGTCTTCATGAATGGCTCCAAGACAAAACAGCATGTGCAGCTGTTCCAAATAAAACAATTATCAAGAAATCTCTTTCAATGGAAAGTTCTATCTTCACAGCAGAAGCCCATGTGATAGATCTAGCACTTGATGCTATCTAGAAGAGCAAACAAAAGAAATTTATATTCTCAGACTCCCTGTCTTACTATCATTAAGAAATAAAAAACAACAACTCAAGAACCCCCTAACCATTAAACTGTTGAGTAGACTAGACTCAATGCCATACTGTAAAGAAATACTTATATGCTGGCTCCCAAGCCACATTGGAGTGAGAGGAAATGAAAGAGAAAATTCGGCAGCCAAATTGGTCTTAGATCTGACCCTCGACAAATTTAGGATTCTGTATACTGACTTGAAACCCAAAATCAACAAATTCCTTCATGCAAAACGGCAACAATGCTGGTATAACATCCACAACGAGCTCTTCCAAATCAAGCCCACTTTGGGACCAGCTTTCAGAATAACAAGAGAACAAGTCATTATATCCCAATTGCATATTGGTCATACAAAACTTACACTCAATTATGTTGAAATAGGAACAATCACCACAGTGTTTCACATGTCAAACACCTTGCACCATTAAAGACATTCTCATAGAATGTAGAGATTTCACTCTTGTCAGAAAGCAATTTTTTAAGGTAAATAGTTTGAGCAACCTGTTCAAGAAAGTCAATATGGATGACGTTTTGTCCTTCTTGAGAAAGATAGTTTTGTACCAAAAAATATGAATTAAAACCATTTAATTGTGTACAAACAAATGAGTTTCTTGTTTGTCTAAAATGTTATCTCCAAAGTATTCATTTAGAATTCTTAGTTTTAATATATGTAAAAATAGAATTTGGCATAAAATTACCTACAAAGGTTGATATGTCATAAAACCCAAACAATCAACCAACCTAACTTCATGATAATATCTTTTAAAACAAATCCTCTTTTTGTGCCCCAACTCTTCAATGTATGCAATGTTAAGTTGGTAATTGCTCTCCTGATTATTATATCTCAATATTGTTGTGTTCCATTTCTTTGCTTCTTCTGTAATTCATCTCATTGCTCAGATCTCTATCAGCATCTCTTTAGGTACTCCTTGAGATCTCAGTTTATTTTCATTTTCTGACAGTTTTATATCATAAATATTACTAATTTGTAATTAAAGTTTCGTTTAACTCACTGCATTTTTGTTTCAAAATAGGCTGTTCTTTTATTTTTGCAGAAAATACATAATATATATCAAGGAAATGCTAGACATTAACATGAAAGAAGAATCAGTGAATTTGGCTCTAGTTAGAGAGAGAGAGAGAGAGAGAAATAGATTTGTGCCTTTTATTAAAAAAAAAAAATTTAAAAAAAATTATACTTTTTATCTTTTTCCCAAACCATAGGAACTGTCCAAATATTAGCCCTGTTGTAGAGAATGGGGGCAGAAAGTCTTATGGACAGTGGGATATCAGATGGGAAAAATCAAAAAGGCAAATAGGTTATTAGTCTTATCTCTTTTATGAATATATAAATATCATTCTCACCTCCCTTAATACCTTACACTTTTGGATTGGTAGATGATATAATAATATAGAGATTTTATTTTTGATTTTATATATCCTAAGGGGCAGAGAATATATTACACTCAGATCCCAAACTAAGAGCCAGAGAGCAATGTTCTAATCCTAGATAGAAATGCTGGGAGTAACACTTTGATATTATACTCTGCTGATTCAGGGGAGAGGGGTAAATAATCCTGTCATTTTGATAAGAGAGATGTTCGTATAAATACAATAATGAACTATTTAAAATAATACAACCTAATAGAGCATCATGTCAATGAAAAACATGTTCCTAATTACATTCTGCTCTATGATTTGCATACCTCATAACAAAATATAATTAAGAACTGATTATTGCAAAAAGTTTCAATGGCCAATTCCATAAATTAGCAAGCTAAATTTCAGCATTTAATTGGCTTAAGTTATTTAATTACCCAGAAAGTATTAAATACATGCTGCACATATTGAAACAAATTTTCTTACGTTGCATAAGTGATAAAACAGAAATTTATCTCTTCACCCAGGCTTTATTGCAAAGATTTCGGTTCAAGAATTTAAAAGGCATAGCATCTTCTGTTTAAAATAACTGGAAAACTTTTTTACTTAAGGAAAAAAAAATGACTCATTAGAATTCTAGCAAAAATACCTGTCATTGCCCAGGGAATAACTTCAAATATGCCAAAACATTAACAACACAAAAAATAAAATTAATTATTTACACATGAAAAAGTAACAAAATAAAAAAACATTCAGGTACCCAAACAAATCATGTAGTTTCTTAGTATATGATTTAGCCAACCACTCAATTTTTATGCAGAGTAAAGCTGGTTTGAATTCATAGTTTTCCTTCTTTAGTTTTGCTTAGGCAATTAGTCTAGAAGAACTCTGTTTGCTTTACTATTTACTCATAAATGGAGGGAGAGTAGTAGACATTAGAGCAATATGAACTGCAAACAGCTTCATTCAAGATTTGAACTTGGTTAGCTGATTCCATTTCCTACAACAATAACCGTTATACTCCAAAGGCCTACATCACACAAAATAACAAAGTTTTAAAAGGAGATGACTAAATGATCGAGATTATGAAGAAATCTGTGTAAAATTGAAACCTTATTGATAACAGTTCACATTTAGAATACATACAAATATAATTGAGCTGTTTTGTCTGAGATGATAGAGATCAAGTGTTTCATACCCCTCCCCTTCAAGCAAAAGCACAATTATTTTTGTTTAAATAATGCTGCAAATTTGGCACAAAATGTTATTCAAATTAAGGCAAAATGTCATAGAAAAAAATATTCAGAATTTCAAATAGAAATTTCTGTAAGAAAAAAATTAAGGAATAAAAAAAATCCTTTATCAAATATGTAACCACAAATTTAATTAAGTTCAATTATTAACTGATTTTTTTAAGAAAAATTTTTAAATAAATGTGTTTTTGTTTTCATTTAAATTGTTGATGTTAGACTGTTTTATAGTGTAAAATAACTTTTCAAACAGAAATATCTCTGTGTCAATAAAATTTATTCAAAGAAATTTTACATAGGAATTTTTTTCTATCTTTCTTCTTCCTGATGGCACAAATTTGATAAAATCAAATTTTACACATGTTTAGGAATGTTTTGCTCAAGTGTCAAAAATTTGAGAAGTCTGTATATGCATAATTTGTTTTTCCATTTTTATTTTCAAATATCAATTTTTACAGAATGTCAATATTCATTTGAACATTGATTTGTAAATATAGAGTCTAAGACCATAAAAAAATCAATACTTTTCAAATCTGACAAATTCCTTGAGTAGAAGAAGACCTTTTGAAATGGAAGCATAAAAAAATTAGTAATTTTTTCTTTTTTTAAAATTTATTATTTGATTGGATCAGAAGTTACAAAAAGAGAAATCTTATAAAACTTTCTCCCTTTAGAATATTATCATTGATTTTACATCTACATTTGCAATTAAACAAATGATCTATAGCAAGTGAGGCTTAAAGTAGGTTGTTGCAGTCCAGCAAATTAGCCATTATATCACAGGGACTCACCACTTCTCAAGAAATATGCAATGTGTACTCTTAGAGTAGGAAGTCAAAAAAATGTATATGTGTGTGTACATTACTACTGTTTAATGAAAAAAAGGATACATAACAAAAACATTGAAAACTCATATAGAAATTAAAATAAATCATTATGCAATTCATAAGAATGAATGAATGGCAAAAATTCTGATATAAAATTATTTTCTATTGTAAAAATATCACTAATGATCTCAAATGTCAACCTTATTCTATCACTATAAGCCTTGTTGTTTTAGTGTGAAAAAAGCATGGACAATCAGGGCACTCATTTACTAGTATAGATTAGAAAATACTTTTACTTAAATTTTTATAAAAAGGTTTATTATAAGAAAATTCTTTTATATCAATTTGTGCATTGCAATTTAGCAAAAGACAAATTTATATAATAAAAAGCATGTATCATTCTTTCCACCAATACAACCTCAATTCAAACTTTGTTATTATGATGTACTGAAAATATACCTTACATTCTAGACTGAAAAGAGATAAAGAATGACTAGTCCACATTGCACAGTAAAAGTAAAGAAAATTTCAGGTAAACGAGTTAAAGCCTGGCCCATTTACCAAAACTCTTGATACCTACATTGGAAAAATAAGGTTTCAAAAATTTTGGCTTTGAATTATGAACTTGGACTATACAAGGTGCTTCCCTGTGCCAGACAACCCTAGTTTTAGTAAATATCTACACCTTTTTTTTTATACTAATTGTGAAATCGTAACAAAATCATAAAAAGAAAAAAATATTGTCTCGATCAGACCTCAAAATTCATCATCTGAAATAAGTTGAACAAAACAATACTCTAATACATTCATTTCCTCTTTAATCTATAATACAGTATCTAATTGAAATAATTACAGTTTATACTTGCTTGTATACAAATCAGTCATAAGAACAAGCTGATCTAAAAGTATTACCAAAAATTTATAAATTAAAATTATAATACATTTTTGTAAAGCGGTATACATTGATTCAGTTTGTAAGTATTTGTAAAATGAAATCCATGCAAATGCTTTCTCAAGATTTGGTTTGATTTTTTTGTTTAATGGCATATCAAACTTTGTGGATTATTCTATGCCAAAGTCATTCTTGTAGGACAGTAGTGGTACTATCTAACCCATATCTGAGGAGGGAGTAAGGAAGAGTATACCTTTCCTAAGGGTTATTAATCCAAAAGTGAATGTAATAGCATGACCAGAGTTTGAACTCACTCACTACAATGTTACGATCCAGCAAATTAGCCATTATATCACAGGGACTCCCCACTTCTCAAGAAGAAATATGCAATGTGTACTTGTTATCTTAATGAGCATCTTGTTACATGCACACTTAGTAGTCAATAGAAGAGAGTGATGATGATGATGATAATAATGATACAGATCTATTTCACAATAAATCATTACATATATAAACCTTAATCATTAAGAACAAGAGAACTGATTCATATTCTGACTGCTTGCCATAACCTTATGTTATAAATAACAAGCCACAATTAAATGTGCAGTGACGTTCAATAAATTTATTATGTAAAACACAATAAGGGTTAAAAAAAAAAAGAGCATAACACAAAAAGAACCAAATTGTATTGCAATCAACAATAACAAGGTATTTAGTCATATCTTATAGTTCTGAATGATAAACTTATAGAAAATGTTTAAAGAGAATTAAATTGTTGAATAAAAAAAATATTTTCTAGCCTTCTAAAATTTTATTCACAATCAATCAAGGAGATGGAAAATGCAAACTTACATTATCTGATGGTTTCTAAATGAGTAATTTGGAATCCACCTGCTCAAAATTCTTACAGTCTTTGCATTCTTAGGTCATTTAAAAAACAATAGATTCTGTGCTTGTTCAAATAGATGAGCAGAAGATATTAAAACATTTTAGCTTCTCTTCTGAGCAAAAGAATTTAACATTATGCAAAAATTCAATATTTTTGCGGAAGTTGAAAAATAAATAAATAAAATAGGTCATAATTCAAATAATATCAACCTGCTTTAATTCAACAAAGTTACATAAAAAAAAATTATTTTTAAAAAGTTGATTTTTCTTTTCAATTATTCATTGTTTAATGGTTATTTTTTAAAGGAATTTGAGTGATCAAATTTGTGTTATTTTGATCATCTTTCCAAGTTATTAATCTTTCTATAATTATGTAGATAAATTAGATGCATTGCAAAGCTATCCCAATTAACAGGCCTGGCAAACAGGCAGCTGGGGTCATTGACTGGAGATAGATATGTAGTGACTTCAATTACGGCTAATCTACAAAGAATCTACATCTGCTGAGAAAAATTTTAGCAAGGGGCATATTAGTGATAATTAGCTAATTAGTAACTATACCTATTACTAGAAATCATTTTTTATTGATCAGAAAGCATAGAAAATGTACCTGTATAAATAAATCAGAAAGTTCAACTTTTACAGAAATACTCAAAGAAAATATAATTTTAAAAAAATATCTGATAATTGAAAGTTTTATTCTATGATTCTTTTATCAAATTTAGAGTCTTGAATTTCTTATAAATTATTTGCCTTAATTTCATTGAATATGAAGAAAATACTTACCATACTAAAATTTAAGACAACTTTAAAACCTTTAACATTTTTTTAATTGTCTTAAAAGACTTAAAAGAATTGATATAATTCCTTTTTCTCTTTCTATATTAAAATGATACATTTTAGAAACTAAAGATATTTATCAAATAATTTCTGCAATCCTTTAATTTTACAAAATTTAACATCATAAAATAGAAAAACATGCACTGAACTGAATCTCAGTACCTGGTGAAATTTTTGAATTAGCACTATGCATTTCTTTCAAAACATCTTCACACTCTTGACAATAAAAACTTTATATATACTAGCAAAAATATGTACCCTCTGTAAGTATTTAAGTGTTAATGGAATATAATATATTTAATAAGAAAGACTGATGAAACTAAATTAGATGATATATAAAAAGATTACACTTATCTTTATTTCAATTTCTACATAGACTATCCATTATTACATGAAACTTATTTGAAACAAAAGTGAGTATAATTAAAGAATAGAACAGCTTAGATATTATCTCTTCACATTACTCCAAACTAAAAAAGTTATGAATAAAATTACATCTATTTCTTTTTGTTATTGGATTTATTTTAAGATTTATCAACAGGATTTTTGCTTAGATTTATTAAAATAAAACTAAATAATTAGAAATCAATAAAACCAAGAAAATATTTAAGATCAATATGCAAATGAACTTTCCAATTCACACACACAATTGCATATTATTAGTATGTTGATAAGGATAATATTAGTAATATAAAACAATTTTACTAATAAATGATATTTGAATAAAATCATCAGGAATGTAAAGTAAATAACTAAGGGAATTGTGATGTCTGCAGTGATATTTTTGGTTTCAAACACATAATTTCCATTAACTGTAAATACTCAAATGATATGTAATCAAATGTTTGGCATGCCACTTCATCCAACAGAATTACTTTTCCAAAGACTCATTTTCTTCTCATGTTTGGTTTCGTTTTATGGCACATCAATTAATGCCAAGTCCATTTTTATACATATAAACAGTTCTATTTCAAACAACTCAGTTTAGTATAAGTACACAGTTTAATTCTATTTGACCCATAGATAGGACCCTATTAGGTGCTACCACTCCAGGACAGAGTGGACCTGGAAGCGACGGCAATGAAAGGGTACTCCACATTCACCAACGCTCCAGTATTATGGGAACCTCACCATCAGATTATTTAGTGTCATAATGAGGACACTTTTTGAGGGACAGGGGTCTTACCCACTGTGCAGAGAAGCAATCTATGTATTCTACAGCTCCACTCAACTGGGCAATTTTTTAAGTATTATGCTTCTTGCTGGTGAATATTTTGTAAAAGCTGAAATATCACTTTATGACAAATCTATACACTTGTTCTCTCTGATCAATAAAAAAATAATTTCTAGTACTAATTATAGTTGCTAATCAGCCAATTATCACTAGTAAGATGCTTTCTAAAATGTTTCTCAATATTTGTAGATTAGAAGAAATTTAGTTCTGATAATATTCTAAAGTTATATTCCATGATTTTTTTATCATACTGATAGTCTTAACTTTAATACACATTATTTGCTTTTACTTCACTAAATTATTATTTCTTAAAATCCTTCAATTGAAAGTTGATGTTAAAGAATATAACTTTGATCCAGAATACTTAAAATGTACATATTCGTTGGGTGAAGTGGTGTGTCAAACATCTTATCTTACCAGATATAGAAACTAGTATTCAAAAGATATTAAAATTTCTTTTTTTCCTTCTTCCGATTGTCCTAGAAAGGAGGAAATATTTATCAAATATAATCATTTAAGCCAGCGCTATTCAAAGTGTTGGTATGCAAGTCATTGATTGCCTCTATGTGGCAAGTTTCCAGTTTCACATTATAATAGAAAATGTAGTGTAAAAATAAAAATGTATGAAATCTTTTTGTATTGTTTAATATCATTTTTACATGCTGTGATAGAAATACTTGAAACTTGATCATAAACAAATGATAATATGACACAAATATGGTACCAGTCTGTAGCATATTGGGAAAATATCCAGCTGGCATGCCGCATCAAATAGTTTGAGAAGAATTGATCAAAGTTTTTTGGTTTATTTAATAATGTCATTATTTATTCATTGAAGTTATTTTGTTCCAGGCAATGCCAGACACTCCTGTTATTTTTTTTTATGAATTTAACACTAAAAATTTACTTAATTTTTTCTTCTATTGTATACTTTTGCAATATACTTTTAAGAACTTTGGTTAATATCAATTCATTTTGTAAAATAAAATTAGAGAAAGTCAAACACCTAAGAAAGAAAAGCATTAACTAGGTACAAAAAATAAAATCTTAAAATCTGTTCCATTATCAAAAACAAATGATAAAGAGAAAAAACTTATAGAATTCTTTACAACCAGATATTTTTCATAAATCTGGCAATGGAAAAAGTTTTTTCCAACAACATAACAGGGTTTATATCACAACATCAAAAAGAAAGAAATAATCTAAATTTGAAAATATATATACACACACACACACTTTAATTATAAATTTGACAATCCAACATAAATCAAAAAAAAAAAAAAAAAAAAAAAAAAAAAAAAAAAAAAAGTTCAGGATTAAAATTTACTTTTCAAATAAGCCCACTAAGTATCAAGCTTCAACTCCAGCTGCCTGTTTGCTAGGCCTTTTAATAGAGATAGCCTTGGTACCTTGACATTTAGTTTAAACCTACTGTAGTCAGCCCATTTAAGTATTTATTAAATCTAGAAGTTAAAAACTATCTTTCCTTCCATTCTTGACATTTTAGAATCCTATATGACCAGAAATATTAAGAGTTTTCACTTCCTCTTAATACCTTGAAAAAAAATCTAAATCTTGCTTGGAGAGGAAAAAAAATAAAAAAATAAAAACCAACTGAAGCATTTTTCCTACCTGAAGGTTAGAAAAAGAATTATAATATACATACATATATAATATCCAACTAAATTATTAACAGTTTCACTACCAAGTTAAATAGAAACTGTTTAGTAATAATAAAAAAAAAAAAAATTCATGCTGCTCAACTTTTTTACACACATAAGCTCCATCTTAAACCCTTTCACTACCAAGTTTGTTTTTTTTTAAGTTTTGGATATACAAAATTGTAATTTGAATATTTTTTGAGAATTAAAATGAAAATGAAATTCAACTGAGATACCAGTGTCTCAGTGGAAGTGAAAGAGTTAATAGCAAAGTAACAATTCAATAATAGTCTTGATTTCGATAACTGGAGGGAAAGTTCTAAAGAAAGAAGAAGAAAAAAAAAAAAGCAAACAAATATCTAAGCATCTTACTGTTGGCTAATAGTTATTTCTCCACAAGTATACTAATTTTTTTTTATTATATATTTATTACGCTCATGGGGAAGAATATACATTATGATTTTCTCTGAACATTTTCCTTCAGAATACAGCATACTTTATGTTAATAATTAAAAAAGATGTTTGCCTTTTAAAGTTGGTTGAATGGTTTAATGTAGAGCTGCCTAATTTGGTATGCCAATTTATTGAACCTAGAGGAAGATTTTAATGTAAAGAAAAAAAAAATCTAATTGAGAAGATATCTTTAACAATAAAGTCAGCAAGAGGATATGTTGAAGCAACACTGATCAAACAGAATTCAAATTTCTAAGCATGAAAAAATATTTAAAATATCATCCAAATTATAAACTGAATCTCTCCAGAAATTCATGAAATTTTTCACATAATTTTAACTTCATAATATAACCCCCGCCAAAAAAAACAAAACAAATTTACAAAAAAACTCTTTTTCTGTTACATGGATTTACCTTTTTATAACCATTAGGTGTAAATTTCTAATTGACAATAAAGATTGTCTGCTAACCAACTGCATTCAAAGACTTAACAACTTCAGTTAGCAATAATACAATACTTCCCATTCTTTATTTACAAAAGCTGAAAAACTGAAACATTTGTGTCATGAACAGAAATATATGAAAAACCAATGAATATATTCTCACTAAATCATAATACTATGAATATTTGTGCAATTTTGAAACGGTTGAAAATACACTTTCATTTGTTCAAGTGATTTGATTCTACAAATTACGATAAAAAAAAAAAAACATAAAAAAAAAAGTTATCTAAACTCAGAAGGAATAATAATAATAATATCTTTAAATTGAGACTAATGATGAAGATCTGAGCATACAACCATTTTCCATTATTGAAAACAAAGTCAAACTTGACACAAAAGACTAGTAAATTTTGAAACTAAAATATGATAGCAGAAAAGAAATACCAAGAAAGTTGTGGCTGATTAATCAAATAGCAACTTGTTTAAAACTTTTTAATGAAAACTCAAGTAGATTGGAAAAAAAAAAAAAAAAAAGAAAAAAAAATACCCATTGGTAACAGAGGTACAAAAATAATATTAGTCTAGGTTAAAAGAGCGGTAAAGATAAGCTGAATTTTCTTTTTTAGCCCTTATTTGCCCAATGATACCAAAAATATCCAGCTTCGACTCACTTTTAGTGTGCTTAACTATTATGTAAAAGTGCTCAATACACTAAGTTGAGCAAAACTAGAATACCTTAAGAACCAGAACTAATCCACCTAGGTTTCACCTGGATCATTAGAATAATTCTGACTAAAGAAAGTTGGCCCAAATGACATTTTATTAATCAAGTAGTCATTTATACATATGACCAGCAATTATCAATCCAACCTTGATATAAATAGTATTCAGGAGATACACTTACTATAACAATGTTGTAGAAAGTAGAATTGGTGATCCAAGTTCAAAACCTAGACAAAGCTGTTTGCTCTTCATTTTATCCTATTGCTCAAATGCATGAATTCATCTGTTCTCTCCCTAGCCATAGGTAAATAGTAGTGCAGACTAGGTTCTTTAGGCTGGGTCAGGAAACTAGTCTCAAAGGAAAACTCTCAATTCAAAACAACTAGATGCCACTTCCTGTTCATGGTAGAAGGGCTAAGTGAATAAATAAAAAATTGACTTATCAAAAACAAATATTCAAGGAGAGTGAAACTTTAACAGCAAAGATAATATAGAATTTTAGTTAAGTAAAGTTAGTATTTAACTTCACTGATGAAATGTTATTTTGTACTGTTCACAATGACAAGTAGAGTGTATGTACATGTGAGGCAATAAGTGAAAAATAGGTCAATAGATTTTGACAATTTTTGACATACTGATTCATAAAATGTCTTGGAGTATGTTAATTTCAGCAATTATGAGTTTAATCCTCACTGGGTGTTCTCTACTTGAAATCTTGTCAATAGCAAACACATCTTATTAAATATCTAAATGTTAGCAGTTTTTGATAAGTGGGACTGAATCAGATCAAATTTTTATCATTAATGTTTTGGGAAATGTCATTCTACATAGAAAACAATGCTAGTATTACAGTGTGCAGGATCTATAGAAAACAAAACCTTTCTCCTGTATTTTCTTGCTTTTGTCTATCATTTATTTTTACAAATATAATAATATAAGAGAAACCAAATTTCTCAAAATATTTTTATTAATTATTTCATACACTTATATCTTTTGTTTAAAGATTAAGTTTTTGTTTTTTGTTTGTTAGTTCTAAAAAAATATTTCCACAAGATAGGTTAAAAACTATATTCCTCTTCTAATATATTCTTATTACTATTAGAACAAATACAAAATATTACAAAAAAATACCCAACAAATTTCTATTGGTTCATGATAGCAACTTCAGTGATGAATACAAACATAAACGATAATAATGAAAGTGCCTAAAGTGATTTGTTTATCAGGTCATTTAATCAAGAAAATTGAGTTATAGTAAATGGATGAGGGTCAGAAAATCTGTTACAGAACACCAAGATGGAATACTTTTTGAGCATAAAAATAACTGATATTGCATTTGTTTCAATCAATGAAGGATTTCATGCCATAGAACAATGGTTAGCAATCACCTTTGAGGAATTATTGTGTAAGAATCTGCATCTGAATACTCCATAATCATGGCACTTTTTTTTTAGACTATGTTTCGATGACTAAGCCTACATACAGAAAATAAAAATGTAAACAAATACATCATTTATTAATAACTTTAAAAACTAATGTATTACCCATTCAATTTTAAACAATATTTCTTACAAGCGATTATAATAAAAGTTTTCAATTTAATACATAGCTTCTACAAGTATCTCTTCTTTACATCCAATAACAGTGCCTAATCCAAAGAAAATTTTAACATAGCATTTTCTTTCAATACATTTTTAGCTAATTCTAAAGAAAAGAGAAGGATTAAAGAATTCAATCTTTTACAAAAAATATTTTTTAAATACTATTTGGCAATTAATTTCTTTTGTTCAGTGCTTAACAATTATTACTTTTAATAATTATTCTAATTTACAGGACTGAAAAAATTCATTGTAAAAATGATTAAAAAAATAAAAATAAATAAATATGTGAATAAAGTAACACATGCAACAATATTCTATGGCATTCATCTACTGATTTAACTTTTTCTAAAAATCTTGTCAAATTTTAGAAGATCAGGTATAATGAGATCTTAACAAATGGTTTTTCCCACGAAATGGTAAATTAAACTGTTTCATATCAAAACTTTTAGAAAAATATTTCATTCAAACTTTTGACACTGTTTCTATATAATGCATTTCCTCATAGATTAATAAAGAGAAAATTCAGGTAAAAAGCAAAATATTCATTAAAAAGAACAAGAAAAATATGGACTTGGCTAGAGAACTAAGAAAGCCGTGGAACATGAGGGTTATGGTGATACCAATTGTAATTGGCATGTTTGGAAATGGAGCTGGAAGAGTTGGAAATTGGAGGATGCACCAAGACCATTCAAACTACAGCATAGTTGAAACTGGCCAGAATACCCAGAGGAGTCCTGGAAACCTGAGGAGGCTTGTTATTATTTGGACTCCAATAAGAAATAATTAGCTAATGTTGGTGTGAAAAACTTACAATTAGTATAATAATGACTTTTTTGTTAACTAAGACCAGACCTAGTCCATATAGTAGACTTTGCTGTCCAGTCAATCACAGTAAAAATCAAAGAAAATGACAAAAAGAGACAAATACTTAAATCCTTCCAGAGAATTAAAAAAGCTTTGGAACATGAAGATGACAGTGATACCAATTGTAATTGGTGCACTTGGAACGATCCCTACAGGCTTATTACGAGGGCTGGAGGAGTTGGAAAGTCTGAGAAATAGTGGAGATCATCCAAACTACAGCATTGTTGAGGTTGGCCAGAACACTTAGAGTACAGGAGACCTGAAGAGACTTGCTGTCACACAGACTCCAATGAAAGACCAACTAATGTTGGTGTGAAAAACTCATAAGAAATGATAAGTTGTCTGACCATAGACGAGGGTAACGCGAATAACTATTACACTGAGGTGTAGAGGAGGGTGCCACTCCTTTCCCTGGATTGATCCTCTTACCCTTGATCCATACTTTACAATGCTGAGTGTTAGGCAATGAGGAACCAAGTACTATTTTTTTGAGTCTTTGGTATGACTCAACCTAGGATTGAACCTAGTTCACTCTGACCATTGGTGGATAATCTAACCATTATGCCAATGAACTGGTATTATAATAATAATGTCTTTAAATTGAGACTAATGATGAAGATCTGAGCATACAACCATTTTCCATCATTGAAAACAAAGTCAAACTTGACACAAAAGACTAGTAAATTTTGAAACTAAAATATGATAGCAGAAAAGAAATACCAAGAAAGTTGTGGCTGATTAATCAAATAGCAACTTGTTTAAAGCTTCTTTAATGAAAACTCAAGTAGATTGAAAAAAAAAGAAAAAAAAAAAAAAACCGTTGGTAACAGAGGTACAAAAATAATATTAGTCTAGGTTAAAAGAGCGGTAAAGATAAACTGAAGGTGAATTTTTTTTGGCCCTAATTTGCCCAATGATACCAAAAATGTTCGGCTTACCCTTAGCGTGCTTTTTAACTAGGGTTATATTAAAAGTGAAGAGTATTTTGGGTTTTTTTTAATAGCTTAAAACATATTAGAATTTTGTTACTTTAAATGTTTGAGTTTGGTAAATAATAAAGAGTGAAAAATTTAAATGTGAAATATCTTAATATTTTTATTTTAAAAATATGAAACATTCAATATGATTTTATTTTCAATATTCTTGGGTAACTTCATTTTCAAAATGCTTTTTCTTGAAATTCATAAAATTGTTTCAATTTAGTAAAATAAGTTTTCGGAATTAATCTAAGTCATCAATGAAGGAACCACAGAAAATGAACTTTGAAAATATGTAAACAAACATTTTCCTGTTCTAAAAAATATTAGAATATCAATTTGATGATATTTATCAAACAAATTGCCCCTTTAATTAATGATACAGTCAAAATTTCTGGCCTTTTACTAAACCACGTTCAGCTTAATAATTGACAACCACGAATGTATGAAATTTTAAAATATCTACTAGTTGCAATTAACTATTTAATCATTAAACCCTTTATGAGTTTCGTTATTTTTTTGTCGTCGTTTTGGGCACTATATTTCCAAAGGATTTTGTTTACTTAGAAGACACAGCGAACTAATTTTACGACTCAGTTGAAAGCCAAGTTCTAACTTTTTCAGTGCAGTTGTAAAAGCTTCATTGGGGTGGGGGTGAATATAAAAAAAATGTGTACAAAAGTAATTTGTACTTTATGAAAAAGATTCCAGGTTTTTAGTTTAAAATAATTTCAGTCCACAAATCGAGAAATACAATAAAATTATTTATGTAAAAATGTAATTCAAGCAAAATATCAGCATACTACACAAAATTAAATGAATGATTATCTTCAACAAGCATCAGTTTATATCAAGAAACTTTATAATTAATATCAAAAGTCTCTTCTGGGTTCAATGAAGAAGAGTCCAGAAAAGTCTGCAAAATAGAGAATGGAAGAAATTTAGAAAAATAAAGATACCATTCATAAATTTTTCAATTAAACGGCTAATTATTTTTAAGTGACAATATATTTGACAGTATTTCAATAAAATCTTCAACATAACTCCGCTTTCCTAATTTTATGATAGCGATAATAAATTTTAAATAATAACAAGTATAAAATATAAGAGCGAGTCCATTAACAAAAAAAGGATTGTGTCATCCTAAAAGAATTAAATAAATGCTTTAAATCTCGATAGCAAACAGAAATCCACATTAGATATTTTGGTGAATTCATTAGTTTGTAATAATCCTGATAATGTCCAGTGTGGCTCTATGTAAATAAGAGAAAGTTTAATTACAGTTGTTAAATTCTTGTACAGCTCATTACCAGTTGAAGTTACCCATTTTAGCTCCAAATCAAAGCTTAACATTAATGAAGAGAACTCCAAAAAAATTTAAATAAAAACAAAAAGCTCTTGGCTTAAAATCTGTGCCTTATAAAATAATTTATTTATAATTTTGTCAGATAGAGACTGGGAAAGTTTTAAATTCAAGGTTTCTATATTTAAGAGCACTGAAAGAATTTTTAAAGTAAATTATTTGGTAAGTATTCTACAATCGTCTTGACATTTGTATTTAGCAAAAAGTGATACTTTTAAAGTGTATGAATGAGAATAACAAAAACACAAAGTTCAAGATACAATCATTTTATTAAACAAAATGCAAATAATTAATTTTCAACGTTATTTCCTAATTCTAATATCGTCAATAATGACAGAGTTCAAGTTTTGGGTCTGAACGGTCAAAACTTTTAAAAATCGACGATTGTCTGACACTTGTGTTAAGAAAACAAATTCTAGAAAGCAGAAAATACTTTACTTTTGGCTTCCTGGTCTTTTCGGATGAAAGGTATAAATTTTATTTCAAACATACAATTAGAGTTCGAATAAATTGTCATGGCCTGTAACCATGCTTTTTTTTTTCAAATTCTTCAAAGAAAATAAACAAGCGACAACATAGCTGTTTCAGTATTTCTTTAACCTTTAGTGAATATAAACACAAAATATCGAAGCAAGCATATTTTGTAAAAGATTATACTATGTGTTACATTAGGTATTAAATAATTCAAAATCTAAAATTTGCCGCCTGAATGAACATTTTTTTATCGTTTTTTTTATAACTACTATCTTCCAACATTCGGGAAAAATAAAATAACCCCGTGGTAATATTGGAACTGAAAAGAATTTTGTAACAATTCAACTTATCTTTCCAAACAACAAAGCATATGGAATTCAATTTTAATAATAAATCAAGCGTCATTACAATCAATGTTAAGGTTAAATGAATGATTATCGGGAGAAAAAAAGTACTTTTTGTAAACAAACCACTAAAGGAATATAGTTTATTTTATTCATCAAAATGTACCGTTAAAATTTTTTTTTTTCTTATTCTTCCTGCACAGCGCGAAAAAGAATGTTTGTTCTCATTTTAATAGTTTTAGGCATCTTTACCTAAAGAAAAAAAGTCTGGAAGCCTAGAATATATTTTTTACAGGAAAAAAAAAAAAAAAAGAAGCCCAAAACAACCAAAGTTTCGCTGTTATCGTCCTGTTATTGACAAGCCAAAAAAAAAAAGGAAGAAGCCAGAAGAGATAAGGTGGACGAAAATAGATTTGCTGCTGGAATTTAAAACCGACCTACTCAATCTTTACAAGCAAGAAGGGGGGGGGGTGATAAAAAAAAAGCCTTTAAACAGAAAAGACGGACACATCTCTTGTTGTTTTGCCTTCATTCAGCGACTTACTCATAAACTGTTATTGGAATAGTTTTCTTCTTAGACATTACTGGATTTTTTTTACACTACAACCATTCTATTAAATAAATAAAAAAGGGCAAATTATTAAAACCAAAAAAAAACATTTTCATCGTTTAAAATTTTGTGTTGATTCTGAATGTTATTCTAAACTCGATAAAAATAAAGTAAATTCAAATTTATTTAACAAAATCCATCGCACCGTGTTAAAAAGAATTAATGATTTTAATTCGACTTTATCTTTTTAGATTTGAAAAAATATTCAATGAGCCCGTCCTGTTGATATGACAAACAAAATTAAAGTTTTTCGAACATATGATTGAAAAGTTTCGAGTTCGAATCCTGGAGAGGGCAGTTGCTTGTAGACTTTGAAAAATATTTCTCTTGAGCCAGCTGTCTGTTTTGTTTTTTGTTTACGATTTAGCTTTCACATAAAACTTTAACGTTAGAGTAGTAAAAGAAAAAATTTTTAAACATACAACTTAGGAAAAGAAAAAAAAATCAAGTTTTCTGAGTTTTTATTCATTTAAAAAAAATCAACCCAACATTTATTTTCTATTTTATTTTTGTAATGGTTGGTAAATGTTTAAACTATTGATGTTTAAACATTACAATAACCTGTACTAAGAAAACAAGGATCAATAATAGTGAATTCTTAGTTGCAAAGCTGAATCAGAATATACCAAACCCAAAATCACTTCAAAAAGGTTTAAAAAAATATTTTTTTCGAGTAAAGAAGAAACAGACTTTCTTCAGCTTTTTATTTTAAGCTTTGCTCGTACCGATGCCAGTGAGAAGTATTTGCAAAATTAAAGTACAACTATTAAATTTTCTATGTCCTAAATTCAATATTATTTAATATATTGTAGAAGGTATTTTTAATCAAGCCGAATACCCTTTTTTTAAACATAAAAAGAATCCTTAGCCATGCAGACGACGTTCTTACTTCTCTCAAGTAAATACCGGCGATGATGAATTAAAGTGAGCAGCAGCAGGACTGAACTACAAGAGAAAAGGCGGTAAGAAACATCGAAATGTAAATAGATGAACTGACGAAACTTGCGGTTGTTAAGTTTGAAAAATTACATGCTTTAAAATTTACCTTTGAATGGTCTCCACTTTCATCTTGGTATGTAAGTTTTTTCATGCCGCTGCAAGAGTCCGTCTGATTGTCCTGTTTCGCATTGTCCGCCATTGTAGGATTTTTTTTTTTTTTTTTTTTTTTTTTTTTTTTGGAGAAGGTGGTGAAGTAGCTACACACCCCCATTCCCCAAAAGACGAAGAGGAAGAAGAAAAAACCGTAAAGATCAAGAGGAGAAAGTCAGAAACGAGGAGAAAACAACAAAAATTAACTAATAGACAAAGAGAGGGGGACAGGAAAGTGTAGGGGGAGAGAAAAAGGGAAATTACGAGGAAGGAAAGTGGAGTTTAAAATATTTCAGAAATAATAAAAATTCTTTAAAAGTGAATAAAATTTTAAAAAGTCTGGAAAGGGAAAAACGAAAAGATTAAGTTATAAACTTCCCCACACAAATTGAATCTTTGTAAATATAGTTTTCAGATTCTACTTCGTAAAAAAATAACTGTGCTTTTTTTTATTCTTTCTTTTCGTTTTTATACGCGTGTTGTTATTGCTAACTCAAATAAATTGATTTCTAATTAAATAATCGAATAACGCGAAAAAGAACATTGCAATAAAGTTCATCATCAAATCAAATGACAAAAAATTGCTCTGTCGTTTGATCCACAGATAAATTTTTCTGTTGATATTTACCATTTATTTGCCCATACGTACGACAGAAATGAGAAACTAACCAAATCAAAAAATAAATGATTTAAAGTTGTTATAAAGAATAAAACTTAACTTTTATTGCAATTTCTACATTTTTTGATGAATTTTGTACTTCAACGTTATTCAATTGATCTGATTATGTACAGAAGGTGGTTCAGACTTTTGGTTCTTTCTTTCAAATCAACAAAGAAAGTATACTTCCAAGTTTTTATGCTTACAGGTAAGTGGAAAAATCGGTTAGAATCACTCTTAGAAAGCTTACATTGTTTTTATTCTTAAAATATACCAACTTTAAATTTTCCTTATTAGATTATAAAATATTAGCTTTTTTGTTCTGATTAAAAACGCAGTAAGGATAACCCTAACCAAGCCAAACTCTTTTAGACCATATTTTTCCGATGCTGGTATCATTGGGGAGCGAGAAAACTTTCCTCGTTCTCCAATGATACCTGTATCGGAAAAATTAGGTCTAAAACTGTTCGGCTTCGGGTTACCCTTACCGCGCTTTTAACCAGGACAGTTTGGTTTGGAAAAAAATTTGCTTCATTTTACATTATTTAACTTATCACTATTTAATTTTAAACAATTGGGAAAAATATTCGTAGAATTATTTTTTACGTGTACTCGTTGTGTTAAAGGCGCCTAGGGCGGTGTAATGATTACATAGCTTGATTTGCAAACCATTATTAGTCGGTTCGCGTCTCGCCAGGTGCCCCATATCGCCGGCCTTGTGCCACAAATCAGAAAATTTTAATAAATAACAAGTAGGTGTATGAAGAAGGGAATTAAAAATAAAAATAAAACTGACGTGGAATGAGACAATTTTTATACTTAATTTATATGAAATGCAATAACTTCATTTCAGGATTTTAGGCTTATGCCTCATCCAGTAAAATTAATGAAGACTTTGAAAAATTTCTAATTATTGCTGTCAATTGCCAACAGAGATTCAACTTTTTATTGCAGTTTTATTTCTTTAACCTTGGTATGGCAACTGGTCTAGGAGAAGGAAAATTCTAAAGTTAAATCAGACCTGGAAAGGGATGAGCTCTGCTAGGCCATATTCCCTACCCAAGATACACGACATGAGCAGACCCCCACTACTAAACAAGGTTACAGGATTTTTGTTTTTTGTTGTTGTTTTTTTAGCTACAAAAATAATGCAAATTTTACATTTGTTTGTTGAATATCGATTAAACTAATTAAAAATCAACTGAAATAGCAATTTCTGTTGATTTTAATTAGTTTTACGGGTAAACAGTTGGAAGAAAATACTTTATGCATCATATAATGCTAGGAATAAAAATGCGAATAAGATTTTTGTTTAATTTTTGTCGTTTGTTTAAATGATTTACAGTTAACTTTTCTTGCGTGTACTCAAAATAAACTCTTAAAAAAAGAGACTGGCAATTAGAAATAGGAGGCCTTTTATTTAACAGACACCTTGCCTTTACTCCGCACAAATAAAATTCGTCTACCTGGCAGAGTCTATCTCTCTATCAGGAATAAAACTAACGGAGATATAAGTAGATAATTTTTCTTTGAAATTTGGTTGTAACTGATAGCAATCAACAGTTGATACTACTCGGCAAGCATCTGTAATTGTCGGTTACCTTCCTTGCGACTGAAATGGGTATTTTGCGTAAAATTTACTGTTAGAAAATATTTACACGTTCGTTTGTTACTGGACGGGGAGGAGGAAAACTATCATGATAGTTTTTTGAGTACTTGCTGGTGGCCTACTTTGGAGTTCAAGTGACAGCAAGTTTTCAGAGTATTCTAGCCAATCTCAACAGTCCTGTCGTCTGCACGGTTTCAACTTTCAACCTGTTCACGGATCTCCTGTTCCTCTCCTTTCTTTTCCAGGCTTTTGGGGATTGTTCTGAGGATTCCAACTATGACTGGTATCATTGTCACTTTCATGTCAAGGTCTCTGGCAAGGTTTAGATATTCAGTTCTTCATTTTTACTTTCATTTTCTTTCATTCTGTGGTCTGCTAGAATGGCGAACTACACTAACTGACAAGTTCTTTTCTTCTTAACTAACACAAGGTCCGGTCTTCTAACTGGGATGAAATGATCAATTTTAATTCCAAAATCCCAAAGAATGTTATGTGTTTCAATTTCCAGGATATATATATATATATATATATATATATATCATTGGTCAGTATGATCAAATTTCAGTCGCTTGCACAATTCTCAGTGAATATCACCTTCCCCACTCAGCTGTACCTATTCTTGTACTCTTTCTGTGTCATTTTGCTGCATTTAATTATTTGGTTAATTATCTTGTGGGAGTTATGAAGATTTGTTGTTTGGTTTTTAGGATTTGGAGTTTAGAAATCTGACTATTGGTTTTCTTCTCTACCCCATCTTATTTTGTTGGCTTCTTTTGTGTCTGTGAAGGCTGCAAAGGAATTCTTGAAGGAAGGTAGAAAAGAGACCAAGATACCTTTTAAACTTTTAAGTGTATTTCTGGGCTCAACGCCCATTCTGTGGGTGATGAAATTCTTTTTGAATCCAATGGAAACGGTCGCGTCTCCCGGACAAGGTGTTAACATATACTAGTTGCCTCCGGTGGTTGGTAAGTCCAAACTGGGTGTTTTTATAATGCGTGTTTCGGCGTGTCGGTTCGCTAGTAGCAGACACAACCTACATGCAAAGCCTCGGGACTTGGCAAACAGGCGTGCTACCTTGCTGGCAACCAAGTGGAAAAACGTCCTTTCAGTCTGAGGGGTACCGCTGAAGTGAGGTCGAATGTCTCCTTTCCGCAAGGACGGTTCCTTTTCTGGGCACGCATCGCCCTCACTCCCTATCAGGGGTTTCTGGTAATTTCTGCGCTTCTGGGACTTATTTGTTTTATTTTTATTTTTCTAATCACCACAATCTCATTTTTTCCGCAAAGCTTATATTTGTTATTCTCTCCTCTATTTTAGCTTTTATGCAATTGGTTCTTATGACGTTGTTCCTGGGAGCTATTAGGATAGATTCAGTTTCTTTATTTCGGTTTTATCCACATAACCATATACTCGTCTTCTCATGTGCAATATTTTTAGTTTGTTTTCGGTTGTGTTCATGTTGTTATTTTTCTTGGTATTTTTGTTTTCCCCATTTTTCAATGTTTATTTTTCTGTTTGTCCCTGTTATTTTTGTTGCAGTTTTTAGCCTTTGTTATCCGTCTGTCTTTGTATCATTATTAATATTTGTGAGTTTTTCAAAACAGTAGTAACTGGTGGTCTTCAATGAAGTCTAAGTGACAGAAAGTCTCCTTAGGTCTCCAAGATTCTTCTAAATATTCTAGTCAATCTCAGCAGTGCTGTGGTCTGGAAATTTTCAGTTCTTCCTCAGATTTCCAGTTCCCCATCATCTTTTCCCGGTTTTTAAGCTTTCTTTCAAGGCCTTTAACTATGATTGGTATCTGTATCATCTTCATGTTCCACAGCCTTTTCAGCTCTCTAGCAAGGTCCAGGTATTTATCGTGTTTTTCGTTTTCCTTTACTTTTATTCGGTGATCTGCTTGTTGACAAGTTGACAAATTATTTTCTTTCTTCTGGCCAAGACTGGATACTGCATTTGTATCCCAAGACTCCAGAGAATTTTCTATGTCTCTTCGAGACAGATCCTGATCTGTTCCTATATCATCTGTCTGTATCGCCAAAGTTTAATCGTTTGCACAATTCCAAGTTGTGCCTACTCTTGTACTTCTTCTGTGCTAGTTTGCTGCATTCGCTTATTATGAGGATTACAATTTCTTCTTCTTCTCTCTCTCTCTCTCTCTCTCTCTCTCTCTCTCTCTCTCTCTCTCTCTCTCCATAAACTACCCTTACTATTCTCCTGAGTATTATGTATTTTTGATTTTATATAAGCATTTATTATAATAACGTTATTTTGGGATGCTATTAATAGCAATTCTGTTTCTCTCTTTAAGTTTCCTCTGCTTAGCTATGTCCAGGTTATAACGTGTACTATTCCTTTGTTTGATTTCTGAAGTGTCTATGTAGTTGTTTTTGATAATTCATGTTTTCCCGTTTGTCTTGATATTTCTTATTGCTATTTTTGGTTGCTATAATTAATCCCCCTTTGCTATTTTTAAAATATATTCTTCGAGTCCTTGAATTTCGGCTGCCATGCAATCCTCAGTGCAGGTGAGTCTTCTTCTTCCTTTTCTTGTAATATATAATCCGTTCATATCATCTCTAGGCCTCTCACCATTTGTGCCTTTCGTGTACGAATCTTTTGTGTTAGGGTTTCAGTTTTACTTCTTTGAACAATAACTAGGAATTGGGGTTCTGCTGGTGGAAATTCCCTCCGTGTTTGAAACTCTCGTTCATCACTACTAAGTGAATGTTTCTCCTATTGCGACGGATATTTCCAAAGCTTGTTTGTATCTAGTACTCCTGATCACGTGATCCTCTGCTGTGATGATTCCTGTACTGTCCAATGATTTTTCATAGTCAATTTTTATTCACACCTGATCGCCAATTTTTAGTGGCTTAAATGTCCTGACATAGTGTCTTCTACTGCACTAATTTTAATCAGCTCTGCAGGTGTCGGTTTTGTAAATGATATTGACGTACAGTGTGGTATGCCATTAAATCTACGAAAATCTCAGGTAGTTTTTTTGAGATCTTCGCTCCACTTTCCATTGTTCCGTTTGCTTGTAACAAGTGTGAACTGACGTATTGAGATGCAAAGTCACTGAAGTTTGTGCTTGTAAACTAACCTCCGTTGTCACTGGCTACTTCGTCTTGTATTCCCCATCTGGCAAAAATAGTTTTCAGCTTACCACTTACGTTGGTATTGGTTAACAGATAAAAACGAACTATTTCTATGTAACGTGAAATAATCGATCAATGCAAGGTAGTTACGTCCATTAAGAGTGAAGATGTCAGTTTCTATCTTATGCTACGGTCTCTCTGGTATTGAATTAACATTTTTCGAGTTTTATTTCTATTTGCTTTATTCGCTCAAGGATTTTTCGCAACTATCGATCGTATTCCACCCCCTCCAAATTTTCTACTAGCTTCGACATACCACACTGAAATATTTCGGGTGACGATGGTATTTCAAAAGACTTTTGAAACACTATCACCGAAAAGGTGTAATGAACGTTATTAGTAGACAACTTTCTTTCTCCTAAGGAATTTGATGAAATTAATTGTTGTATCTAGCTTGTTAATGACAGTCACTCCGCCCAATTTTGGCGCAATATCATCTTGGTTACGTAGCATATAAACTTCGTGTTTGACCATGAGGTTGAGTCTCTTTAGGTCAACACTTAAACAGACGTGGCTATCGTAGCCCACTGGCAACTCATATAAGGAATCTTTGTTTTGCAAAAAACGCAGTATCATCTATACCGTCAGTAAACGGATATTTTTTTTTTTACCTCAACCGGAAATGAACGCTGGTATCAACACAAAACACCATCACCAAGTTTGTCAGCCAGTGGAATTTTCCGTTACCAACTCAGAAGCTATTTCCAGACTAATTTACTCTACAAGCCGTCTCGAAAGTATTTTCTAACTGTTGAATATAGCGGGTACCATTTGCAAACGTCTCTTAGCTGTGTAATGATCAATTTCATTATCACATAAAATGAAAGAGAAGCTTCCTGTCCGAAATCGGACACATGCGAACCCAGGAAATAAATGACCTGTCTCTGCTAAAAAAATCAACAGTCACTGAGTGCTGGATTCACTTATCGCCGGGCCTTTTTGTCTAGTGAGTGGAGAACTGAACACCTGATCCCAAGGGGCAGTCCCTCCTGACAATATCTGCTTTGCAGAGCTGAGTTCATTGCCTGACGCCTGAAATGCCCCAAGAAAGGGAATGCCGACGGATCAAGCATTTTTTTACGGCCACGCGTGAGTCTCGATTCAGGCATGGCTTTCCACCATAAAATGACCTTGTGTCAAATCCTACCAGGTGAGAGGTTAGATAAATATAATACTCTTCTATGGGCCTTTGACCCGTGGTGAAGAGGTAATTTGAATCCTTTTACTGGTACCAGGACACCGACCAGACGCCTTTATCCAGCAGTAACGCAGCGGTCCGGCCTTTCATCAACAGTAGTCCAACCGTTACACGATTAACAGTCCTTTTCAGGGTTAAATAGAAAGTATAGTCCTTTTTAGAATTACAAATCTTACTTTGACTCTACAGTCTTATTTAGGATTACGGAAGGTCTTATATCCTCTTTACAGCCCTCTTTTGCAAGGACGACGATGTAACAACGGACGCTTGAAACAAAGGACCAATCCACGAGCAGACGACGTTGCTCGGACTATCCGGTTAACTGGTGAATCAACAACTGGTACGTCGATCATCTTGCTTCTGCAACCCGACACGTCCGACTCTCCGACCGTCTACAGCAGTGGTTCTCAACCTATTTTGGGCCATGCCCCATTTTGGCATTTCTAACGCTCTAATGCCCCCTGTAATATCCAATTCTTACATATTCATTAACTTGGTCTCTAAACAAGCCCCACCAAAATATCACTATGCCCCACCGATGAAGCATGCGCCCTACGTTTGGAATCACTGATGTACAAATACCTGGCCACACAACTACACCTACGACCTGTCCAAAAGCAACAAGCCTTGTTTAAGATCCTCTAGACTCGCTGTTGCCAAGAACTATTTGATAGCCAAGTTTACATTTTCGACACAGCATGAAGTTTATACAAAAAGCATGGAATTTACGTAAATTCCCCATGTATTTTATGGCCAAATAAAAGTATGTTATTTAAATCTACCCATCTCGTCCTTTATCATCCTTACCTAATCTGTGTCAATCACTTTATTCATGCTTGCGGGATCGATGTATTTATCGGTCCCACTACATGGCCATTTTTTCTTAACTGGAACTTTTGATGCATACCTGTCAATAGATTGGGTGACTTTTTCTATTACACCATCACTTTCTAAACGTTCAAGTTCAATTTTTACCTTTGATAGAATTAGAAACGGTATTCGTCTTCCTGTTGTAACGCTATACGTCTTGTCATAATCTTTCAAATTAATCTTCATTGGGTCTTCCTTCATGCAACTTCCTTAGTCAAATATTTCTCGAACGTCCTAGACTTTATCTCCGTTCCTGCTTCTAACAGTGTGTTTTATTATGTGGGTTCATAATGGTTTTATTACGGACAACTAAGGTTGTAATCAAGTTAACGGTTTAATTATTACCTGATACCCGAATGAACGCAAATCAATCATTCTCATGTATTACTGTTAATGACACATTCCTTTTTTACTTTCAGTAGCTAAAGACATTTAAGTACATTAGCACTGGTTTGAAAATCAATTCTGTTATGTTTGGGATGTATGTTCCTAACATGTAGTGCCAAACTTAACAGAATTAATTTTCAAACCAGTGCTAATGTACTTAAATGTCTTTACCTACTGACACTATTAATAGAAACAAATTTAAAAGTAAACGCTACACACTGCGACGGTACAGACGCTCTTCTTACAGAGTAGTAATGTACATACAAAAGTTACATCCCTTTTGTAATAGATCCTCCCCTGCTGATGAGCCAAAGTCGGGCAGAAAGTACTTGGGAAATAAATAATCATGGAAGATACATCAACCAATTCCCGCCGAATATTATAAAATCAATACGGCAATATGAAAGGACCAACAAAAAATATGTAGACAAAAAATGTCTATTATGTTCAACAAATAAAAATATATATATATATATATATATATATATATATATATATATATATATATATAACAGTGCGTTTGATTTCCCTCCAGTTATGAAGTTATTTTGGAGAAAGGAACATAAACTTTGAGTTTAGAACTACTACATAATGGGTTGTAGAATATAGAGAATAGAGTTTAGAATTATTCACTTTTGGAAGTTGCATAACGCACGTCTATTTATTGAGTTTGCTAGGAACGAACAGCTGTTCTTTTTTGGTACTGAAAGTTTAACTTTCGGCGGGAGTGGACTTGTGGGATATTTTATTTTATTTTTGTATCTGATCATTTGTTTAGTTTTATTTTATTTCAAACTTTATTAATTTAGTAATTCCACAACATAATGAAATTTCCTCGGTTGGTAACATGTACGCCATTATATAAATTAAGAGACGGCGATAAATGGGCAAACAATTCATAGCAAAGATTAATGGTTTCTACTCTTTAGCAATATGTTAAGCATTTAATTTTTGACAGTGCAATTTCCTAATGAAAATGGTACTCGTTCTATTCAGGGAGAGGTCTCTGTGATGTAGTGGCGAAAGAGCTGCGACATCGTAGTAAGCGAGTTCGAACTCCTGTCGCGCTATTACGTTCATTTTCAGACTAATACCCTAAGGAAAGGTATTAACCCTCTTATTCCCCAGCAATTGGAGGTGGGGGTAAATAGCACCACTACTGTTCTTCTACAATGATGGCTTTAACATTAAGTAACCCACGAAGGTTGGTTGATACGGCATCAAACAAAGAAACCAGACCAAACCATCTTTCCATACTTCCTAGTCTCGATTCCTTTCAGGAATATTGTCTCAGAAAATCGCTTTCAAGAAAATACTTCTTAATGAGTTAGAGATTTCCTGTAAAATTTTTAATCCGTAATGAACTTTTGAAAACGAAACCAGTATTTTATCTTTTTTTATTTGATATCTTGTTTATTAAAATACAAAATTGATATGAAAAGAAAATTTTTCTGTCAGTCGATTAAAAAAAAACCAATGATACTAAGGATGATGTGTTCTTTTTCTTGTGTTCTATATAAGAAAAAGAATACGCCTTTTTTCCCCCTAGATCGACAAATGATTCGGTGAACATCTGATAATGAATTCTTGTGTGGATTTTCAACAAAGATAACTATCAGACCGGGTATGGTAGGACATGTGGAATACAAAACCATTACTATAATAATAACTGCTGCCAAAATACTTTTAGGCAAAACGCTACGTAAAGTATTCTATTCAACTAGTCCATTGTACTGGATCATGAAAACGTTATGTTAAAAGTATTTTAAGCTGTATATACGCCAAGAATTAACTCTTCACCTACTTTCTATTTTTGTCGGTGTTTTACTTGTGGTATCGAAATTTCGCAGTATTATGTAAAAATTTCAGGCAAGAATTAAAGTATTTCTGAAAAGTATTCTTCATCGCAAGAATTAAAGAAAAAATTGTCAATCTTCAAAATCATTGAGAATGTGACTCTTTTGTAATAAGATTTTAAAAACAATAGAAAAATTATATAAAAAAGAAAAGAAAAAAAGATGAAACGAAATGATAAAATATCACAAGATTTATTTCTACACCAGTATGGATCAAGACTAAAAAATCATCACAATGAACCCAAAATTATAGTAAATCCAAGCTGTATGATGAATGCCAAAACACTTAATTTTTGAACAGACACACCTGAAAAGTGTAGCCTTTTCGGTCCTCTAGTCCCCCTTCTTCGATCGTCCTTTAATCTGTCTTATCGGCTGGTGGGCTATCGAACTAATTTATCAGTGTAACGTCAGAGTAACGAACTTAAAGAATGACTTTCGTAAATAGAGCCTTTCAGTGAATTAACAAGACAAATGATGACTTTTATTTTTAGTAATTTGGCGTGGTGAACGTAGAGTGTGGTCCGAAACTCGACTTTAATGTCCGAAGATCTGGGTGGGGGTTGGCGAATCGGTGCTCTTAACGACATGCGGTTTGTCTTCCGGACAAAGAGATCCAAAGAGAATCTGTAGGGGTAGCCATGGTTATTTCACCATGACCCCTCAACTGCGAGATGAAAGAAGTTTAGCATGTCTCTAAAAATTCGAATCTCGCAGAATTTTTTGTAGTCAAGACACTTTTTATAACACACTGATCGCATCAAAACTTTCATAGCGTCTACCAAAAGAGGAGAAAAGCTCCTTTTACAGTTATGATAATGAATATATTCAAACTTTGAGCGCTAATATGGTCGTAGGAATGAAAACTAATGAAATACAATTTAGTATTATGAACCAAATATCTTTTTTTCCGTGTCTGACAGAATAACTGAAGGACGGCCAGACTTTAATTTTGGAAAATCCCTTGATATAGAATTTATTTTTGTGAGTGGCTCGATTTTCTATGTAAGTGTAATTCTGAAATGAGTTTTTGTTTTGTATACGCCATACTTTTTTTTGTTTAGCCGTAAAAAGTAGACATGTGTGGGGTATGTTGTTGGGTATTTTGGTCCCACAATTTATGTTGAATCATTATTGAAAAGCAAATAAAGTAAATGTTGTAAAATGAAGCGGACAAAAGAACATTCAAAACAAAGCAATACAAACAAAATTAAATTTATATATAAAAAATACATAAAAAGGAAACGTTACAAAACATTACGAACATTCTAATATTAAATATTCTTCTGTGTGTGTGCGTGTGTGTAACTAATATGAATATGATGGTGAAAGACTAAATATTAAAAGTGTCCTGTAGACTATAAAATGTATGTTGACTAAGTATTTTATGCGAGGTATCAATATACCCATGTTGGTTGTTTGTCTCTTTCGGGATTTGACGAAATGTCTGAGGCTGTATTCGAGACTGGAATAAGTCTAACCGAAAAGGTAGAACAGGTAAGAAAAAGGTTGCAGAATGTATACGCATCCATGTTACACATATTGAGTTGTGTCTTACTAAGTGGCGGTATTTGTTCCACGCCCCACTAAACGTGAAAGTGTGGCACAAGGACTTTTTTTTGGTGGGTCCGGGTGCAGGGCCGTAGCCCACACGCGCCCGGCATTTCCCAAAAATGCCTACGGCCCCGTCGGCATTCCCCTCAGGCGCCGGGCGATAAACCCAACCCTCCCTCGAAAGGGGGTAAAATCCTGGGGGTAAAGCCCCTTGAGGCCGAAGGAAATTATCCAGTCACCGAGCCACACCAGGCCAGATCCGTGCCGCCGCCAGCACGGCCGACCGAAATGCGACTCGGCAACTGAATGCCATTTCATGTTATATGAAGCGGCTCTTGTCTTACTAAGTGGCAAGGTCAAGCTGTTTCTGGAACTCGTAATGAAGAGAGATAGAGAGAGAGAAAGAGAGAGAGAGAGAGAAAGAGAGAGAGAGAGAAAGAGAGTGCTGTCTCTGGAAGTCAAAATGGGAGAGAATGAGTTCTTAGAAGATGAGAGTATATATAGGCAATCCTCGTCATATGGTCGGCTCCAAATGTGCCGGATAAAATCAAAGTTGAGGACGTTGTTGTGAGCATAAAACACGTGATTTTCCTGACCAATTGGTTCCCATGACTGATTAGTTTACCGACGTCCACCATCTTTGTTTCGAGAACAAGTGGTATTACGGCCATTTTAAAATATAGGAGTGTAAATCCTATACGGGTAGCTGAAATTTTCCTTGCTAGAAACCAGTTATAACATTTATTGCATTACTTTCTTTTGTATAACTTTTCCTACGGTCAACGGAGAATCAAGACTTTAAACAATTATGTTGTGTTTACATTTGTAGCAATAGCCATTAAGAGACCATAAACTCTCAAAGACAAATTGAAACCAATGAATATGAAATACATTCAGATTTGAATTCTACATATTTTCATCAAGTATTACACATTTTAAGAAGAAGTCTTAAAATAAATTTTCGAAATTCTGAAAACGTTATGGAAAAAAAAGTACGTGAAGAAGGCCAGAAGGTACATTGACTGAAAGGCTGTGACAAACCAGATGAGAACAACAGTTTAAACAAATCAGTAAAAGATCTTCAAGTCAGAATTTCAGATAGAAATATATACAGGAATCTGTTTCTTCATTATTTCAAATCCCTTGAAAGCGATGAAAACAACACAAAATCTGAAGAGATTATATTCATTGTAAAAATACTTTGTCGATTTTACATCAGCTAAGAAGTAGCTGCTTCCGTTAAAAGCTGCAAGGAAGTAGCTGTTTTATGAAGATAAATGTTTAAAAAATCACGTTATATGATGTTTTAAAACAAGCATGTTTATTATTCGAAGGATTTATTTTGAATATTGAAACAGGTATCCAAATTGTTTTATTTTTATTTTTATTTTCAATCGATAATATGATTATACCAAAATGATGATATTGTTGCGGGACCGATAAATATATCGATCTCGAAAACATATGTGAATAATGTAATTGACAAAAAACTAGGCAAGGATGACAAAGACAAGAGGGTCGATTCGAAATGCCAGGCCTTTATTTGACGAATCGTACACGAAAAGGTGTGTGTGTGGGTGGAATTGCTATAGCTGCATAGTGTCCGTGTAGTATTAGCACTATTGAAAGTCGGTGCGGTCGAAACAATTGTAGACTCGTTTGTCTAATAGGTCTTGTTGACAGCGAGTCTAGAACAGGATAGAATCTTGTGCTCCATGCAGATCGTAGGTGTAGCTGCGTAGTCGGGAATCTGTAGACGAACTGCGTAGTCGGGAATCTGTAGACGAACTCATTGGTTTGTGGAGGCCGGATGATCGATGTCCCGGTTTATTCAGTCGCTAGTTAACCGGAGCTAAATGTCGACGTGATCTCGGAGTGTTGATGACAGTCTGAGTAGTGTCGTTCGTTCGTGGACTGGTCCGTGGTATCTGGCTGGCTGCTTCATCATCGTCTTGTGGTACATGCAAAGATATTTAAAAAAAAGAGTTCAAAGATTGGAAGCCCGATTTATAATCATGTTAGGGTGACTTTCTGTATTTTAGCCTGGAAAAAAGCTGTTGTTGTTATGAGAGCGCTGTTGCGATGGTCGAATCCAGGCATCGGCTGTGGTAAGTCTGCAGCTGTAATTGGTTGGATCCTGCGCCAGCTACTGGCTGGCAGGAGAGGCGCAGGTAATTGATGTGCTGTTACTAGTGGAAAGGAGTTAGTCTAACTCCTTCGCCTCCTGGCAAAACGCCCTTATTTATCCATGCCTCCTACCAGTCAGAATTTGACACAAAGTCTTTTTTATAGCGGGAGTTATGGAGGGGAACGAGGAGGTGACAATGCTGGTCATGTGTTCACTAGACACGAAAATCTAGTGCAATGTGAATCTATGTCCCAAAACATTTACGCAATGTTGTAGATAAAGCTTGTCTTTGAGCTGCTCCGGGCCCGACTGCCTACTGAATTTTGAGGTCAGTGACTGCTTTTATAGAGCTAAGAAGGTAGCGTATCGGATGGTCAACCACGTGCATGAGTGGCAAAAATTATGTGTTGTCGAAACAGGAAGTTTCTCTTTAAATATGAGTAATGATAAAATACTGATGAGAGGAACATACAAATGCAACCTGTTTTGTTCTGCAGACAGAAGCTGTCCCCAAGATCATCTGCAGATTTAACTCATCTCGAAAATAGCCTCCATGTTGATAACGAAAAATTCCACTCGCCGAATAACAAGTGACGTTATTGTTGATACTGGGGTTCGTCGTTTCCGGTAACGGTGAAAAATTCCCGCATTTTTTTTCAACGGGGATTTTTGATTTGAGTAGTCGGAGGGCTACGATAATATATTGTTCCGGAGTTAGCAATGTAGTAGTAGGATTCGTTTGACCTTTATCATAGAGTAAAATTCAATTGCTTTCTTGTTGACTAAATGAGAGAGGAAAACGAACGAACGAAGAGAGAAATAGAAAAGGGTGTCGCGGGATCGGTATGTATGTTCGTCGATCCCGCGATCAGGTATTAGTTGTGTTTGTGATGATTGATTGACAGAGGACTGGACAAATGACAGGGACAAGTGGATAAGTTTAAATTCAGGTTTTATTGAGTGGATCTTACAGAAAAGGTGTATAGGTGTAGAAATCGCGGTAGTTGTATCACATCGGCGTAGTCTTTGTTAGATGTTGAAAGTCTGTGTTGTAGAAAGTCTTAAATTCAACTGTCTTTTAGTTTGTGGTGACAGCGCGTCTAGAAGGTGAGGATGGTTTCAGTGCCTGGTGCAGATATTGAGTGTTGCTGAATGATCAGGTTGTAGATGTTGCTGAAGACGGTCAGTGAAGTGGACGCATTGGTTTCAGAGGTTATGTGATCGATGTCCCGGTTGTGTAGTACTTTGGTTAACAGGGGGGGGGGGTCGAAGTGACCTTAAAGTGTTGGTGCTAGTCCGAGCAGTAGGTCGTTCGTGGTCTTGAAGCTACAGATGTTTGTTGCAGAAGCTGTGTGATTGATTTCCCGGCTTGTTCAATCCTTAGTTTAACCGGGTGTGTGTCGATGTGGCCTTGTGTTGATGCTAGTCCGACCAGTGAATCGCTCGTGGACTAGATGCTACAAATGCCATAGCTTGATCGCACATGAACGGCTGCTGGGTTAAGCTGACACTAGTCAGCAGTTAGTGCTTGTAGCTTGGTCACGCAGGAACAGCGGCTAGGTTAAGCTGGAGCTGGTCTGCAGTTAGTGCTGGTGCTTAATTACACAGGAACAGCTACTAGGTTAAGCTTGTGTTGGTCTGCAGTTAGTGTTGGCTGCTGCGTCATCGTCTCATAGTATCTACCAGGAAGGTGTAGTGAGGAGACCAAAAGTGGTCTCAGAAGACATTCTAGGGTTAGCCCTTTGAAGATCTGTTTGATTGTAAGACTTTCTGAGATTAGTTCTGAGAAGAGCTGTTTAAATTTTAAAAAAATGTAGCAGTGATTGGTCTGGCTGACTGTGCTGGGTCCGCGGCTGTGGTAGGTTGGATTCCAAGTCTTCTGTTTCGGCTGGTGGTAAGGATGCAGACCCCACATTCGGCAGCTTGGTTTGGCGGTGAGGTAACGGATTCCTCTCCTCCGGGCTTAGGAAACTAGGCTGCCCAGCAGTTATTTGTCTCTGCTTCCTACTAGACAGAACTTGATACAAGGCCAATGACCTGAAGGTTGATTATAGTGGGGGTTGAGGGAAGAGGATGTCAGGCTCGAGCCGAGACTTGAACCCTGCTGGACTATGTTGGTCATCGGCTCACTTAGTGCAATGTGAGCCTGATGAGCCTTGCAGTACATGGACCCAAACACGTGTCCAGACACGGATGCTTGGTTAAAGCTTAGACAGGACCAAGAAGTCCAGTGCTATACAATGTTGTCAGTGACATCATCACGGCTTCAAATCTGTCTTTGACCTTGACCACCGCCCCGAGCCGAAGCCCAGCTGCCCGATAATTTTTGGTTGCTGCCTGTGTGTTTATATAGCGGTCGAAGGAAGTATTTTTGTCCACAGAAAATTCCCTTATTAGATATAAGTGATAATGAGATATTTCATTATACTTTGAAGAGGAACTTTTAAATATAATATATTCTATCCTGTGGAAATAACTTTGTCCTGGAAAGGCTAGCAGAATTAACTCCTTTCAAAAAAATACTTCGTGTGTTCATAACATATGTTCACTTCTGACGTACGTACGACGTTTTGTTGTCTGACGTCACGGTTGACAGTGTTTTTGCTAAACCAGATATTTTAGGTATCATAGCCGTCTCGTCTACGACAGGGGCATGCGAGCAAGACGGCCCCGATAATACAAATAAAGTTGACGACAAATTTACTGCGACAAAAACAAAACAGTAATTTATTATCCGAGAGGAAATGTATAAATTGTTTAATTAGTAAAAAAAAAGCGTGAGTGAGTGAGAATGTTCTTACAAAAGAAAAATTAATCATAGAAAGAAAATTTTGTATGTAGACACTTAGTGAGTTTTACTGACGATGATAATAGACTTACATACACAGTATTATTGTGTGTGCAGCTGCGAATTGTAGTTAACCAGTCGGTTATATTGATATGTTGGTTGATTGTGTGTGTGCATGATACGTGTCATTGGGCTAGTTACTGATTATTATCTTCCGTTTTCTACAGTTTCTTTTTGGTGTCAAACGCGGTCCGTCGAAATCTACTGTGGAAGATTTTATTTCCTGTTTTATTGTAAACCAAACCAAAATTAAGAATTTTGGTCTTTTATTGCCATTCAATGAGACATGTTCTTGTTGGAACCAGGTAGTTTGTTTACAATTACGTCCATGTGAGTTTTGTTTTCTCTCCAAAATTGGCGCCTGAATGTCTGTAATTTCTGTTTTATTTTTCGACTAGATGCGAAGTTTATTTTCATTAATCCAATTGAACCAATTGCTCTCTACGGGACCCCGCACCTAAGTGAGTGTTGCGATTGGGTAAAGTATTCACAACAATAACACATTGCAATAGGTTCCCAGTTAAGCCCTGCACCTCCTAAGTCTGGCCCAATATATATATATATATATATATTATGGGGAAATAATTGATAAGATCAACATACGCAAGATTAAAAAAAGGGTTTATATATGCTAGTCGTTTTTTCGTATACAATCTCCCCTCCCCCATTACCACGAGTTTAAAAAGTAAGTTTTCAGTGCCAACTACATCCAATTTATGGTAGCAGAGACAGACATAGCAGTCAATCAAGCCTGAAGAAGTGGGAGAGAAAGATAAAGATAAAATACGGTATAGCGAAAGAGAAGGGCAATGCTATTACTACTATTAACTTGTAAAAATGACGACTTTGTTTCTAAAAGCACAATAACAGTTTTCCCATAAAAAGTAATTTATTTCCAGAGAAATAAACTATTACTCATAAAAATTAACACCAGCAAATTACATATGTTTCTATAAGCTGGTTGAGTTATGGACTTAATTCATTTTGAACACAAAACAAAATATAAAATATATGCAATGAAATAATACAAAGAATGTAAATTTAAGGGAAAATATGCAAAAAATACGGAAAAGCAATTGGAATTTTACAATGTCTTACTCTTCTTTGAATCACCAACTTGCTAAATTCAAGTTATTTTTCTCTTTCCTTTTCAAATGTTTTTTTTTTCTTTTTGGGCCTCTTTTGCCTACTAAAAGTATTCTAATTTACCCTAAAACACTGTGTTTTCAACTGAATAATTCCTTATTTCTGCAGACTTTCTCAAATACTTAGGTAGACGGGTTCAAGCAGGTTTTCAAATCTTCTCGTTGGATTTCCTTTTGAATTCTTCAGTTTAACAACATCAAAAGATGCTTACTTTCTCTCGGTGTAAGCACATAGTACCAATACATTCATTATTTTTCTACGACGACTTTTAAAAACTTTCCTTTTACTCTTAAGGTCTTCAGGTGGTATAACTAGAATAATGACCCGGCAAGACGACTTACTTTGAAACGGCTTAACTTCGAAATAAGCCAATGGCATTCGAGTAGTTATCTACTACCGAATTTACAAAATTCCAACAATATATATACATATCACCCTAAGTAGAAATACTCTTTCACATCCTCGATTTCATCACTTCCCACCTCTATAGTCTTTAAGTACATCTTCGGCATGCATAAATTTAGTTTTCATGTGATTAATCTTGAGACCAACATCGCTTGCAACTGGTAAGTAGTTTTAGCGTCGAACCCAATGTCATGTGCGAATCGGAAGTGAGTTCGCATTTCTTTGTGTCGAGACATGGATGCAGAAAATAAGATCAGGGTAGAAGGCATTTACGATGATAAAAAAAAAATAAGCTGAAAGCAAATCTGGACAAGACTACAGGACAATTTCTTCAATAGCATCATTTTGACTGTGATGTTGTACGCAAGCGAAATTTGGGCTACTATGAAGATAGAAGAACAGAGATTGGTTACAACACAGAAGGATGTGGAGTATAGTTGCGAGGGTAATATCGAAGCGAGGCAATTGTAAAGAGCGAAGGACATGATCGCAAAGTACCGAAAGATGAAGTTCCGCTAAACCAGATACGTCTCGCACGGCTCACTGGTAAATGGTGGGTCGTATAGACAACAGAAACGACCACTCGGAAAACCTCCACGATGATGGGAAGATGAAATTGTCAAGCGATTTGGGCTAACTGAAAATTAGAATTTGATGCCACCTTGCTTAACACTCAGCATTATAAGGTACGGATCAAGGGTAAAATGGAGCAATCCAGGGAAAGGAGTAGCGCCCTCCCTTACACTTCGGCGTAGTAACTAATAAAAAAGGGAGTATTCGGCTCGCCCTCAACTACGTTCGCTATCTTTACTTATATCTTTATCTCTGTCTATATTTCTGAGATGAGGAGTTGTTATTATTATCAACACATTGCAGACTGCTATATTCATCTTGAGTGTTAAATTCACAATATTTCGGTAAAAAGGCACCTGAAGAAAGCCGGAAAGTACAGCTGCTAAACTGTTGGGAGTATAGCAACCAAGATAAGTATAGCAATCAGTCATATATGAATAATGTGAGACACTGGCGTTTGAACACCGATCTCAAGTGAACAAAAATGGCAAACCAGATAGTATAAACAGAGGTACCGTGCTATTAGAATGAGAAAGACTGCAATTCTTCCATTGAGCCTCGACACACTTCGGCCGGCAGTGTCCCTCAGTATGCGGATCGGGTTGGGTGTGTTTTGGCTTTAGTGGCAATCTGTCAAGGCCGTTTGACTTGGATGCCACTCCTTGGGTCTCAGTGGGCTGTCCCCTAAGCTCATACTAGCTCCAGCAGGGTTTGGTTTATTACTTGGCACCTGAGTAGCCCTTTTTTAGGGGAATGTCAACGGGGCCCAAGACATTTTTGGTGCCGCCGGGTGTGTCAGGGTTTCCACATTAAAAAGGCCTTGTGCCACACTTGAGCGGGATGGATGCTAAACAAATACCAAGGACTTGGTAGGTTTATCGCCGGGCACCTTTTTTTGAGGAATGCCGATGGGGCCCAAGATATTTTTTTTTTTTTTTGGTTGGAATGAAATACTTATGCTTTATTAAGTTGTCTTTTTATTCTTCGTTTTGCATGTGAGCGTTACAGAACAGTCGGCAAAGTGTAGAAAATTATATGCCATTATACTTTATTGAATCTTATTTCTACGTTTGTTGTATTTCTTCGTTGTTGAAATTATTGAAGAAAACACAAAACTTCGATTCAATGATGTTTTATTTTGGTGTGAGAAAATCAGGCTTTTACATCAAGTTGTAATTAAGCTTTGTTGTAACCTCTTAATTTTTGTGGATACAGGAGCGGAAATCGCTGAGCGATGTTCACCGTGGATTCTAGTCGTCTATTCGCTTGTCCCTCGTGAACTCTAGTAGTCAACTGACTTCTTCCTCGCGTCTTCCTTTTTCGCACCTGCTACAAAACCACTATCCCTAACTCCTACTCCTTCACTTCATCTCCTCCTACCAAAAGAAACGGTACCTTATTTTTGCCGCCCAATTTTGAATTCTTGGCGTCAATGTGTCTACATATTTCTATTTTTAGAACACTCGCCAATCACCATTTTATGAACCTTAACACGTTAATTGCCAAACGTTTTCGTATTTTATTTCGAGGCTTTGTTATGTTGTTGCCGGTTCAGGATGGCTTGGATTAAAAACAGAGATGGAGAGTAAACGTATGCGTTCTTTATTTCCATGGAGACGCCATTACAACTGGGGACAGGAAGTGGGTAAAAAAAGAGGTTTTAATTACCGGAAGTACTAAAAGTAAACAATAAATATTATGATCGCGTGCAATGACATGGTAATGCAACATTTCTTCTTTAAATTAGATAAGAAGGTTATGTTACAACATTACATCTAATTTTTTGGGCCGTCCAGAATGACTTGGCAATTCTATTAGGAAATGTGTTATGAAATAGCCGAGGGATTTCGGTTCATGCCTTTGAGTTTAGTTAGGCTGAGAACCTTTCGGCTCAGCACATGGGTTGGTTGGGTGTAAAATTGAAGCAGGTGTTAACGCGGGTTCGCGCGAGCGGATGGAGGTGTCACTCAGATGTCATAACAGTCCGAGACGATACTGGGTGACTAGGTGCGGGTGACGTCACGCACCGGAAGCACGCGGAAGTTTGTGTGAGAATTGAAGAAAATAAGAGTCGGGTTTTAGACACCAAACGAGAAGGATCAATTTTGGAGCTCGCAGGCGCGAGGCGAACGTGTGCCCGATGGGGGCCGCTCGAGTTGGGGGCCAAATGAATAAGACAGCATAGAAGATTGTGTCTCTCCTCCTTACGTCGAAACCTTTAACTCAAAGTTAATAAAAAGGTTTCGTACCTGAACAAGAAGTAGTTACGTGTTTTTGAGATTCCTGTTCTTTATATATTCTATCATTATGAACATTATATGTCCATTTCGCCCATAACGTTAATTGTGAATATGGTACAAATGCCCTGCAGTTGTTAGCGGAGCTTGTACATTGTGCATTGGTGTAAAGTAGGTAGATGCTGATGGGCTGTTCGTGAGCTTAGGGCTAAATGGAAAGATAGCACCAGGGTTGATCGGATATATACGCATCCAATCACCTGTGGGTGGTGCATCGGTATCAACTGTTAGTGAGCAGTTGTGTCTGATGTTATGTAGACTTTTGGTCAAATCAGTTATTGCAGGTCTTAGGAACTGTCTGTTCTTTCGATAAATATTGCTATCTACGGATTCTACGAGGTATGACCTAGAATCTTCAGTGGTTTGTGTGACTGTTCCAGGTTCCCACAACTTGGTTTTCTCATCTTGGACAAGGAATTGTTGATTTCCTGCAAGGGTGGATAGAAGTGACGATTCCGTTGGTCATACCGGTTCTTTGTCTTATCTTTGTTCCTTTGCATTGTCTGTGATTTACTCATCCCCGAGCTATTGCTTAGAGATTAATAGTGTTCGGATGGGCCTCCTGCTGAGGAGTTCTGTCTGGAATTTGAGGTTAGTTGAGATCTATGCAGCTCTATATGATATCATCACCAAATGGCAATCATTGCCAGTTTCTCGTGCCTTCAGAAATAGTTTCTAGCATACGCCAGCCATCCTTTCGGTAAAACCATTGGATTGAGAGTAATACGGTGATGATGACGTGTGCTTGAATTTCTCTACAAAGTCGGTAAAATCCGTACTTGAGTACTAAGGCCCATTGTGACTATAGACCATTTCAGGGACATCCCGTTCCTCAAATATCTGTTTTATCTGCTTGATCCCTGCAGCAGATGTTGTTAACTGCAGGCGCCGTACCGATGGACTGCGGCTATATTGGTCCGCCACTAAAAGGTATTCGTTTCCTTCCCATTGTGAAGAGATATGTGCTGAAGTACTGCCATGGGTAAAATGGGGTTTCATACTGAAACACTGTTTCTGGTGGGTTACTAAGTTGATACTTCTGATATATGGGGAATCTTGCGACCATGTCCTCAAAGTTCTTGTTTATTCCTACCCAGAAAACGATAGTTCTGGCTCGCAGCCGGGGGTTTTCTACTCCCTGATGTGACAAATGCAGTTGTTGCAGAATATCTGGTTGGAGTAAAGTGGGTATGATGATTTTGTTGCCTTTCAGTAGAACACCGTCTTGGGTCCTTACTTCTTCCCTAAAATTTCTGTATGGGAGTAAGCAACTGGGGCAACTGGAGCGATCAGATGGCCATTCCGTCATCACTGTGTTAGTAAGCTCTCTTCGAGTTGAATCCTTCATGGCCTCCAACTTAATGTTATGTAGGCCTGTTGATGATGCATTTAGGTGAGTGTTCATCATGTGGATGTTTAGATCAATGTCTTCAATGTGACTACCAGGTCTGGGTAGTCACATAACCCTAACCCTAACCCTGACAAACAGTCATCTATGGGAGCTGCTCTGCTTGGGCTGTATTTCACTGCAAAATCATAGCCTTAGTCTGAAGAATCCTTCTCCCAGCACCAAACTCTCAATGCAGAGTACCCTTATGCCAGAAAGAATATTCGTAACAAGCGATCTCATTTGTGGCTCGATAGGAATTGGCTCCTCCAACTATGTACCTGTTCAAAATGCACGAAAAATGCTTGAGTTTTTGAAACCGGCTCATTGGCCTAGCGGGTAGAGTGTTCGCCACAGGTCCGGGAGACCGGGGTTCAATCCCATGTCGAGTCATACCAAAGACTTTAAAAATGGTACTTGATTCCACCTTGCTTAACACTCAGCACTATAAGGTTAAAAGGATCAAAAGTAAAGTGGAGCAATCCAGAGAAAGGAACAGCGCCCTCTCCTACGCCTCGGTGTAGTAGCTACTGAAAAGGGAGCCTTCGGGTCGCCATCAACTACAGTAGCCAACTTTACTTACTTTTGTAATGCAAAAGCTCAATTCTCATTTCACATCTTACATTCTCATCGGTTTAATTTTTTTCCGACTCATTCCTTTTCCCCTAAGATTAAGTTTTGACACAGTGGAGGAGATACGGTACATATTGTATGTGGTACTTGACATGTTTAAAAAGTTGGAACATTTCAAGCGTGGTAGAATCACCAGAAATTGTGTATCGGTGCAAAATGTGACAACTGAGAAGGAAAGGTAGCCAAATTTAAATAAAGTACAAATAAAACTTTTCATAGTGTTGCAACTTTTTGATCGCACGAATTAATTTATTAACAGAAAAATGAATGAAGCGTGCTTTGGGTTCTTTGTTTAATGGCATATCATACTTCGTGGGTTATTTAATGCCGAAACCATCTTTAAAGAACAGTAGTGGTGCTATTTAACCCATCGCCGATGGGTGATAAGGAGGGGGGTCATACCTTTCCCGAGGGTATTAGTCTGAAGGTGAACGTAATAGTACAAATGCAGTTCGAACTCGCTTACTACAATGTCGCAGTCCAGCATGTTAGCCACTACACCTTGAGGACCTCCCATGAAGAATGTGTATGAAGTTTAGAAATAAATGTACGAAAAAATTGTTACTGGAAAAGCTATGGTTATCTTATATACCCTATCGGTGAACAGTAATGGGTATGTCCCATTCGTCATAAATACGTTGGACACAATTGTCTTGAGGGGGTAATCTGCTGTCTGGTATTCGTGCCGGACGGTTAATGCTCCATGGCAGACTTGAGGCCGAAAGGCCTCCGGCTTCGGTTGGGCGAGCAGCAATATTGACACCTTTGTCCCCTATGTATAGCACTAGACCTTGCTGTCTAATTTAAGCTATAATCAGACATCAGTGCCTGGACCCAGATTTGGGTCCAAGACCAGCTAGGCTCATCAGGCCCACATTGCATAAAGTGGGCTGATGACCAGCATAGTCAAGCAGGGCTCAAGTCTCGGCTCCTGTCCGACCTTCCCCTCCCCTAAATACCCACTATAATCGACCTTCGGGTCATTTACCTTATGTTAAGTCCTGCCTGGTGGGAAGCAGAGACAAATATCGGGTAATTTGCTGTCTCTGGTGGCAGCGGTTACTCGGTCGAGGCTGCCTGACGTGGGTGTTGAGGAAACTCAGCATTTACGTCATGTGACCTACCCTCCTCGAGCCTCAGGGGACCGTCCTCCCAGGCTCTAACCCTCCTCGGAGGGGCTAGGTTTATCTCCTGGCGCCTTAGGAACCCCTTTTTCGGGGAATGTTGACGGGACCTGAGGCATTTTTGGAGCCGTCGGGCGTGTCTGGGCTACAGCCCTGCACTCGGAACCGCCTTTAAAAAAGCCTTGGGCCATACTCGCCCATTTGATGGGCCGCGCGACAAATAGCGTAATTTGCTGTCTCTGACGGCGGCGGTTACTTGGTCGAAGCTGCCTGATGTGGGAGCCGAGGAAGCCCAGCATTCCCGTCACGCAGTCCCCCTCCTCGAGCTTCGTGGGGGCGTCCTCCAGGCTCTAACTCTCTTTGAATGGGCTAGGTTTATCGCCTGACGTCTGAGGCGCCCCTTTTTAAGGGAACGCCAATGGGACACAGGGCATTTTTGGAGCTACCGGGCATGTCTAGGTTACGGCCCAGCGCCTGGGCCCACCTTAATAAAGACTTTGTGCCATATTTGCCCGTTTGGTGGGGCGCGCGACAAATAGCGCAATTTGCTAACTGTCTCTGACGGCAGCATTTACTCGATCGAGTACAAAATGGAGGAATTTAAAACAACTTTACTGGAAATATTGAGACAAGCTGAACAATGGAAAAATTACGAACGAAGACTAGAAAAACTCAAAGAATTGTTTGTAGAACAACGGAAAATGTTAACAAGAACGAAGATTCGGGCGTTTTTTTTCACTGGACGCTATCGTCAATGCGATTGCTGAATTTAATTATATGCCAGAAGAGGAGGTAACTTTTTCGTCGCATTTCCGTTGATACGAAGACCTTTACAAAACGGACTGTTCCAATTGGCCTGACCACAAAAATGTTTGACTTATACTAAAAAAAAAACTAGGCGCTGTCGAACACACGAAGTTCGTAAATTACATACGACCGAAAAAAAAAATAGTGGCCAAACGTTTAAAGAAACGGTTACTTTACTTTCTGAAGTGTTCAACCCCAAAACGTCGTTGTTCCATAAAAGATGGAAATGCATGAACTTAATGAAAAAGTAAGATGAAGCCTTCACATCGTTTGTTAGCATTCTGAACGATCAGTATGAGGGGTTCATCAAACTGGTAGAATTAATCCCTGACAATTTTAAATACTTGATATTTGTTCAAGGTTTGGTGTCAACAAAAGACGCTGAAATCAGAAGGGTTTTAACTAAATTAGAAAATGAATCCAATCTGACATTGCAAAACAAAGCAGAAGATTGTCAGAGGTTTATAAATGTTCGACAAGATGCTAAAGACATTGAAGTAAGCTGTGTGTCGCACATTAAAACAGTGCGTCAAGAAAGGAAAGTGAAGGAAAAAAGAAAAAAAGGAAAGGAATGTATCCTTTGTATCGTTAAAACAGATCAACGACGAGCTTGACAGACTCGAAAAAATGGGTGTTTTATCTTAAGTTGACAATAGCGATTGGGCTTCAATATAAAGAAAAAGTCTAAAGAGATAAGTGTCTGATATTTTCGAAAATTGACATTAGCGACGCGTATCTGCAGATTGAAGTGGACGATGAATGTTCCTAACTACTTACGATAAACACATATCGGTTAGCTTTTAGGACAATTTTTACCCCTGCTATTTTTCAGCAAGAAATAGATACGATGCTTAGTGGACTCGACTATGCAGTCGCTAATCTAGACGATATTTTGCTGAAAAGTGAAAACCCAGAAAAGTACAAGAAAAATGTATTCAAGGTTTTCAGAAGGATTCAAGACTATGGATTTAAGCTGGAAGAAGAAAAATACGATTTAAAGAAATAAAATAAAATATCTGGGACAAATAATTGATAAAAATGGCAGGAGACCAGATCCAGCACGATCCAGTAATATAAAAGACACGCCTGCTCATGAAAATGTCAACTTCTTACTAAGTTTCCTGGTATCGCAATTTTATTTAGTCCACAAAATTGGACACTAGTAGCAATAATGATATTACAAAAAAAAAAATATGAAGGCTAAAATGAAATAAAATAAAGTAACAGGGAGAGAGATCCTTGTTTAAAATTCAAAGTAGTTTATTATGACAAAAGAAAGGTCACTCCAGTTTGTTGCATATTTGTCCCGATGCATATATGACAAGTAGCTCATAAATACAAAAAAGAAGTAAAAAAAATTATAAAAAAATCTTTCGCCTACTGATAACACTTACAAAACTCTACTTCTTCTTTCCAACTAAACAAGGGTTCACACGTGTATCTTTTTTTTGCCTTTGAGACCAAGTCCCTAAAAAATGTCTTTTTTTCACCTTTTTTTCTTTTTCCCCCCTTTTACTTTTAATAAAAAGCCACTCTCTGTCGTTCTTTCTTCTGCGAGACAATGTCTTTAACATTGTTCTTTTTTCTTTTTCTTTGTCGTCTTCTCTCTCGATAGAGCAAGTAATGGCGTCTGAAACTTGTGTAGTTGTTGGAGTCAACTGAAGTCGTTAATTCTTTTTCTTAGAGAAACAATTCCTCAAGAATATAAATTTATATGTAGTAGAAACTAACTTTTTTCGGTTTATTTCTTTCTTTTCTCTTCTTTTTTTTTGTTTGTGCTAACTTTGAATTTCCTTTTAGAATTCTGAATGTAATACAAAATCCTTCAGGTGGATTTAAATTCTTCTCATTTCTTTTCTTTTTGGGTTTCAAGCCTTCTTTGAATATCATTTATAACCTCCGTTTTGGTTATTTCTTATTCGATCACCTTTTGTTAGGTTACAACAGGTTACCAGCATTTAGTTACGTTTTTTAGATATTATACATATGCGATAGCTTGTAGAAGAAAAGTCTTGTTTATTGATGACGATATCTATAATTGTTTTTTGGACGTGGATCAGATGCATCGGTATGTTCGTTATATGGCAAGCTTATGCAAGAGAATTTTCTTTCTTTCTAATCCTGTAGCAAACTCCGCAACCTTTTTCCGAAAAAAAGCATGCAAGACGTTTGTTCGTTATGATACCGGGAAAAGAGAAATATTTAGGGCGAGTTTTTCTTATATGTTTCCCGTAGCAAGTGCAGTCATAATATCCTTTGGTGAGGTAGTTCTGATGACAGGGTACATAATCGAAAACTCTGTATTCCACAAAACAAAGTATTGCTTCAACTTTTAGCGGTATTGGCATCATTTTGTGCAAATTAATGTGAAAAAATAGATGTCTTGTTATCTACATGTTCATTTCTCTATTATTAAGAAATAATGACGAAGTTATGAAATAATTGAAAACCTTTAAAATTTTGTGAGATTGTTCTTTGTGAAATCGTATTTAACAATATAAGATTACCAACATACAATTATGTATTTATGTGTAATTGCTTGTGTTGAGTTATATTTTAAATTGGATGATGCATTATGATACAAAGAAACAAACGAAAAGCACATATACAGTTTAATACATTTAATTACAATAATTATATAGCATATAGAAAGATAATTCATTGAAGTTTACACTATGCACAATGAACAGAAAATACAAATACGTGTGAGCAATAATAAAAAAAATTAAAAAATGGATTAGAGAAAATAAAGTAAAATCTTATAGCCCTTGCCAGTGAACTTTCCTAACATTTTTATAAAAGACGCGTCAGTGGGAGAAACGCTCTCATTGACCTCTGCACTCAAGCTCGACTCGGGTGGGTAGTGTTGAGCAGTTTGTCTGGTCCCAGGAGTGAGAGCTACTCTCAGGCAATACAAACTTTGCAGGGTTGAGTTGATAATTAGTCGCCTAAGGAACCTCAAGGAACCAATTTTCTTTTTTAAATAGCCACACGAGTCTCGATTTGTGCATGGTTCCCCTACAATAAAATGACCTTGTGTCACATTATACTTTGGTGGAAGGTCAGTTGTCCTCTGGTGATGGCATGTAACGCTGGCTACTAAGCTCAGTGAATGTCCACGTGTGAGAAAGTATACACGTTCGAAAAAGAAAGTTGGAACCAACTCTAAGCCAGTCTGGTTGTTCTTTTACCCAACAGACTACACAAAGCACTGTACTTCAGAAACGGACATGAACCAAATACCGAAACAAAACGCTAATTACGGACATTCTTACAATTAAATGAACATTTCAGGCATTCTAGTTTATTCTATACTTCTTGTTAAAAACGCCAGTAAAATTAGCGGCAAATTATCTGTCCAATCTTATGGATTGTTGCATGCAGCTAATACTTTTTTTTCAGTTGTCGGTGAAACCATTTGACAATCCCATCAGTGCATAGGTATTATGATTTCGTTTAATGTGATGAATATTGAGTAACCTTGTGAATTCTAGAAAAATATGTGACCGGAACTGAATGCTGTTAATTTGCAGTGATCAAAGAAGTTTATTTTTCAGTGGTTAAGCTGTGTCCTTTCTTGGTAGCATACAAACAGGCTTATGTGAACAATGATCCACTGCTATGTGTGTGTGTGTGAGTGTGTTGTAAAATGAGAAACACGATTTTGATATTCAACGATTAAAATCAACTAAAACAAATATAAAACTTTGGCGTTTTTCGACCGACACTTTTTCACTTTAGTCAATCGTTGGTATTTACTAATGAAGGGAATGAGGTATTAAAAAAGGATAGAGGGGACATAAGAATTTATTTCAAACAAAAGAATAAGACTGACCACAATTTGCCAAATTAACAGTAACTTTGACGCTTTCAGAGTGGAGAAGCTGACCTAGACAATTAAGCAGCAAAAGCTCCCCCCACTATTTTCCTCGACAGCATCTCCAAAAGTTCAGTATGCGCTCGGATGCCGGCCTGAGAAGCGGTAAAAAAGATAGTAGCAGAAAGGTGTTTGTCACTTGCTCCTTTAATCGTTAAAAAGTAACTAAATTGGCAAGGAGTTATCCGTGAAATTCAACTAAAAATCTACGAAACGGAAAATTCACTCGAATTCAACTGAACAACAAAACTCAAGAATTTGACTAAAAGTCAACTTAACTGAAAATTCAACTCAAATTTTAAAAAAATGGAAAAGATCAAGCAACAATTCAACGACACCACAAAATACAACTAAAATTCAACGAACTTTGTTTACTGGACATACTCTCTCTTATAAATTCCCGAAAATCACAATAAATTTGCAACAATTTATCCTTTTTGTCTTTGCTTTTCTTTTGTTTCTCTTATTAAAGAATTTGTTTTCTAAAACTTTTTTGAATTAGTATTCGAACTAGAAAACTGTGGAACATACTTTTTGAAATACCCACAAGATCCTCCCTTCCCCTCCATATTTTCCCTGTATATTGAAAATTTGTTACTTTACCCACATATTGCGGAGTTTTTATTGTTATTTTCGTTTAGGAAAAAAAATCATTGTACTCCAGATCAAGTCCATGACTCTCCAAATCGTTCTGATTCGTGTTTGAGTTCTCTAGTCGTTGGATAGTTAGCGATAACTTTTTAAATTTTGTTGGAGGTTAGATAAAATATCTTTACCGGTAGAGGAGAATGTTCATTCCAGTTATAAAGATGGTACGTACTACAGAAGAAATAGAACAGTGTATTGCAGACGAAGAGATCTTATCAACAAACAACTAAATCAGATCCAACTATTAGAGGTGAGGATTCCTCAACGTATCCCTGGCTCTATTCGTAAGCATGCACCAAATAACATTATCTGGTCGTTCATAGATGCATGAATCCACCATTAGAGAACACTTGTTAAATACAATTACATGCTGAATCAATTATTCACAAGAGTTCTCTGTTCTGCACAGGGCTCGAACTAAGCACCACCTTAACATCTTAAAAGCTACTGTGATTAATGCACATCGTCCAACTAAAACACAAATTAGAACTATTTGTTGACTTGACTTGAAGTACAATGAATATTTTTTTCTCTCTGTCTATTCCAATTCTAAAACCCTTTTTCAACACCTCATTCACTTCATTAGTAAATACTTACAAATGACTAAAGTGAAGAACAGTCGGTCGAAAGACGCCTAAGTTTTATATTTGTTGATTTTAATTGTTAGATATTAAAATCATGTTTCTCATTTTACGACTCATTTTATCATGGTGTTGTCCAAGAAATATGTGTGTATTAGTATCGTCTAGATGATGGTAGTGTTTGAACCAAGTTTATGTGGACATTGATGAAACAAATCCGGGTAACAAAATACCATTATTGGTCTCTTGATGAACTTTTTTATTTTCTTGACACTGCAAGAATTTTCAGCGCAAGTTTGTATATCGATTGCTATCAATCTGACAGTTGACTGAATGCTTGGCTGTCACACCCCATGAAAATGTTGGTTGAATATTTGTCAAATGGTGAGTGTTATCCTCAACAAACCTTGTGTTGCTTTGAACACGACACCATATAATATTACACAGTAAACTACCCTGGCGGGAGTCTCCTTGGTGTAGTAGCTAACGTGCTGGATTGTGACATCGTAGTGAGTTCGAACTCCAGTCGCGTTCACTTTCGGATTAATACTCTTGGGAAAGGCATGAGCAGCTTATGCCGTTCAGCTATGGGTTAAATAGTACTGTAGCAGAAAGAAATAATTTTAAATCTATTGTTTAGCACAGGAATTATTTTGACCGTTGAAGTTTCGATTTATATTTTCGTCCAGTGAGGATGATTTAAGCCATTCTACTCGGATGACTTTCCCTGCGTAGAATAAAAGGCTGCACAGACGCTCTTTCAGTCTATTTCTCGCTCATTCTAGCAGCAGAACAGACCAACATCAACATGAGGAGAGCGCATTCAATTTTTGGATCATTGTTTTCTCTAGAAGATCATTCCTTTATCATTTATTCATTCCTTCTTGACCAACTGGTCCTCGAAGCTTCAAGTTGGATGCTTTATTCCAGCTCTAACATCCGCAACTGCTTTCTTCCCTTTAAACGACTCACAATACAGGGTTCTCTCTCAAGCTGACATTAAAGCTTTTGGAACTCATCAATATTCTCATCCACTCATTTGTTTCACTCCTTTCTTAATGTAACAGGGCAAGACAACCAATTTGCCTTGTTACTAAAGTACCATTAGTATTCTTCTACAAGGAGAGTTTTTGTATTAAATAACCCACGAAGGCTGACATGCTATCAAAAAAAGAAAGAAAGAAAGAAAGAAGAAACAGTGTCCCAAGTTTATTTGCTTACATACAGACATGTCTAATACTTTCTACAAAAGTAACGACTAAAGAACTCTTCTCAAATTTGTAAGTCTCACACAAACTTTGATTTCTCTTAGAAACTTCACTCACACTTACGTACGGTAAGGGCATTTCTACGCACACAACTCGATTAATTTTTTTTTGTTTTCTTTCTGTTCAGTTTGCTAAGGCAATAAAATGTGTTGCTACTATTTGTTGCGGACAAGAGGCTAAGATTTAAATATCAGGCGTGTGTTATCAAGTGAATCGAATACGAAAGGTTCGCATGGTGTAGGATCGCGGTTTCTGTGTCTCAGTAGGGTTAAAAGTCGGGTCGATCGAAAGGCTCTCCAGAGGTTTTTAGCAACAGCGAGTCTCGAAGATCAAGGTAAACATAGTATAAGTCATAGGTGTAGCTGGAGTCAATCGAAGATATGGACTCGTCTGTTACAGAGGCCGGATTGATCGATGTCGCGGTTTATTGGTTATTGGTTAACCGGGAGTATGTTGACGTTGGCCTCGAAGTACTGAAGAGCAGGGTTGTCGGTCGTCGGTGTTGCTGGAGACGACTGTAGAAGAGGTGGGCGCATCGGTAGCAAAGGCTGGATGATCGATGTTCTGGTTTATTCAGTCCTTGGTGAACCGAGGGTATGTCGATGATACCTCGGAGTGCTGACGATAGTCCGAGCTGTGTTGTCGCTCGTGGACTGGAGTGCCAGTGCATAACGTTTGTGTAGTTTCAGTAGTATTCGTTGTTGTCGGGGGCTGGGGATCAGGAACAAAGGCTGTCGTATAGGGCAGGCAGGATGAAAACATCTCTAGACTGGAACGTCGATTCGCAGTCGTAAAGACAAGACTTTCTATTCTGCTTCTCCAAATGAGGATAGTTTGTATACTGTGGTTGTGCGGTCAGCGGATGACTGAGTCGGCAGTAACGGCTTCAGCGGTCATGTAGGAACGGTTGCGATCTGGGGCGTGGTTGGTGGGTGGCAGGATCGGCTTAGAGCCGGAGTATCATCAGCGGTCGGCAGGAACTGCTACGAGCTGAAACGTCGTCGACCGAGGTTGTGTTTGACGGCAGGCTTGAATGTAGTTCGCGTAGGACAGGTTCGGTTTCCAGGTAGTATTGTCCACAGATTAACGGGATTGCCACGAGCTTGTGGGGTTCCGACTGAAGGTCAAGAGCTATGGGCAAAGCTGTGTGGCTGTTTGATATCTGACTCCATTATTAGGTTATTTTATTTTACCCCACGTTGGCTAGTCGGTGTAACGCCTCGCCTAAGAAAGTCCCAAAAAGAATTACACAAAAGAAGACAGTAACAGATAGGAGACGAAGACGTTTCTTTTATATTTTTCTTTATTTCCTGGATTCAACAACCATTTCATGGGTGAGGGAATTTTCCCTGAATACCATTGAAATGGTTGAATCCCCCCAGTTAAGGTGTCAAAAATACGTTAATCGTTTCTTGCATATGCTTGTCTTCAATTGGTATTTAAAGCTTCCATAAGGGTTAGTTTCTTTTGGAAGTTTGTCAAAGTCCAGTTGTTTTAATTTATAGTTCCATTTCGTAGTCTTTTATATTCTGGCATACTGTTAACCAAGAGAGAGAGAGAGAGAGAGAGAGAGAGAGAGAGAGAGAGAGAGAGAGCTGCTACCGTGTGAAAGGGACTAACCAACGCCTAGTCCAAAGACGTATGGCGTGGCGCCCAGGCACCAGTTAGCAATGATGTTGTCAAAGCAACGGCCACTGCCTGAAAAAGAAAAAGCCTGTCCCGCTTTGATGGGAGGTTGCTTTTTTCTTTACGCATGCGTCGTCCCCCCTTCCGGTCAGGGACCTCGGGGAGCTTCTGCAAATTTAATAGTTTTTTTTGTTTGTTTTTTAATTCAATTTAAATTCTTATTTATTTATTCGTTCCCTACAAGCTAACACGTGCCCGTTCCTGCTGTGGATTTGAACGTGTTTGGACTCCTGGCTGGGTCGACCGCGGTTAAGGGAGATCACAAGCGTTCGACCTTCTTGGCAGAATCGATCGAGGTTAAGCGGGATCGTTTTCAGCAACCAGACTATATCGGCTGAGGTCGAGCGGGGTCACGAACGAGTTTGAAAGTTTAGCTGAAGGTCGGCACGTGGGGAAGAAGTTAAGTGAGTAGGCCAAGGTCGCGCCAAGGTCACATTACACTTTGATCAAAGGTCCCCGTGGCCACGCAATTAGACTTTTTGTGGTCTGTGATTGCCTTTATATAGAAGGAAAAGGCAGTGTATTTGATGGTCCGAGTGAAGAAAATTCTACCTAAGACAGGAAATTTCTTTTTTTAAATATGAGTTAAAATGAAATTCCATTATACTGACGAGAGGAGCTTATAAATGCCATATATCTTACCCTGTGGTTTGGAACTATGTCCGAGACGGTCAGCAGAATTAATTTATCTCGAAAATAGTCCTCTTGTTGGCAACAGAAAATTTACTTGTCAACGTAGGGGAGACGTTTATTGTTGATAATAGAGCTCCCGTTTCCGGTAGGAGGAAAAACTACGTAAGCTGACGTCACGGATGACTGTGCTTTTTTCCACCAAGGATTTTTGATTTGAGTAACCAGCAAGCTTCGATGTATTTCTCCTCATGTTTATTCTTTGGAAGAAGCAACATTTCCAACTAATATTCCTTAACAATGTGGCGAAAATTAATTAACGCTAAATATATTGTGAGAAAGTCTTTTGGAAAAGCACAATAATTTTCTTGTGCAGGAGTTAATTGAGACGAGAAGAATGAAATCTGTGTCAATATATGTACTTAGGATTCCAACGGATTAACCAAAACACAACAACCGCTTTGCTTCTACTTCGAAGCATCTTTGTATTTCCCGCGCACCGGTCCCCCCCACACCAAGGGCAATAACTCTAAACGGTGAAAATCCTGGTTCAGTTCCTCATGCAACATCTTCCCTTTTCTCAAGGAAAAAAAAACAAAAAGCAAAGTCTGATAAGACTTAACTAGGCATTCATTGGGCTGAGTACCCTCTTGCCTAACAGGGATTATTCTGCCCTTTTACTTTTATGTTGTGAAATCCTTGTATCTCACAGGATCTCTTACTACTCTTCCCGACTATGTTGTCCGCACTCTTTTCGGGCTTAGTTTTGTTGGAGATGGTGTCGAGTTTAGTCTTTCACTTATTTCACTTTCATCTTGAGTTGGTTCCGTGTTACATGTCTCTTCTGTACCCCGACCTTCATTCTCTGGTACCTCGCTCTGCACTTCATATGGCTGGTGAATCAATGATATAAGTGGGGGTGCTTCTGCAGTTTTTTTTTTTTCAAGTCCCCCCTATTCCGTCGATATAACTCCCCCGCCACTTTTACATGGTATGATCGCTCATCCAGTCTCCTCCATACAATTGCTTTCTTCCACTCTTTTTTACCATTTGTGTGTGGTTTCATCCGCACGACATCTCCAGGATGCAATGGTTGAAGTGGTTTTACTTTGTGGTTGAAAGAACGTTCTTGCCTTCTGCTGTCTCGCTTCCCCAACTTTCACCAAGATTTTTTGGCAATTCCGGCTTGAGTAAATCCTCTCTAGTTGGGAGAAGTGTTTTTGTTCTCCTTGACATCAGATTCTGAGCAAGTGATAAGAGACCTTTAGCTGGCGTATTCCTGTGATCCAACATTGCTAGGTATGGATCAGCCTTATCTTCTCTCGCTTTCCGGAAAAGGTTCTTTGCCATCTTTACTGCAGATTCCACTTTGCCATTTGCCTTGCTATTGTATGGACTGACAGGTGTATGTGTAAAACATCACTTTTTTTGCAAAGGTAGAAAAATCCCGGCTACTGAACTGAGGCCCATTATCAGTTACCACCTGATCTGGTATTCCATGTCGTGCAAAATGGTGTTTAAGTTTAGTTATTACTGTCTTTGCTTCTGTATTTTGAAGATGATCGACCTCCCAGAAGTTGCTCATGTAATCAACTGTGCAGAGATAGTCTCTGTCTGCAAACTTAAAGAGATCCACTCCCACTTTCGCCCAGGGTCTGTCAGGAACTTCATGGACCATTAATGATTCTGCCGGATTAGCTACTTGATATTTTCTACACGTGGGGCATTTTGAAACATAGTCTCTGATGTCGCTGTTCATATTTGGCCAATACAAGCATTCTCTTGCTCTTCTGCAACATCCTTCCATTCCTAGGTGTGTTAAATGCAGCTTTTCTTTCAACACAGCCTACTGGGTCATCGGAACCACAACCCGGTTTCCTCTGAAAATTAACCTGTCGCGACCGGCCTGCGAACGTAAACAGATCGGATTACACCTTTGCCCTAAAAAAACAACATCCGGGCACAGCCGGAAATGACTAAGCCCTTTTTCGACTCTAACCGGCCGTTACAGCTAAGAAAGGAATAAATTAACATTTATCAACATTTGCAAAACATTTCGGCCAGAAATAATTCTATAAAAATGGAAGTAATACTCTTCGGCAGCCTGTACCGGGCTATAGAAGTACTTATTTTCTGCGTCCATTTTTTGTAGAAGAACTTTCTATCTACGTAGCGCGACAGAAGTGGAGTTCCCTTTCTTCCATATGAAAAAGGCTTCAGGCGGCGAAAATTGAGAGGTCTATGCGGACGCTCTCAGGGGCCACTCGGCTCTACGAGGCTCAGGTCCTACGTTATCGTGGTTGCACCCACCCCACCGCCACTTCTAGTGGTGGATTCAACAACCATTTTTTTACGGTCCTTTTTAAGGGCTATGAGAGGTCACCTTCTACGGGTCGGTGCATCTCTGGCGGTCATTAATGACCAGTCGAAATAGACGGCCTGGAGGCAAACACAAAGAGGACTCACTAAGACCAGCCGGTCTTAACCATCACTTGGTTCCGCTCGTCCGTTTGGCTGCGCAGCGCTAAAGGCAAGGGTTGGCCTTTAGCTACCACTCCACCATCCGCGCAGTGCTAAGATAACGCCAATCTTAGCCTCGGCCTCCTGGACTGTTCGCTCGATAGTGCAGAGCTTTGGCGCGCAAGCCTTAGCTATTGTCTCAATATGTCTGCACAGCTTTGGCGCGCAAGCCTTAGTTACCACCTGATACGCTCACACAGCTTTGGCGCGAAAGCCTTAGCTACTACACAGCTTTGGCACGAAAAGCCTTAGCTACCACCACAGCTTTTGGCGCGAAAAGCCATAGCTACCGCCAACGATACGCCCGCAAAGCTGACTGGCGCGACAAAGCCATAGCTACCATCAACGATACGTCCGCACTGCTATCTGGCACAACAAAGCCATAGCTACTGTAAACAATACGCCCGCACAGCTATCTAGCACAGCAAAGCCATAGCTACTGTAAACGATATGCCCGCAGAGCTATCTGGCACGACAAAGCCATAGCTACCGTAAACGATACACCCGCACAGCTATCTGGCACGACAAAGCCATAGCTACCGTAAACGATACGCCCGCACAGCTATCTGGCACGACAAAGCCGTAGCTACTGTAAACGATACGCCCGCACAGCTTACTGGCACGACAAAGCCATAGCTACCGTAAACGATACACCCACACAACTATCTGCCATGACAAAGCCATAGCTACCGACCATGACACTCCGGCGATGCAGTCCACGTAACGACTCGCTGTTACGGACTGCCCCAACAACGCAGCATCTAGTCCACGTAACGACTTGCTGTTACGGACTACATTAGCATTGCAGCATCTGGCCCACGTAACGACTCGCTGTTACGGGCTAGCAACCAGATCGACACCCCCCCGGTTAACCCAACGTACTGTTAAAACCGGGATATCGATCTACCGACCACGACGCTCCTACAATGCAGCATTCAGTCCACGTAACGACTCGCTGTTACGGACTGCCCTAACATTGCAACAACTAGCCCACGTAATGACTCGCTGTTACGGGCTAGCAACCACGACTCGACCATACCAACGAAACGTCAAAACCGGGACATCGATTTACCAACGACCGACCGACTGCCCGCAACGACCATCCAGCTGCATCCAACGACCGACCGACCTCAGCTGCCCGCAACGACCATCCAGCTGCATCCAACGACCAGACCAATCTCAGCTGCCCGCAACGACCATCCAGCTGCATTCAACGACTCGACCGACCTCAGCTGCCCGCAACGACCATCCAGTTGCATTCAACGACTCGACCGACCTCAGCTGCCCGCAACGACCATACAGCCGCATCCAACGGCCCGACCGATCTCAGCTTACCTGCATCAAACATCTTTTATGGGGGTGCCCTCGTGGTGTAATGGTTAAAGCGATGAACTGCGGAATCGTAGTACGCGAGTTCGTACTCCAGTCGCGCTATTACGTTCACTTTCGGGCAAATACCCTTGGGAAAGGTATGAACCCCCTTATTCTCCCTCCAGCTATGGGTAAATAGTAGGACGGACTAGGTTCTTCAGCCTTGGTGAGGCAACTAGTCTAGGAGAAGGAAAACTCTGAATTAAAACCTGTTAAACTCCGCTTAAAAATTGACCTTGTGTCATATCCTGCCCGAGCGGAGGGGTTGGTAAATAGTACCTGCATCAAACATCTAGCTGTATCTCCACGACTCGACCTACGCCAGCGACCCTCGTCGAACGTCCAGCCGCGCACATCTACAACTCGATCATACCAGCTATCGACGTAACCCATCCTAGCTGAAGACCACATACAACCGCCACGGACATTTACATACACGTTTGTAATTCCGGCAATAAAAACGTCACTTTTGTTGTATCTGTTACCCCGCCTTCTGTCTTCCTTCATTGTCTCTGGCTGTCACTATACACTCGCACGCGTTTGAATCCCAAAATTTATTTGCGGAGTCGACGTCTTGTACCGTCATTTCATTTCGCATGCTAAAGTATGGTCTCACCTCTGGGTCAAGATGTACTTTGTCTTCTGGCCATCCTTCCACAATTACTTGCAACTGCTGCATACTTCTGTCTTCCTTCGTGGCTGAGCGCAGTTCGAGCAGCCGTCTCTCTGTTACAGGAATATATTCAGCTTCCTTGACATCATCTTCATCGTCCACCCATTCCTGCTTCACTCCATAGATATATACCCTTGATAGTGTGTCTGCAAGGAACATCTTCTTGCCCGGATGGTACAGAACTGTTGCATCGTAAGCTTGTAGTCGCGTCAGCATGTTTTGCAATCGTTTTGGGCATTTCCCGAATTCTTTTTTCATGATCGCTTCCAATGGCCTATGATCGGTGAGTACTGTTATCTGTTGACCAAACGTATATTGATGAAACCTATGGAGGTGCCCGTGGTGTAATGGTTATCATCGCAGGATGTGGACACGACGACACGAGTTCAAATCCTGGACGAGCCTGATTACATTTCACATAGCACTAATACCCTTGGGAAAGGTATGAATCCAAATATTCTCCCTCCAGCTATGGGTAAATAGTAAGGCAGACTAGGTTCTTCAGCCTTGGTGAGGCGACTAGTCTAGAAGGAAAACTCTGAATTCAAACCTGTTAAACTCCGCTTAAAAATTGACCTTGTGTCATATCCTGCCCGAGCGGAGGGGTTGGTAAATAGGATATTGATGAAACCTTTCCCATGCATAGACTACTGCTAGCAGTTCTTTTTCAATTTGTCCATACCGGGTTTCTGTATCGGTAAGCGCACGGCTGATATAGGCTAGGGGTTGACCTTCTTGCAGTAGTGCAGCCCCCATGCCCTTCTCACTTGCATCACATTGAATGACCAACGATTTGTTGGGGTCATAGTACCTCAATACTGGTGCCTCACTCACTAACTTTTTAATTTTCCCAAAAACCTCTTCATGAATTTGGGACCACGTCCATGGCACATTTGCTATCACTAAATTTCGAACTGGGGCCATCACGTCAGATATGTGTGGCAGAAATTTCGCCAGGTAATTCACGAATCCACCCAATCGTTGCACTCCCTTCACGTCTGTTGAGCACGCCATCTCTTTTATGGCTTCTACCTTCTCAGGATCAGGAAGTAAACCATCACTGGTTATCATGTGACCCAGGAAAGATATAGATGTTTGTCGTAGGTTCAATTTTCCAGCATTTAATCGCATCCCACGATCACGAAATCTCTGCAGCAGTTTCCTGAGTTTTAATTCATGATCGACTGTTGCTTCTTCCATCGTCTTACCCTTGCCAATCACTAGAAGATCATCTGCTTTATTAATCACCCCCTCTAAATCAGACACACTGTTAAAAAGGGGCTTTTGGAGTATCTCCGGAGCTGGAGCAATCCCAAATGGTATGACTTTCCACCGAAACCGACCAAATGGCGTAGTAAATGTCGTCAAGCGACTGCTGGCTTCATCTAATTTTACCTGCCAAAATCCATCTCGTAGATCCAGATTGAAAATTACCTTGCTGTCCGCCAGTTCGGGCAGTAGATCGTTCAGTGTAGGTAACTGAAAATGTTCCCTTTTTAGAGCTTTATTTAGTGGTCTTGGGTCTATGCATATCCGTAGATTTCCATTTTTCTTAACCACCAGTGCTAATGCACTTACCCATGGTGTCGGCTCACTTACTGGTTCAATAACTTTCTTTTTTACTAGTTTTTCTAACTCGACCTTTAGCTAGTCTTTAAGTGCCACTGGTATTCTCCGTGCTGCTGCAACATTTGATGTTACTCTTGAATCTACCTCCAAATGCACCTCTCCCGGCAACCGACCCAATTCCTCCCTAAATACATCTTTGAATTCATTGACAATGCTGTTCGAGTGCTGGCTGATGAACTCATCCACCTGGGAAACTTTGGCAACCATTTTGAACTTTTCATTGTTGACCGTGATGAGTGCTATCTTCTGGATTGCATTTGCTCCCAGTAAAGGGTGGAAATCCTCTTTCACAATGACAAACTTGACTGCATATTTTTGTCCAGTTTTGGGGTTTATCATTTTGACTCGGCACTCTCCCAGTGGCTTCACCTCTGCTCCGTTCCACATGACAAGAGTCTTATTTGAATGTTCCAGTGTTTTCCCCATCAAGTGCTTCTCATTCGGTATGTTTACTGACGCTCCACTGTCTAGCTGAAAAGCAACTGGCTTTCCTTTCACCGTCATTTCCACTTTTATCATCTCTTGACTTACAGCATTAACCTTTTCCTTAATTGTTACGCTGTCTACCTGTCCATAGTCTGAACCACTACTACTGTCGTTTTCGCGGTCAAATTGTTGTGTTGTGACAGTCTGCACCCTCTTTTTTCTTGATAATTTGCATTTCACGGCAAAGTGGTTTTTCCCGTTACATTTATAACATGTCTTGCTAAATGCAGGACATAACTCTTTATTCGGTCCATGTCGCAGTGCACACGCGCTACACTCTCTCTCAGTTCGTGCCGGTGTCTTTCTCTTGGGTTTGAAATCAACTTTGTTAACTCTCTCAGGCCTTAGGATTCTGGACTGTACTGTAGCATTTTCCGACAGCTTACAAATGTCAAGGCATCTTTGCAAATCCAACTGTCTTATTTTCAATAACTCCGCTTGTGTCTGGGGGTTGTGTATTCCCAGCACTACCTGATCTCTGAATACTGATGAAACGCAATTGTCACAAAAATTGCACGTTTTTACCAACGTCCGAAGTGCCGTAATAAAGGATTCCACCGTCTCTGATTCTCCTTGCTTTCTCGTGTGAAAAATATACCGCTCATACGTTTAATTTTTTCCTTATAGCGTATTTATCAAATGCCTGCATAATTTCGGTGGGTGTTCTTTCATCTTCGGGTATCGAAAATTGAAACCCGTAATACACTTTCAATGCTTCGTCTCCCAGTGTATGAAGCAAAAGTGCCGTTTGGTATTGGAATGACTTGTCTCGTCAAATATGTTATAATGGCGTAGTTATGCCATTTCAGTTTAAACAACTTCCAGTTCGCCGATAAATTATCCTCCAAACATAGCGGTGGTGGTGGTCTTATGCCAGCCACTGGTCTATTAGCTTCTTCCATGCCAACTTCCGACATTTTTTTTCTCCACATGACGTCGTACAAATTACAACTCGAAATAAGAAAAAAAACCGTTACTAATCTGTTTCTGCAAATACTTTTCCACTGTTTTTTCTTTTCTTCTTTATTGGACACCCTTTAATCCCACCGCTGCTACCATGTGTCAATATATGTACTTAGGATTCCAACGGATTAATCAAAACACAACCGCTTTGCTTCTACTTCGAAGCATCTTTGTATTTCCCGCGCACCGGTTTTCCCCCAAGGGCAATAACTCTAAACGGTGAAAACACTGGTTCAGTTCCTCATGCAACAAAATCGACTGAGGAGTGTTATTACTTGTCTCTTATAAAACTGCCTCAACAGCGTCTGCAGATATATCGGTTGTTGATATTAGTTTTGTGTCTTTTGAAAGAGATTGGGGTTGTCGGAAATTTATCTTTTGCTGATAAATTCGATACCTTTGCCCATATCTGAAACAAAATGGAGAGGGGAAAAAACAGGATGAAAACACAAATTGTCTTGTTTAGTTAAAACACGAAAGAATTTATTTACAGCTAAGTTGCATATATTTCCCCATATACAGGCGTCACAATATTAGTAAAAAAAACCCTAGGCGCCTAGTAACAAAATAAAACAATATAAAACAGTTTATTCAAACAGGGTTTTCACAAACAAAATTAACCCACGAGAATTACTACAAAGGGTTTTCACAAACAAAATTAACCCACGAGAATTACTACAAAGCAAAATAAGCAGTGCACTTTGTGGTGTTTAAAGGGGTTTTTTGACGGTCAGGGGCTAAGGGCAAGGCTGTGTTGCCGTAAGATATCTGACTCCATATTTTGGTTATATCATTTTACCCAACGTTGACTGGCCGGCGCAATGCCTTGTCCAAAGAAAGTCCAAAAGAAATATACAAAAAGAAAAGATAGAAACAAATAAGAGACGAAAACATTTCTTCCATACTTTCCTTTATTTACTTGGTGAATGGACAAACCAAGACGTAGCGTGGTGTCCAAAACACCAGACTGCAAAATGATGTTGTTGGTTCGACGGACACTCCCTGACAAGACCCGGTTCACAGAAAACCTGAATATTTATCTCTCTCCACCGGCTCCAAATTCGCCACTCCAAAATCCTTCTAATTTTGGCGCGACCGCTTCCCATTGGCTGCTTTACTTTTTATTATTTTTCTTTTTTCTGATTTTAAACCGGATGGATGCGTGGAGCCTTATGCGTGGCGACGCGTTTATATATTTTGTATGTCGCAGCCGACGAGTCAACACCCGGTTGGGAGTTTTATTGTTAATTCCTAAATCCCCTCAACTTGCAGAGTCACTGTAGTTCTTGAAAAGACTTCAAGCATTTGCCCTGGTTTTTTCCTTCCAAAATTTTAAATTCTGTTTCTTTCAGTAGTCTTATAGGACTTTACACTCCTATAAATTATTTTGGGCGGTATGCCACTTGTTCCCACAAAGATGGCGGACGCTCAATGTTCAGTCTCGGGAAACCATTGGCCAGGAGGACCACGTGATATGCTTACAACTACGTCGGCGCGCGTAAATTCAAGTCCTGCGTTTTTGAGCCACCTACAAGACGGTATTTTCTATAAATACGTCGTTTTCAAGCACCTTCTTTCTCTTTGACTAAATTTCTTCGTAGCGGCAACACCTTCTCTTTGACGAAATTTCTTCGTAGCGGCAACACTCTATCTTTGACCAAAATTCTCCGCAGCAGCAACACCATGCCTCGCAGACATTCATATACAAGGACTATGAGACGCTTTCCCGTCTCTGAAAAACTGCCTGTTTCAAACCATAGAAAAAGGACATTTTAAATTTGCAATTCTTTTTGTAGCTTAGTTGTGTTACACACACACACACACTCACACACGAGCTCACACACACACACACACACACACACTATTATTTCGTTAGATGAGTCAGTTATATTTTCATGTATCAATGTAAGTTTATTTGTTGGAATATATAAATTTGTTTTTGTTCGTCGCCTTGTTTTAAATGTTCATTTTGTCCGCGCCGTTTCACAACCATTATTTGTTTCATATCTTTTACTTATTTGTTGCATATCTTCACTCATTTATTTCACTGGCCTTATTCATTCATTTGTTTTATCCATGTGCTTATTCAAACCTATCTTCAACATTAAACTTGTAGGGGAACTTAAATAACAAATACATTCACTCACTCCACTCCTACAGTCTTCAATGCAGGTGGTAATGTCTTCTTTTCTTTTTTCCTGTTACAATCCAGGATGGAGAACGAGTGTAAAGAGCTGCTTGTTTGAAATACTCCTTCCTCTAGCCTCAGCTAGAGCACATGATTTCTCACTGGTACATGTCGCATATGCTGGGATTAAGGCGAATACGCGAATTCAACTTTTCGAAGTTGAACCACAAAGTCCCAATGTCAGTCAATTTCAGTTCCAGCTACGTTAGGCTCGTCCACCCTTTCCTGCTATGAAGTGAAAAGGGAAATTCAACTTTTCAAAGTTGAATTATAACGTATAGCGGTTAGGTGAAATGGTTAATTGTTTAGCGCTATATTTTTTTTTAGGCAACAAATGAATTACGAAACTATTCTTTAACAACACACAACAACGAAAGTTCTTTATTTGCAGCTTTGAATATTTGGTTTGTTCTTGGTGCTGCAAGACTCGTGGTGTTTAGGCTTGTTAGTTTTGGAGACGCGATAGCTTAGCGGGATGTTGAGATGGCAGCGTGTCGTTGGACGTGTGAGGGAAGTATTCAAAGTCACGTGTAGTTTTGTGTGTCGAGAGCGGAGTGGCGCTCGGATCGACATAGTAAATTTTTGGGGTGACAAGAAGTGGAGCCTGTGGAAGGCATGCTGAATGTTTCTAATTAATGTTCCACTGGGATTCCTCGTAAAGAATCCATAAATTAGATGGTTACCTCGTTGAGTGTCCATGTTGCTGCTGCTAGTGTTAAAGCCACAGTGAGATGTCCACACTGGGTGGCTTGTTTAGCTAAAAAGCATCGCTAAGCAGGGACGACCAGAGGCACGTCTGTTCTGGTCGCCGTCTCAAGCTGAAGAGAGTGTGTTTGGCCGCTCACCCGTTTTGCTAGCCGGAAATGAAGGTCCGGGCTGAATGGGATAAGTCATCCTGATTGGGTGAAATTGAGTGTTGAATTAAATTGCGCGCCAAAACAAAATACGAGATTTTCCTCTTCTCTACAAACGTCCAAAGCATGTACTTTAGGGCCAGAGCTTTCATAGCAAGCAGCTACTCTCAGTGGCTGTTGAGAAGTAGAAAAAACGAATTCAACTTTTCGAAGTTAAAATTCAAAGTACTAAAGTCTGTCAACTTTAGCTAGAGCCACAGTAGGCGTGCCCGCCCTCTATCTTGCCGAGAAGCCAAAAGACAAAACAGAAGGCCTCTGCCCTACGTGGTCGACCCGCATACGGATTCCGCCACCGAGCCTTTTCTTTCCGCGTATTTTCGTACCAAAGTGCGAAGCAAGGGCTTTATGCCAGAGATTAAAAAGGATGCGAACAAAATAATAATAATAATAATAATAATGATAATAATAATAAAGGGACATGCAAACCTTTAGAATAAAATCATAACTTCTGAGCAATAAAAATGTAGGTACTGTATAAAAATTGCAATGAAGATTCCAAGTTAATGAATAATACAAGTGACATTACATTGTTGTGTTGAGTGGGTAAAATTCAGTCGTTTGTAAAGGAACGAACGAAGCGATAAATAGAAAGAAGCATGCAAGCAACACGGTTCTGATAAGACAAATAAAGTTGACGATAATTTTACTGCAACAATAATAAAACAGAAATTTATTTTCCGAGAGGAACGGGATAAAATGTTTTAACTGTAAATAAAAGTTCTTTGTGTGCAAGTATATGTGAGCGAGAATATTCTTGCAAAAGAAAAAGGTTTTATAGATAGAAAGTCTTGTATGTAAGCACATGATGCGTTTTACCGGCGATAATAATGGGCTTACTGACTCGGTGAGGATTTTGTTTTGTTCGTTCTGCTGTGTGGCATGTCCACAAGTGAATGTGTGGGGTCAGTGTTCTTGCGTGTGCGTCAGCAAACTGAAGTTGACCAGTCCGCTACTTTGATAAGTTGTTAGGCTTCTGGTAATATGCGTCGTTAGGCTTCTTGCTCATTGCTATATCTGATGTGGCCTGTTGTGACTTGTTGGAGTCTGCTGTTGTCTGTTTTGTCTTCTTCGTGATCTATCGTGAGTCTATGGCCTAGTTGGTTGGGGTTTGGAGTGTTACAACATACAAAGAGAAAAAGCTTCATTTAACACAAGACAAACAAGGAACATCTCATAATTAAACAATTTTTATAAAACAGAAATGTCAACTTGGATTTGAATGTTCAAAAGTTCTCCTTTGTGAGTAGTGAATTTTCGAAGTGGTGGAAAGTCAGATATCAAGAAGCAGGGTAAAGGAGGAGAATGTTTTTAAAGAGTACTTATTCCTTTTTTTTTTTTTTTCTTTCTTTCCTTCTTTTATGGTCAGGTAGTAGAACTATCAGAGAGGTAGTTTCGGCTCTTAACTCGAGGGCGGACGTCACTTCTCTCCTGGTTATCGCGTCTTCGTTCTTTCTTGTGTCTCCTTTTGTTCTCACTGATCTGGTTCACAGAAAACCTGGGTATTTATCTCTTTCCACCGGCTCCAAATTCGCTACTCGAAAATCCTTCTAATTTTGGCGCGACTGCTTCCCATTGGCTACTTTACATTTTATTATTTTTCTTTTTTTCTAATTTTTAACCGGATGGATGCGTGGAGCCTTATGCGTGGCGACGCGTTTATTCATTTTGTATCAGGCAGCCGACGAGCCAATATCCGGTTGGGAGCTTTTTGTTAATTCCTAAATCCCCACAATACATTGCCACCCGAAATAGCGGAGCTATTGCAAGAATCTCTTTTGAGTGTGTTGGTAATTCGTGGAGTGTGTTTAGGTTTCTTAATATTGTTATGACCTATGTAGGAAGGTGAGTTATTTTGTTATTACCTCTTTTATGTGTAGTAAATATGGTCATTGTGCTTCGCAAAGCGAACACGTCTGCCTGAGCGTGTGACAGTAGGTTCTTCGGGTGTGTCCTGTGTTTGAGATGCCGTGTCTCCTGATGTATTGTTGTTTGCTGTCCACCGTTTGGTGTTTTTGCTGCCAGTGTTACCATTGTTGTTAGCACCACGGAACTTAACTGGTTTCAGCCTTTCTATCGAGACCGTTTGTTTCTCTCCGGATGGTGTTTCTATTTGGAAATATTTGTTTTGTTTTTGGATAACCCTATGTGGGCCCGAGTATGGAGCTTCCAGCGGTTTTCGAATTCTATCTGTTCGGAGCCACACATAGGTTGCTGATTTCAAATCTTCCGGTATGAATGCTTTCTGTGTTGTATGTAGCTGTCCTTCTGAGAGTAGAGCCATGTCCAACTTTCGCATTTCTTTGGCAATTTTTCTTATGTCATCTCCATGTAGATCCGGATCTTCTTTGTCCATTATGAGTTTTGGCAGTAGTAGTTGGGTTCCTGTAACTGCAGCAGCTGGGGAAAAACCTTGGTCATTGGGCATGTTCCTAATTCCAAGTAGTACGATTGGTAGTGCATCTAGCCAGCTCTGCTTTCGTGCCATGATTGCAGTCTTTAGGGTTCGGTGTGCCCTTTCAATAATCCCGTTGGTTCGAGGGTGATATGCCGTTGTGCGGAGCCTATGGAATCCAATAATAGTGGATAGGTCTTTGAATAGTTCGCTTTCAAACTGGCTCCCTCGATCTGTCACTACGTGTAATGGAACCCCAAAGCGGGAGATCCATGTGTTTAGGAAGGCTAATGCGATGGTGGAAGCGGATGTGTTCTGTAAAGGGGTGGCTTCCACCCATCTCGTTGCTCTGTCAATGCATGTGAGTACATATCTAGCTGGAGATGTGTATACACCATCGTATGTAGTGGTGGGTGGTAGTGGGCCAATGATGTCAATGTGGACTGTCTCAAATCTTCCAGATGGTAAGGAGAATGGTGTGGTTTCTGTTTTAGTGTGTCTGGAAATTTTGTGTTGTTGACATTGAAGACAGTCTTTTGCCCAAGTTCGTATACTCCTGTCCATATCTGGCCAAAAGTATCTCGATTTTATTATTTTGGTTGTTGGTGTAGGTCCTGGATGTGAGATGTTGTGGAACATGTCAAAGATCATCTTGCGTAGTGGTTCGGGTATGTAGGGTCTGGGAGTGGATGTTGATAAGTCACACCAGATTGATGATCCTTGTATTTCATACGTTTTTAACTGCTTTTCGTATGTTTTAAGTTCCTCATCCGTTTTCTGTGATTCGCTTATAGCTGGTAAATCGCAGGGATCTATGGTTACTGCGCACACTGGTCGAGATAGACAGTCAGCAACAATGTTGTCTTCTCCTCTGATGTAAGACACATCTACAACATATTCAGTAATGATCGATAAATATCGCTGTTGTAAATCAGATTTCATTGGTGTCTTTTTTTTAAAAGCTAGGGACAGTGGTTTATGATCCGAGAACAGCGTAACATTTCTACCTTCTATTTGTGGTTTAAAATGCAACACTGCCTGGTATGCCGCTAATAGTTCTCTGTTAAAGGTGGAGTACTTCTTTTGGCTCTCCGATAGCTTTCGGGAGTAGAATCCGATAGGGATTGATTCACCATTTATCATTTGGTGTAGTGCTGCACCTACAGCATAGTTGGAGCTATCTGTGACAAGGTGGTATTGTGTGGCATTTGGATCAGGGTGTGTTAATGCAGATACTTCGGCAAGGATGTCTTTTATTTTGACAAATGCTTCTTTTTCAGGTGGGCCTAATTCTAGTGTTTTAGCTGCAGGATTGTGTTTGATGGCTTCAGTCAAAGGCAGTAGCACATCTGCAGCCTGTGGGATTAATTTCCTGTAAAAATTTATCATTCCCAGGAATCGTCGGAGCGATTTGGAGTCCGTTGGTTCTGGGAAGTTTTTTATGTCTTTAACTTTTTGTGCCGTTGGCTTAAGTCCTTCAGCACTTGCATTATAGCCCAAAAATTCGATATTGCTTTTGTAGAATTGGCATTTGTCGATGGAGATTTTAAGATTGTTTTCTTCCAGAAGTGAGAGGACCTTTTCGAGGTCACTGTGGTGTTGTTCTTCTGACTCGGAAAACACTAAAATATCATCAATATATACGAAAACGCAGCCAACATCCATGAATATGCTGTCCATAAATCTTTGGAAGGTTGAGCTGCTATTTCGCAGTCCAAATGGCATAAATAAATATTCAAAGAGGCCAAACGGCGTTATCACGGCAGATTTTTCAATATCAGCCTTTTGGATAGGAATTTGGTGATAGGCCTGTAGTAGGTCGATCTTTGAAAATATTTTCTTCTTAAAAAGCTTGGATCCGAGGCTGTTGATGTTTGGGATCGGGTATCTGTCTGGTTTTGTCAGGTGGTTGAGGTGTCTGAAGTCACCACATACTCTCCATTTTCCTGTAGTTGGTTTTGGGACTAGATGGATTGGTGAAGACCATGGAGATTTTGAAGGTCTTACTATGCCAGCTTTTAAAAGTTCTGCGAACTCCCGTTTTGCTGCTTCATATTTTTCTTCAGACAGTTGTCGAACTTTGGCATAGGTCGGGGCATTATCTCCAGTGTCTATGACGTGAGTTACTCTCGTGTTAGATGCTAGAGGTTGTTCCGTGCGTGGTCTGGTAAGTTTGGGGAATTTTTGAAGAAGGGACTGTATTCTTTCAGGTAGATCACTATGGTTGTTCACCGTTATATTTTGAATGCGGGCTGTGACCCGTCCACCTTGCACATAACGGCGTGTTGTCTCATCTATCAGTCTGCCATCACTGCAGTTCAGAATGAGGCCATAGTGGCGAAGAAAGTCTGCACCTAAAAGGGGGTTGATGGTGTCCGCAATTACAACAGTCCAAGGGTATGAACGGCGTAAACCTGGAATAATAATGTCCAACTGTATTTCCCCAAAGCATTTTATGGTCTCTCCATTTGCTGCTGAGAGACGCACAGGTGTGGAATTTATGGATAGACCGGGCGCCAAACTGTGTGGTAATATTGTTACAGAGGCACCTGTATCTATGATAAAGCTTATTTTCTTTTGTCCAATTTTAGTTGCAACCTCAAATAGTTGCGAGTTGTCGGTTGCTGCTCCAACTCGCATTATTAGTTTTCCGAAGCTTGTCTGGTGGGTGAGGAGGATCTTGATGTGGGCATTATTTTGCAGTTCGATCTCTGCGGCCATTTGCACCATGGTTTGCAGGTCTTTGACTTATCGGCAAAGTATAGGTGTCCACGACATATTTGGGGTTTTTGGTTCTCATAGAAGGGCCTTAAGTTGTAACTCATCCTCGGGACAGCGCTCGTGGAGACTGTGTGTCTATTGGATTTTGATGGTGGTGGTGCGGTAACGTTATGTACATATTTTTGATTTAAAAATGGTACTATTTCGTCCGCTCAGGTACCCAATTCATATACAGAGGCGTTTTTAACCGCCGCTATAACTGGGGTTATTTCAGTAGGCAGCGCCTGGATAAATTTGTGCCGTACGAGTTCCTCTCCCACACCTATTTTACTGGCCGTCGCCATCAGTTCGTGTAGGTATGTTGAGGGTTTTCCTGTCATAGTTGTGGCACCAATGAGTCTGTTGAACAATTCGGGCTTTGATTGTTCATGCATGCTTATAACGCCATCTCTCAGTTTTGTGTAGCTCTTTGAGGTAATGGTGGTGGTCGGCAGGTTTGAGATTAAGTCAGGAGGAAGGTTAGATAGTACATGATAAAATCTCGTGGTTTCGTTTGATATGTTCCTTAACTCGAACTGAGCCTCGCATATAGCAAACCACCCGTCAACTGCGGCATGCATAAACTGTGGAATCTTGACTGAAACTGTCGATATAGTATCCTCCATTATGTGTGTGTGTGTGTGTGTGTTTTAGAAGAAAAAGAAAATGCAATTATTTTCAGGAAAAAAAAGGAAGTTCGTAGAGATAATGTTTTCTTTTTAGAAGAAAAAGGACAAAAAGGCAAAACAAAATACGGCTTCGTTATTAGCTTTTTCGTTGCTCAAATTATTTGAAGAGAAGCACGTGAATTCTTTTTTTTTTTCTTTTTTATGTTAGGCACGGTAAAAAAAAAAACGTCGGTGTGTCACCATTTATGGCCTAGTTGGTTGGGGTTTGGAGTGTTACAACATACAAAGAGAAAAAGCTTCATTTAACACAAGACAAACAAGGAACATCTCATAATTAAACAATTTTTATAAAACAGAAATGTCAACTTGGATTTGAATGTTCAAAAGTTCTCCTTTGTGAGTAGTGAATTTTCGAAGTGGTGGAAAGTCAGATATCAAGAAGCAGGGTAAAGGAGGAGAATGTTTTTAAAGAGTACTTATTCCTTTTTTTTTTTTTTTTTTTCTTTCTTTCCTTCTTTTATGGTCAGGTAGTAGAACTATCAGAGAGGTAGTTTCGGCTCTTAACTCGAGGGCGGACGTCACTTCTCTCCTGGTTATCGCGTCTTCGTTCTTTCTTGTGTCTCCTTTTGTTCTCACTGATCTGGTTCACAGAAAACCTGGGTATTTATCTCTTTCCACCGGCTCCAAATTCGCTACTCGAAAATCCTTCTAATTTTGGCGCGACTGCTTCCCATTGGCTACTTTACATTTTATTATTTTTCTTTTTTTCTGATTTTTAACCGGATGGATGCGTGGAGCCTTATGCGTGGCGACGCGTTTATTCATTTTGTATCAGGCAGCCGACGAGCCAATATCCGGTTGGGAGCTTTTTGTTAATTCCTAAATCCCCACAAGTCCTTGGTATTTGTCGTGATTTGTTGTGCAAGGTTTCGTTAACTGTATTATGGTAAACCAGAAGGTTCAACCCGACCAAAATCAAACTTTTGGTCTTTTATCATCATTGGTTGAAACATTGTTTTTGGAATCACGAGGATTGTTACAACTACGTCCGGGTAAGTTTAATTTTTCCCTTCAAAATTGGCGCCTATCTAATTTCTTTTCTAATTTTAGACGTGATGCTAAGTTTATTTTCATTTATTTTATTATTTTAAAACACTGTATCTTGATTGGTTTATGTGAAGTGACCGAAAACTTTTGCATGCCCATTTTAGGTGTGATCTCGCATCTCCCCTTTTCCTTCAGAACCCCTACAACAAAATATAATTTTTAGGAATGGAAATGACACCAACAGGGCTAGTGTTTCATCTGTAAAAAAAAAAAATGCAATGCGAAATATTCACTTATAAGTTGCCAATTACTAGAAAATTCCAATAGTTTAAAAATGCCGAGAACTTTTGCATAGTTCTATATACGAGGTGCATAAGATAGGTTTCCAGACTTTTTTCGTATGGGCGCTTTTATTGATAGTACACACATGAAACTCTAGTCCCCTTCGAAGTAATCTCCTCCGGCTGCAATGCACTTGTTGAACCGTTCCAACAACTTCTCGAAGGCCCCATGGAAGTCCTCTTGTGTGAGTGTGTGAGTGTGTGAGTGTGTGAATGACCTTCGTCACAGCCTCTTTCATTTCCTCAATTGTCTCATAACAACAGTCTCTGAGCTTAGGGAATAACTAAAAGTCACAGGAAGCAAGGTTTGGACTATAGGGACGGTGAAGAACTGTCTTAATGCCCATCTTGGTCAAATAGTCTGTGACAAGGATGGAGTTGTGGACTGGTGTATTGTCCTGGTGGAAATGCCACTGACCCGATTTGAAGAGTGCTGGCCTCTTCCCTAGGAATCTCTTCCTGAATTCCCTTAAAACCTCAACATAGTAACCCTAACCCCTACCGTTTAGCCAATCAACTGTGGTGTATTGACTTTCTTCTTCCTCCCACACCTCTAACCCTCCCTCACAGACTCCCTGCCTTCTTTGAATCTCTTATGCCACTCAAAAACTGATGCTCGATTCATGCAAGAGGGTCGAAAAGCAGTCTGAAGCATTCCATACATTTCTGTGGCATTTTTTTTTTCCAAGTTTAAAACAGAATTTTATTGCATATCGTTCTTCTAAAGTGTCCTCACGTACAGATGGCATTTTTTAAATTCACCAGCTGTGACAATCAGGCTTTAGTAGGGTGTATTCCAATTGCTGCTGTAGTTATTCATTTGAAGCTGAAATCATAAAAATTGGTCAGTCATCTCATAAGATGTATAGCAATAACATACTGACTTTTCAAGAGTCTACGACAATTTTACATGCCCATACGAAAAAAGTCTGGAAACTTATCGTATGCCCCTCGTATATATATATATATATATATATATATATATATATATATATTATGGGGAATTTTATAGCCCCATAAGACCTGGTTTATTCCTACGTTTTGTAAAAGAATAAACCGTACTTCAACAGCTGTAGGGCGATGGCTAACAGCTTTTGGAGAAAAGAGACGAACGACTTTTTGTATAACAGAAATTTATATGCAACAAACAATAAACAGGGTTTTACACCAAATGGAACAAACAAGGAATATGTGAGAGTTCAAAAAAGAGGTGTATAAGAGTAAGGTTAGGTAAGGTTTTGTAAGGTTAGGTTATAAGGTGTAAGGTGAAGTTTTGCAGATAAAATGTCTGCTGGAACTTAGCTGTGATCTTGGTTCCTTTTAACTCAGCACGTGCGTTCGTCGCTCTTGGTTCCTAGCTGGTGATGAGGGTACACTTGTCGTCAAGGGCTGCTACGAATGGACCTGTTGCTTACAGTGGTGGGAGTGGAAAAAAGAGGGAGAATCTTCAGTTGGAGCTCTTTTAATAGTGGACACCACGTGACACCAAGGGGCTGCTGATATTCGGTGAAACAGGATCACCAGTTCCTCAACAAATTTCCACTTCATTAAGAAAAAACGCAAACCGATCACATTAGGATTATAAATCTATTTCCATCCTGTTATGTGTTTTTGATAAAATAAAAAAAACAGGAAAAAAAATTAACAGGACTTCTTCATATATATATATATATATATATATATATATATATATATATATATTACCGCAGAAATAACTGAGATTTTTCTTAGTCGTGCTATTGTGGACAAGCACAGACAAGAAAAACACACCTGACTATAAAGTAATTTGTACTAAGTTGCATAGTAAGCGTATATGCATTGTATGAATCGAGTTTTGTAAGTTGATTGTCAACTCTATCTTTATGTAGAGTTAGTAAAGTAAAGTTGGTGATTGTAGTCGAGGGCGACCAGAAGGCTTCATGAGGTTAAATTATTATATTCTGATTATGAGCCAATGCAGGAAAGCAAATTTAGGAGGAAGGCGGTAAAATAAGGAAATGGTTGAGTAAATTTGCATTTTGCTAACAGTAGGTTTTGACTGAGGTGGGTTTGTTAGGCTGATTGTGAGCGACCCGAGAGTATTTCCATTAATTTAGTGATCATCAATTTATTTATCTACATATTTTCAAAGATCAAGCGAATATCTTAGAATGAATCTTCATTTAATTCTACAGAGAGAAATAATTCATATCGCTAATGGTCCGGGAGACCTGGGATCAATCCCAGTACGCGTCATACCAAAGACTTTAAAAATGGTACTTGATACCTCCTTGTTTAACACTCAGCAATATAAGGTACGTATCAAGGGTAAAGTGGATCCATCCAGGGAAAGGAGTTGCGCCCTCCCCTAGACTTCGGTGTAGTAGCTATTGAAAAGGGAGTGTTCTGGTCGCCAACTTTACTTTACTTACTTACTGACCACCCCCAACCCAAACAAAAGCAATAAAATAAAACTAGCTAGGAATATGTGACTGCTGACTAATTCATCTAATATTTGATGCCCAATATTGGTTATGATTCTTCAAAAAAGATCAAACACGTTTCCTGGTGGCTTCAAAAAATTCCTTGAACACCATGTCCGAGAATTGGATATTCTTATGATGCTCATGGAGTTTCAAGTAAAAAGAAATAAGATATTATAAAAATGTTATGTTGTTGAAAGAATGACTTAATTTTATTGATAAAATAATTTTTTGACCACTTGCTGTTGACTAGTTTCGAAACCCAATCACTAGTCAGTCAGTGCTAATAATAAATTTGTTCCTCACTGAGTGCTGAATGGTCGAGGTGACTTTTTTATCGAGAAAATCCTACATAAAATATCTGTGCATGTTTCTTCTCCACGTTATATTCCTATAGTAAGCTTTTTCATTATGACTGCCAACAATGATGTTTAAGTGTTGTTTATCTCCTTAAATACCTTGGGGAAAACTAAACAACCAACGAACTATTTCCTGTAAGTTGGCGGATTGTTTAACCGAAGCACGCAATGCGCGGATTCAGTCTTTTAAAAAATGTCTGTTTTGTGCATGTTCATTATCGGTCATCTGTAGGTGAGTATATAATTTGTTTTATTTTTTTTTTGCTGAAATTTCTCTCTTTTTTTTTACTTAAATTTCCCTTCGTAGTGATGTCCTTTAATAAAAATGACCTTGTAGATTACAAAATGAAGAAGCAAAAAAAAAAAAAAAAAAAATGAATTAAAGTCTCCAAGATGATTTTCCTTGTTTCTAAATTAGCGATTTTTCACTAAATTCTAAATATATGTATATTTTTAATTCATTCGATTTAAACTGATAAAACCAAATTTATGTTGATAAATACGAGTTTTTGTTTCCTTCAAACATGAGTCATTTACATTCTTCACCTTTTAAGCATTAATATTGACTTTTTCTTCTTTCTAACATATTTTCTTCAATCATCATTTTTCTTGAAATGTCGTGTCAAAACGTGCTCCCCCCCGCTCCGAAAAAAAGTTTTTTTAACGAAAATATTCACCCAATTAGATGTGGTGTCGTAATTTTAATAATGAAAATTATGATGGTTTAAAACTACAATTTTAAATTTAACTGGCGTTTATTCGATTTCTGCTCAAATAATCAGAATAATAATGAATGTTGCTAGGCAGGTTTTTGTCAAATCTATGAATCTTTTTTTTTTTTCATTTGTTAAAAAAATCGTTATTTATTAAGTTGAAAGATAAAAGTTAGTTTTTGGTATATCTATTTGCTTTGAAATTTGAATTATTGTTAAATAAATAAATAAATAAGAATTTGTTCAATATTTTCTGAACATTTTTTATAATTATTTGTTGTGATTAAATAAACGGTACATTTACATCAACAGTAAATCAACAAAAAACATTAAGCAATAATAAAATGTTATGTTCAGAATAACGAATGCTTGAAATAATCTTCTTATACTCGTTGGTTGTTTTATTTTGATTTTTACATGCTTAAAGAAATACAAGACTAATTTATTTTTGCTATTTTCAGTTTTACAAATTTTCTATTTCAAGCTTTTTAAAATTAAAGTGAGTATTATTAAATCAGAAAATTTCTTTGCAAGTGGTGGGGGATGATTTTTATTAAAATATTTTATTACAATATTTAACTCAACAGTAAGCTGCAAATGGCTCGAGTTATTTGTGACGTGCAGATATAATCATTTTTCAGATACTTCCTTGACAGAAAAAAATCGATGCGATTTGCTAATTTTCTCTAAAAACAATGATTACATAGTACATCTTTTTTTCTTCTTAAAAAAGTAAATTATAAAGGATTCTGTAAATAATCGTATTAATTATGTTGGTTTAAATAATCATCATTTATTGATTATGTTGGGAAATGAAATGTAGGCCGGATTAAATTAAGTTGATGTGAAATATCGTTCAACACCGGTGATTGTGTTATCTGTGCTTCAATTGCTTTTCAAGTGTTTAAAATGCATTATTTCTTGCTTATTTCCGCATGCATCAAGTACTTGAGAAAAAAACGTATTTCCTTTGATTAAAAACACACACACTTGAAATGTTCGGCATGCTTAAAATTTTACGATAAAAGTACAGAAAAAGTTGATAAGATCCATTCATTGAAATGTTGACACCTTTTATTTAAAAAAAAAAAAAAAAAAAAATTGTGGTTTAAAAAGTAACTTATTTTTAAAAAATCAATCTTGTAGAAACAAATTTCAAATTTTAATGAGGTTTTGTATATTAAACCCATTGTCCGGGTTAAAAGCGCGGTAAAAACAATTTTGTTAAATCGGCTAATTTACCAAAACTTTTCTCGTTCCCCAATGGTACCTACATCGGAAAAATAAGGTCTAAAAAAGTTCAGCTTCGGTTTACTTTACCGCGCCACTTTTAACCTGGATTACCTGTACTAGTTCATAAAAATAGATTTTTAAACAATTATATTTCTAATTTCTCAGTTTAAATTAATTCCTTAATTTAAAAAAATGATAAAATTACTAAAAGTAAGGCTAAAAGAATATTGGAAGGTATGAGGTGAGATTGAAAAGTCAGGTATGGCGGACCATATATGGAAGGAAAAGGGAGATCATCTGCCCTTATGGGACGCAGTTGAAATAATTGATAGAGCTGAACCTTGTAGGATTAGACACCTTAAGGAATCAGCACATATGTTGGGCTACAATGACCTCCTGAGTAGACCACATATAGAGATAATACAATATGGGAACCGATAATTAAAAAGGTTAGATAAAAAATATTTTTAAAAATCTAAATATGAGCACAGGTAAAAAATCATACACTATAGTAGTAATCCTAGTCAAGTAACAACATTAAGTTTATAAGTCCCATAATTCACTCTAAACTGTCCAGCAGGAAGCATAATGTAACAGTTATAGGCATTGGTTCCCTAAGCTTCTAAGGAGACAATCATCTGGAGATTGCAGGTTCAATCCTGACTGCAGCCGAGTAACAATACTGGAATGCTTAACACTTGTACCTGGTTATGGCTAACGGAATCAGAATAAGTGACCCCGTGGATTCAATAAAGACGTAGTTTGAAGTTCTATATTGGTTCCCGAGTTTGACAAACACCTGAAGAAGGCCAGAGGATATAGCGGCTGAAACGTCGTGGAAATAACAATAAAGATGAAGAGAATAGTCCGAAAACCCTTAATGATAAAAATCATTTTTTTGTTACATTTTTGCGGAAGAGTTTGAAATCTTATAAAAACAATTGTTGCTTCACATCACAAATTCATATAAATTGATTTGGTTGAAAAAAGGAAAGGAAGCCTTTTAAACTTCATTCTGATCCTATTTAATAAAATTTTGTAAACCTAACCGTTATTTTAAAAAAAATCTTTAAAATAATCGTAATATAACATTTTTTTTTTTTTTTCTTAAGTTGTGCATAGTTCCTTTTGTTGTAGTATGTATTATGTGCATATATACATAATACATTTTTCACTGATTTACTAACATGTAGCCTAGTTATATCTATACATACACATTTCATCATTTATAATTTAAACTGTTTTGAGTAGAGATCTATATATCTAAATTGAGTTGTTGCAAATATTCATAATAGAAGCCGGGGGGGGGCAATTATGTATACTTATCTCTGTTTGTTAGTAGTTTTTTTTTTCTGTTTGGGTTTGTCACATTTTCTAAATTTTCAGCCCCTTTTTTATTTTAAAAACCAAGGCACTTAAATGTGTTGCAGGTGATGTGTTGCTCCTGCAAATGTGTATGACATCAAACCAAGAGGGTTAGCTGTGTGTGAATTGTACCTGCAAATGTTTTGTGCTTGGGTATTATATAGAATGTCTCTTGGTCTCTGTGCAATGGTGTCATTAATTGTTGTCTTTTTCAATATCCCATCGTGTTAGTCACCACCTGTTGCCAGTGACATTGCTAGTGGGGTTAGCCTGTGAATGCCCCAGGCTTCTTGTATGAATTGTACACGACAGAATTGCACATAGGTGTATATCTTGCCTGGTAGATGTCTGTTGTCTCTGGATTGTGATATTGTTACCATTTTTGTCTGGCCATGTCAGGGTCACCATTTGTGGGGGGGGGGAGCCTCATGAACAGGTTGTTGATGTTGCTGGAGAGAGTTGATGATGTGGACACATTGGTTGTAGAAGCTGGATGATCGATGTCCCAGTTTATGCAGTACTTTGGTTTAGTGTGTATGTGTGTCGATGTTGGCTTGAAGTGTTAGTGCTAGTCTGAGCAGTGTGGTCGCTCATAGACTAGATGCTGTTGATGAGGCTGTGTGATCAATATCCCAGTTTGTTCAATCCTTAGTTAATCAGGTGTGTGTTGATGTGGCCTCAAGTATTGGTGCTAGTCTGAACAGTGTGTCGCTTGTAGACTAGGTGAGGCAGATACTGTGGCTTGGTCATGTAGGAACAGCTGCTGGGTGAAGCTGGAGCTAATCTGCAGTTGGTGCTGGTTGCTTGGTTGTGCAGGAATGGCTGCTGGGTTAAGCTAGTGGTGGTCTGCAGTTGGTGCTGGCTGCTGCATGGTATCTGCCAAGAAGGTATAGTGTGTAGACCAAAAGTGATCTTGGAAGATTTTCTGAAGTTAGCTCTTAGAAGAGCTGTTAAATGAGATGGCAGCTGTGACTGGTCTGGTTGGCTGTGCTAGGTTAGATTCTATATCTTCTGCTTTGGCTGGTGGTAAGGACGCAGACCCAACATTCAGCAGCTTGGTTTGCTGGTGAGGATCTAGACCTCATGCTGCTGGGAAAGGAAACGGGTCCTACCTCTTCTCCAGGCTAAGCCTGGCCACCAACCTGATTTTTGGTTGCTGCCTGCTGTTTATATAGCATTGGCCACAGCCACACTGCTGGGCCAAGTGAAGTTTCTGTATACAGGAAATTCCTTTATTAAATATAACTAATAATAAAATACTTCATTATACTTTGAAAAGGAACTTTTAAATATGATGTATTTTATCTTTTGGTTACGAATTTATCTTTGAAAGGCCAGCAGAATTAATCGTATTGACAAATAGTTCATGTTAGTTACAGAAATTCACTTTGTGAAACGTATGTACAGGGTTTTGTTGTCTGACGACACAGGTGACTCAGCATTTTCTCTAAATCAGAGATTTTAGGTTGAGTAGTCAGGGATGGCTACAATAAATGTATGTATTTTCATTTCGTTCAATTGTTTTCCAGTTATGTTTGTTTATTCAATTTTTATCTCCTAAAATGTCTGTTTTTCATGAAACAATATCAAACTAAATTCTGTATTTTATAGGCTTTTAGTTTAGGATGATAATTTTGTTTCTTTTATTCTCAAGAAACCATATTGCTATTATATAATTGTTTAAAAAAAACTAGTACTTATTATATTCTTAGTAAACATATCTTTGATAGACTCCCTAGAAAATTACACCATAGAAATATTGAACATTTCTTTGTGATTACTTGGAAAAGTCAATTTTGACTTCTGATTGCTTATTCTGCTTACATATATTCATATAGCTTATCAAGCAATGATTATTGGTAACATTATTGGTAACATGATGCATTAATAAAGAAAATCTTTTGGAAAAGATGTTTTTAAGTAATGGGGGTTAGCTAACATTTTGTACAAGTGATTAAAATAATGTGAATTACTACGACCAGAAAATCTGGCAAACACCTACGCACGACATACGGGAACACTGGACAGCTGTTTCGACCTTATTAGGTCTCATCAGCAGTGTATACTGTAATCTCCACCCCTGGAGATCAAACCAGCGACCACAGATTGCAGTGCCGAAACTCTACAACTGAGCCGCCAGTTCATATCGCACACAAGTGACGCCAAATCAACTAGTCATGGTAATTGTGCGGCCAATTAACCTAAATGTGTCTTGCAAGTTACTCTTTCCAGAGGACACGGTCACCCCCTAGGGCCACGTCTTCCCAAGAAGATTAGAAATGCGCATCCGCATAATTATTATGACCTCAAGGGCAAGAGTATAGATGTACATATTTTTCTTTTTTAAGTAGAGGAATTGATATTGTGAATTCCCAATATTAATTCCTCTACTTAAAAAAGAAAAATATGTACATCTGATTAAAATAAGTTTATACTTAAACATTATGTATGTAAAGTTCCGAAAAGTTCTCAAACAATAAACAGATTTTCATCTTTAGAATGTGACTATGCATTAATAATGGGTTTATATTATTAGTCTTTTTTTATTTATCATTGTTTGTGAATATCATTATAATGAATTTACTGTAAGTTGTCAATATGAAAAGTTTTGCCTGAATTTTTATGATAAAGTGTTATGTTGAAATGACTTTTTGGCCAGTTTCTCCATCTTCCTTTGTCATCTTTATTGGCCATTGTATTCTTCAGATTTCCTCAGGTATCTTGTCATATTCAGTAACCTTTCAGGAGTATTGAATGAAACTTTCTATTCTTATTTCCTTATCATATCAAGTGTCTTTCTGACAGTAATTTCAAAGGTTTTAACTATCACTTCTGAAATGATCAATGTATAATGGATCATTACAAACTTTTCTTGTGATATATAATCCCATCATTGCTATTCAAATAACCTTCCACCAAAAACTGTTTTTCATGTCTTCAAAATCTAACTATTCACATTTGCACATCCCTTTTGCTAAGTAATACAACAAATTTCGAATTAAAAAAAGAAAATGAAGGATTCTTTGAAGACCACAGAACTTGAAAACTGTTGAGAAAGCTTTTGAAAGTACATTCCAAATAATGTGAATTTGCCGAAGAATCAGTCAATTGTTTTAAATGATGCATTGGAGCATACCAATCGTCTTCAGGATGATTTTGTACTCTACTACATTTCTAGTCTGATCAGTATTTCCAACAAGTTCAACATATCATTATTATACATTGATTTATTCAATTTTGATTGCTATAAACACAATGTTTTTTTATTTTTTTTATTGTCTTTAAGCTTGCTTTAGGTGACTTTTGTATTTCACAATGTTTTTATAATTTTGAAGGAAATGCTTTATTCAATCCTCAGGGGTAGACTGTTTTCATTTTAGAGATGCTCTTATTCATTCTAAGATGGTAACTTTGGATATTTCATGATGGACAATTGAAAGAATCTATGCATGTATTAGACTCTGATAACCTAGTGGATATACGCATTATGTGTATGCAATGTACATAGTGGTCATGTGTTTAATCTCTGGGTCAGTGGAACAAAGAGAAGGAATATGACAAAGACCAATTAACCATGAGGTATCCTCTAGCATGGATAGTGAAATGAGAAGTCTATTCTGAAATGAAAGGCTTGCTTTTAAATTCCATTTACATTACTGAATACGACAGACACCTGAATAAGATTAGAGAGTACAATGGTTAAAGTATTGTAACTTACAACCAAGATAATAGCACTATTTTGGATAAATTAGTGTATAATAATCTTGTTAGTTTCCCTTGGAATAGATAAGTTAACTATGTGCCAATCTTGGAATGCTACTTGATTTTTACCAGACTGATTTTAATGAGCACTTTTCTATAATCTCTGTAGAATACTCTTTGGTCTAAATGCTCCCTCTACATTTGTCATGTGAATCACATGTTGAGCTAGATGCGCTCTGTCTTATGAAACAGATGAAGCCATTTATATGAGGCAGTTGGATCAAAGTATTCTCCAACTGTTCAGATGTCATGAAAATGCTTTTATGATATATCTCTTGTAATTTTGATAGAAGTTTTTAAAAAGTGTTGGTGGGGGTAAATGTTGCACTTTTAAATGAAAATTTATGCAAAATTCTAAAAAAAAAAACAAAAAAAAACACCTTTCCCAAGTTGATCTCTTTATATTATCAATTTTATTAGTTTATGTGGCACCAAGTGAGAATTGAATTTGCTATATGATCTACAAAACCGGCTTGCTTGCGATCACTTAGTACTAGTAAGCTTACCGCAAAAATACTGCTTTAAAAAAATGAAATCAAACTTACATATTTTTTCTGAGTTAAAAAAAAAATCTTTCACCCTTGAAGAATTTCTAATATAAAAAAACATTTTTATTTTATTTATTTTTTTTTATTGAACATATTTGTATTTAATTCTTAGGATTTACACCTTTTCAAACAATGAGTGGCATCAAACCAATTGTTATCAGTGGTCCATCGGGTGCTGGAAAGAGTACCTTGCTTGAACGACTTATGAAAGAATTCCCTGAATCTTTTGCTTTCAGTGTTTCGCGTAAGTATTTTTGTGTACTTTTAAGAGTTTTGAAAATGATGTAGGATTGAAAGAACTTTTAAGAATATTTAATTATGAGAAACACGCATCGATTGTAGATATGAACTATATATGTAGATTTTTATTTCAAGAGTTGTTTGGCCTATTGAACATAAAAGAAATGGTGGTAAATATACTTGTTCATTCCCAGCAATACATTCCATTCTTTACAAACAGTTTAATATTAGTGATTCTCTATTTTTATGAGTGTGCAGGCTTTATAATTCTTTCTAAGCAAAGAAATTCAAATGGGCTTAATTCATACACCTGTCCATTAGGTCAATATATGCTGCTTTCATCCTTTATTTATTTATTTATTTATTTATTTTCAACTTATGACATTTTTCCTTATCTATTATTTGAATCTCTTTCCAGAGATGTTAATGTGATCTCATCTCTCTCCAAATATTGTTTGTTTACTGTGGCTACATAGTTGATGTGTGACATTTGTCCTCATATTTTCTATCTTAAGAAGCAATGTAGGAAAGTTGTTACTTTGGAAGAAGGCATTTTATATATTTTAATTCTTATAGTTTACTAGGAGCATTGCTAATGAACTTTGCCTGATGTTGAAGGTGACAAAATAAATTTTTTTAATGCAGGAATGATTGTTTGAATTTGTGTGTGTGTGTGTGTGTGTGTGTGTGTGTGTGTGTGTGTGTGTGTGTGTGTTTTAAATTTAATTTAAACATGTTAAAACTTCTTTGAACAGGTTATTAGGACATCCAAAAAAGAGTTTACTGTATTACCATTTCCCTTCTCCTATCATAAACTATATAAATGGTTTAATTGAATTCACATAGACCACCAGGACCTGTATATCCACCTGGTGGGACTAGAGCATACAAGTTACATTAATATACCTAAAGCTGATGAGAGGTTTCATTGGAGTAGATCATCAGATCAAGACTTCTAAGCTTAAAACACTAAGACAAACAGCTGCTTCCTTGAGCATGACTGTTACTTCCTCTTTTTTTTTTTTTTTTTTTTTTTCTCTCTTTTTTGAAATGCTTACTGGTGACTTTATATGTGTTCCATGGACAAAGTCTTGTGAATATCATACAGAAGACTACAAGGAGCTCTTTTGATAACTTGGATAAAGTATTACAAGGACTGTGATCTCCTTCTCATTGTTAGTTTCACTGCTTTGCCTGGTTGATAAGAAAAAGATTCATCAACTTGGCTCCTTACTGAAAGAACTGACAGTGAACAGTGCTTGGTAGAAATAGTGCCTTTTAATTTTAGATCATGTCAGAAGTTGGTTCTTTATTTCTAGTTTTACACTGTTGTTGCTTTTTAAATAGTGGATAAAGTTTTGTCACAAAAACAATAGGATAAAGTAAAATTAGTTATAAAATGATAAAGATGAAAATATCCATTATTATTCTATTTCATATTATACAAAATTATTTTTTGCTCAATACAAATCTTATTCTAATTATTTTTAATGTTGGTAATGATGAGATCTTTAAAATGTTTATTTTCATATAAACGTGTGTAGGTTATGTGAGCATGTGACATTTTTATTAATAGTTTGAAAAAGACTGCATGCTCTAACTAGAATATAGTGATTATGACTTTAATATTTGATTTTATTTTTTTTTATCATTTAAAATTTATTGTGCTTTTAAAATATTTCTGAGGAAAAGATTACAAAATAACATTTGACTCAAATGTTAATATTACTCTACAATCTTCAAATTATTATTTATAGATACAACAAGAAAACCTCGGGAAGGAGAAGAAAATGGAAAACGTAAGTAAGCTGTGTTATCTTACTTTTGCACTGATATTTAAATTAAAAAAAAAAAATTTGAAATCTCTACATCAGTGAAATGACTCAAGTGTTGGGAACACAAATTATTTAGGTATAATTTATTAAATCTGTCAAAGACCTTATATAAAAGATTAAAAAATAATTGGTGAATTGAAATATTGATATAAATGGTCAGCAACTTGATTTACAATTAACATTATCAAATAATATGAAATAATTATTTCCATATTTATGTATCTTTGACAAGGAGTTGAATTGTTTTAGTCTTTGATAGAATTCTTGGAACTCTAAAAATCCTTGAAAGTATTTTCTCTATATACCTTGTTAGTGAGTGAACCTTTTGGATTAAAAAATTAGTCTGAAAGAATGGTAAACAGTTTGACAAGTCTGGGGCATGAGACAAAGCTCGTAAATGCAGCCCATTGAACTTTTTCAATGTCATTAGTGCAATATGTGCATTATCATAGAGCAAAAAGTGATCCCCCTTAAAGTAAATGATGCTTTATGTATTACACCATTTTCTGTGCATCTCCTCTATTCTGGACAGTAAATGCTAATTGGGATATTACTGTAAGAGACAACTATTGTGAATCATACCTGTCACAGATTACTGTACATTGATCACAATCCTTTGTTAGTAGAATATTGACTTTGGAAAATGCTTTGAAGTATCAAAATCAAAGCTATTATGAAAATTGTTTAATGGTTACATATTATTGCACTGAACAATTTTTTTTATTGGAGGTCACTATTTCAAAACAATCTGCCTTGTTGACTGGGGCTGTAGAATACTGACTGCACCTCTGCAGATGGGTAAAAAAAAACCAATGGGGCCACCTGTAGACTTTGGTTGGCAACCTGTAATGCTTGAGGATGGGATCCTGGTAGTTACAGTCTGTGACTCTGTCTCCATGTAATCTGTGACATTCCACTTCTGCCCTTACTGGGCTAGACGAGCAGTCAGAGAGGGCATTTCCAATCAATCAACTGATCTCATCGGGTCCTTGTGCCTATATATTTAGTTCTAACCGTATTCTTTAAAACTGCACTTGTGGAAAACACCTAACCGTTTTATATTATAGGTGCTAGAAAGTGATGTCTGAGGCCCGGTTAGGTTGAGAGTATAGGACTTTAACTTCTGTTGAATTGTAGGGCACCATATATTGGGTACTGAGGCCTGAGATTAGTAGAGGCTTGGAGTCCTATTCCCAACTTGATTATACTAGTAGTGTATCCCTGCTTCAACTAACGTGAATGAGCTTCCCTTTGGTTAATTCCCCACAAAATTTGGACTTCACAGTGGGTGGTAATGCACAGGACAAGTGGAAATAGAATACAAACCACATGGCATCCAAAAAATACAAGACTCCACCTTGAATTCAACTCTGACAGTGAAGATGAAACTCCAATTACAAAATTATTTCCATTCTCTATGGAAAAAAATAATCAAATATTTCTGCTTACCTAATCAAAACACTTAAAAATGAAATACTATTAATCCAAGTAACAAAAAAACAACAAATACCAACGTAAAATCCTACCCACACTAAAAACTCAACACCTGCTGGAAGGTAATTAAATGCCCTGAACTAGCTACGTGCTCCTTAAATGAAATAAAAAATAATTTTAAAAATCAGAAAGTCTTAGATATCAGGATATACCAGAAAAAGGGACAAAATATAGATACTATACCTATTGAATTAAAAATAGGTTACATCAACACAAAAGTGTAAACCTACATCCCTCCTAGTCACTTTGTTTCTTAAACTGCCAAAAATTTGACCCCCTTCCCACCAAGATTGCTGCACAAGGATATTTGTGTGACCTAGATGCTGTTGTACTGAACATCAAGAATCAGAATCCAGTGAACTAGTAAAATACACACATTGTGTGGGGAGAAAACACTCTGCATATTCAATTCGCTGTCAAATCTGGCTACACTAAAAGATGATAATAAAAACCAAATACAAAAGAAACATTTTCTTCCCAGAAGTCAGGAGAATTGTAGAAAACCACTTGGCAAACCTGCAACCAAGACCCAACAATACAAGGATGAAAACTTTCCACTTAAGGAACTATCAACCCTGATAAATGCACTGAAAAACATAATTGAAACCCTAAAATCTAAGAAAGATACACAACTCACACTATCAACCCAAATGAAACAATATTTAGACCCTCAAGGAAAATCATCTTACCCTTTCAAAAACAGGACTAAAACAAAAACACAAAACCATTGTCTTGTGTACCATTTTGAACTAGAGATCCCTTTCCAACAATTCATATAATGAGATTGCTCGCTAACACCTCAGATAAACAGCATCAACCAAAAAAACTGGAACTGACCCAATCCAGATCCTGTTCAAGGCAATGACCCCAAATTTCCACTCAAAACAAATTTAAAGATCTTAAAGAGAATAACAAAGAGAAACTCAAACACAAAGAGGGTAAAATGCAATGAAGAAGGAAACATCAAAACAAAATATCTTAAAGCTTTGGAAACAATGAATACAGACGTCCCCTAACCCCCTGAAACAAATTATTATCCAATAGAAGGTAAGAAGAGTAAAAGCTAACAAAAATTAACTCCTCCTCCTCATAAATTCCTGCCCTGCAGTTAACTGTCTTCAAGACATTTGAAGGAAAGTAAGAATTACAGTTATAAAAAAATTACCCTGAATACAATTATATTTATAATAGTGGAAATAGAACCACAAGTGGTACCTCTACATTCATAAGAAATAAAATTGACCTAAACTCTACTTTATAAAAGCCCCTTTATACAAAGCTATTACCATGTGTTCTGTCTACATTCCATCCTATGATCCCATTGATGGAACCAAAATAAACAAACTATAAAGGCGGCTCCGAAAACCATTCATCTTGATGAATGATTTTAATAGTCACAACATCATTTGGAGTTATAAGAGTACCAATCAGAAAGGTAGACTACTAGAAGATCTCATTAACAGAAACAATTCATGCATACACAATGACAAATCCCATACTCCACCCTGCAAATAGTTCATTTACTGCAATAGACTTAATTTTAAGTAGCTATCCCCACAATATTCCTACATTTCAACTGCCAAGTTTATAAATTCCAATTATATCCAACTCATCTGATCTCCTACAAACTAAAGCCAAAGCATAAAGAACTAAGAATCCAAGCAAACTTCATGGAGGAATTTTGTATTGAATATCAATTCTACCACAAAAATCAAATTGCCCAGTCGGCTGGGGCTATAGAATACACAGACTGCTTCTCTGCAGAGAGGTTAGACTCCCCCAACGAGTGTCCTAGATATGACACTAAATAATCTGATGGTGATGTTCCAGTGATGCTGGAGCTTTAGGGAATGTGGAGTACCTCTTCATTGCCATTGCTCCCAGGTCCACTCTGGCCTGGAGTGGTAGCATCTGATAGGGTCCTATCTATGGATCAAATAGAACTAAATTGCATACTTATTCTAAACTGAATTGTTTAAAATAGAACTGTTTTTGACATTGAAACTATGCTTAGGCTAAATTGAATTATTTGAATTAGAACTGTTTGACTAAACTGAATGGCTTGAAATAGAAATGTTTTTGACAATTAAACTGTTTACTCTTGCTAAACTGAATTGTTTGAAATAGAACTGATTATTTGTATAAGAATGGATTTGGCATTAAATAACCTACAAAGGTTGATATGCCATAAAACCCAAACAACCAACCAACAAAACATAATCCACAAAATCTCTGGTAAAAACAAAAGCATTCCTCTAAGACATTTATATGAAAATACCATCCAAAACGATATTGTCAACATAGCCTAAAACTTATCCTAAAAATTCCTGAACATCAAAAAGAAATGAAGAAACTAAACTTCTTTTCAAATAAAGGAAAACTGAAACCAGGCTACTATACTACCAGAACTACTTGACTCCTTAAATAAATCACACAACTCAGCAGTTGGTCCTGATGAGATCCATAATGAATTCCTAAAAAGAAACCCCTACTACATGCCTGCCTAAATTACCTCCTCAAAGCCTACAACAACATATGGACTGGTAACTATATCCCCAACCTCTGGAAACAAGCCACTGTAATCCCAATTCCTAAATCTGGAAAAATCTCGAAAACCCAACCAATCACCCTCACTAGCTGCTTATAGTAAAACTCTGAAAAGTATCATTAATAAGAGGCTCATTTGGTTCCTTGAAACCAGTAACATAATCTCAAACTTCCAGTCTAGTTGTAGGTAGAACAACAACACAACTAAACAGCTGATTTGACTGGAATCCTCCCTCAGAAATACCTTCCTCAAAAAAGATCATTTAATAGCAGTATTTTTTTTATTTTTATTTTTTTTTCCCCCTTAAAAAAGGCTTACATAACAACTTGGAAATATGGGATCCTGCAGAACTTAAATAAAGACTGCAATTCTCATTAATGACTTTTTCACCGATCAAATCTTTAATGTTTGTATTAACTACACCTACTTAAACTCGTATAACCATGATAAGGAGCATCTTATCCCATGCTCTCTTCAATGTTTAAATAAACAACATTGTTAAATGCTTGAACCTTTGAGTTGACTGCTCTTTGTATATTATATATCTAATATGATATAAAAAAATATTCATACAGTCAAAGAACTCCAACAATGCCTGAGTAAAATAAACAAATGGACTGTAGAAAATGTATCCAAGTTTTCAAGAAAGAAAACCTAATGAGTATGCTTCTGCCAACTTCAAAGACTACATCCCAACCCGTAATTAAAAGTAGACAACACTGTAACTTCCAGAGTTGATCAATACAAATATGTAGGCATTATATTTAACAAGAAATTAGCTTTTATACGGTATATAAAGCAACTGTGGATGAAATGTAACAAAACAATACACTTTAAAAAAAAAAAAAAAGTCAAATGGAATATGAGCTCGGGTAAAAATCATACGTAGTAGTAGTAATCATTGTAATGTGAGAACATCAAGTTTATAAGTCCCAAAAATTCACTCTGAACTGTCCAGCAGGACACATTGTGTAACAGTTATAGGCGTTGGTTCCCTAAGCTTCTAAAAGAGACAATTGTCTGGAGGTTGCAGGTTCAATCCTGACTACAGGTGAGTAACACTACAGGAACACTTAGCATTTATACTTGGTTATGGGTTACAGAATCAGAACAAACGATTACCGTGGATTACATAAAGGACGTGCTTCAAAGTTCTGTGCAGGCTCCTGAATTTGACAAATACCTGAAGAAGGCCAGAGGACATATCGGCCGTAATGGGAATATAACAATAAAGATGCAGACAATAGTCTGAAAACTGTCAACAATAGAACTGATTATTTGTATAAAAATGTATTTGGCTTTAAATAACCTACAAAGGTTGATATGCCATAAATCCCAACCAACCAGAGATGTCTTTGAAAGTAGAAATATAAAATACATTTATCTTCTTATTGAAGTCAAATCATATTTTTAATTATAACTTTAAAAACTTGTATAGATTTATACAGGAATGTTATACACAAACATACATATATCCATTAAAAGCAAAAAACACAAAAACCCTTAATTATTTATTTCATCTAACTGTAACCTCTTATTCCTTAAAAAATTATAACTATACTAAAAAGGAAAATAAAATTAAACCAAAAGAATAATGATATTGACATTACATATCCCATCTGGAATTGATATGCTGTAAAATACAAATCAAATTTCAAAACAGCATTTTGCTATAATTTACTAAATGTCTGTCATTGTATAATTTTAGGACAACTTGTGTTAGGGCCACCAAATTTTCTGTTTACTCATCAGACCATAGTACATGGTTTAATTTTTGAAAATTACAACTTCAAAAATTTTCTAGTGATGGGTACAACTTATAATGTAAGTATTATGATAAATTAGACTCTGACTTTGTGTCTGTTAGTTTTGGATACATTAGATACATCTCAAGCATTGAAACTCTGACTAATCACATGAAAGAAGCTACAACCAGAAATTAGACAAGATACTTGTGCAGAATATCATCGAGGAAGTTAATAAAGAATTTGAATGGGTGTGAAATCTATTGCTTGAAATCCAAAAAAAAATGATACCACTAATATGAGACTGTGCAGACCTATGTCTAATAAACAAGTTAGTCATTAGAGAGAGGTATCCTGTATCTATTGTTGATTGTATTTTATTAGCAATTCAAGGAACAAAAAATTTATTTTGGCAAATTGTGCTAACCCCTGAATCATGAAATCCAACACCATCTATTACACACCGCGGTTGCTGTAGATATAAAAAAAAATCTTTTGGATTGTCAAGTGCACCAGAAGCTTATCAGAAAGCTATAGATCCATTGATATTTGGAATACCAAAAATTTTATGTTATATGAATGAAATGATTGTATATACAGATGAGGAACTACTAGAATGCTTAGAAAAGGTTTCAAGAAAGAGGATTTATATTAGATAAGGATAGATATGAACTTGCATTAAAATATTGGGTGATGTGATTTCAGGAAATTAAATAAAATCAAATGTCTAAAAAATGGAAGCAATAAACTAAGTATGAAGACCTAAGAATTCTGCACACTGTCATTCATTCTTCAAAAGATGTGAATTTTTGATGGAAGTTTATCCTAAACTTAGTAAACCTGTCAGAATGACTTAGAAAGTTGGCCAAGAAAGGGCAAAAATGGCAATGGACAAGTGAAATTGAAGTCATATTCAGTAAAATGAAAAGAGTAGTTGTAAGCCAATCATGTCTGGCATATGTTAAATTTGATGCACTGACTATAGGGATGTCAGTTGAAATGCATATGGAACAGTCTTAAAAACAGACTACATAAAGCCATAGTTTATGTAAGCCCCTCATTAACAGTTGCAGTGAGTTATTTTCTAATAGAGCAAGAAACTCTCAGGTACATTTCAGCTCTAGAACATTTTAGAACATACTTAATGAGTAGCAAGTTTATATTACAGTGTAGAAAGCTCTTATTTACATGTTCAAACTAGATAAAACAACAATGTTAGCACTACAAATTCTGAGACTTGCACCCTTTTGAGTACATGATTGAGCATATTGCAGAAAAATGTAGTGTAGCAGATTCTCTTTGAAGATTGCTTATACATAAGAGAAGACAATGGATATTAACCTTTACAGCTGATGTTCAAATGAATTGTTGCCACAATGAATAGGTTTTGAGAACACATAGGATTATGCTTCCAAAAAGTAAAATAAAACAAGCCATGAACATTGCACATGAAACATCAAGAAATAGTATGGTCAAAACCATTCTTAAGGAATTTATTCTACTGGCCAAACCTAAACATTGATATTGAAAGAATGATTGAGAATTGCAGTACTTGCATTCTGAATCAAGCCCTACATGAAGATCAATCACTCTAACCACTTGATTTACCCCTCCCCCAATCTGTGGATGAAGTTAGGTTCCATAAATAATCAGTATTTATTAACACTCATAGATTATTACACATCTTACCTAGAAGTAATAGTGTTATCAATTATCACAAACAATAATTGGAGAATCTTCAAAACTGCTGAGTATAAAGGGTAGAACTGAAAAGAAACTGCACAAAGAATCAGGTAAAAGTCAAGCCTTATCTTTCAAGAAATAAGACAACTGATATAAAAAAAATCATCATGCTGAAAGAAAATTGAAAAAAAAAACCCCAGAAAAATGACAGAAGTGAATGTGACTTCAACATAGAGAATATAGTGTACATTGCAAATATAGGGAGCAGTAAATTAGATGCAAAATACAGATACACAAGCTATGTTTTTCTCCGATCTTCTAAAGCTTCTTTTGAGTTGGTGAACACTGAAAATGAAACTTTGGCCACAAGGAATGTCAGACACCTTTGACATGCATCTTTGCTATTTGAGTTCTACATCTTTGAAACTAGAACACAGCAGAGGATGTTGAAGAAACCTCTCAAAAGACTGTCACTACCAGAATCCTAACCACCAGGTCAAATAATGACTAGATCTTGAAAGTTAAGAAGCTTGTACATTTTAAAGACAACAGATTTCGTTAGAGATTTTTTTTTTTTTTTCAATCAATAAAGGTTGGAACATGTATTATTAAGATGATGTGATTCTTTAGGGATAAAATAGGGTTGAATAAATAAAATTTAAAAAATGAAACCAAACACAAGTGATAACTTTTTATGGTCAGTTTATGTAATTTAAAATCCCATCTGAATGTTACCTTTTCAGCTAGTCTAGTAAATTTTGATTTGGTTTCTTTGTTTAATGGTATATCAACCTTTGTGGTAAATTTTGGTATTAGATAAAATTCTTTTCATTTTTCATGAGCTAATGTGATCTCTACTGGTTCATTTTTTTTTTTTTTTCTAAATGATTTTAAATGTTCAGAAATTGTTGAAAGCTTTAATCATGAATTAATTTCTTGAAGGGTATCGTGAATATTCTCTTCTATTAGCTTATTATTATTGTCATTAGCAACTGTAGCAAGGTATGACCACATTTTTGAAATTCATCTCATACACTCCAATTCATCTGTGAAATTCAACCAATGACATACCATGCATTTTGAGTTAGTATTGTCATCCCACACTTGATTAATGCTGTGGCAAGCATAAGAGGCATTGTTTAAACTCTTACAAGAAAATCTATTTTCGTCTTCAGTCTGGAACCATTGATCATGCAAATCTGTGAAAGAAAAACTCTTACTCAATTGTTTATGATTATTTATCTTGTTGATAAACAATGGACATCTGGATTTTGGGGAATTGTCATATTTTACCTTATTTAAAATTTAGATTTTCAATGCAATGTTCTTTTTATTTATTGATTAGTTTGTGTAAATGACTTTTTTAAAAATGTACTATTTATTCTCTAGAAATATTTACAATTTGATTTGGTGAACTGAAAGATCTCCAGGTTATCATATTTTATTTTTAAAAATTAATTTGAAATTAAACAATTCATATAAATTTGTTCCTTCAAAATTTTTCAGATTATCATTTTGTATCTCACGAATCCTTTAAAGACCTAGTTACCAAAAATGGATTTTTGGAGCATACTGAATTTTCTGGCAATTGTTATGGAACCAGGTAAAACTTTTTACTCATGTTAAGAAATTTTAATTCTTGGTTTTTGCAGATTACTTTTTTTTTCTATTTCACTTTCATGTCTTCTTGTTATTTTTTGATCATTATTTTTATATTGAACATGTTATATAATTATACTAATAATAAAAATGTTGTGAGTGACATTAAGCTACATTTACTTTTGTACTAGTGTAAAAAAAATAGGCTAATAAGTAGAATACTTTGGATTGACTCCAAGATTAATCATAAATTGATTACTCATAATTTATTAAAACTGGTAACCAGAAAAAGGTTAAGTAATTACTTTCACTTAAATTCCTCAGGATAAACACTGGAAAAATAAGTAGGAAATACTTAAATATTGAAAAATTTTGAAGGTTTGTTATGTAAAATGCCATTGTATATCTTATTCCTATGATTTATTAGTAAAACCCAACCAATTACTCCATAAGATTTATTATTTCTTTATTTGATACCTTGAAAAAGTGCTTGGCAACTTGTAACCATGTAATGATTCTTGGAGATAATTATGCAGAGAGGAAAGTATTTCTTGAATTTCTTGACAACACTGGAGGGACATTAATCTCAACATATTTTTTGTCTATCAGTAAACTGATTAGTTGCTACCCCAAGGTAGAAAAAGAAACACTTGGAAATTATATGGCTGATATTTTATATATATATATATATATATAAACATTGAAATGATAGATTGTGGTGAATTTGACAATATGATAGCAAATATGTAGAAATTTGGATTAAACATTTAAAACCAATTTAGAGGAGTGATATTTTGTTCTTTTATTTCTAAGTTCTTTTTTTAAAAATTAGGGAAAATTTTTTTTTTTTTTTTTTTTCAGCTTGTTAAATAACTAATGTCCACATCTGTATTGATTCTTATATATGGGGGTATAACTTGAATATAGTGATCAAGATCACTTTTAAAGTGGAGTATAACTGGGTTGAATTCAGTTTTCCTTCTCCTAGACTGGTTGCCATAATAAAGCAAGAGAGTCCTGTCTGTGGGTGGGGATTTGGAGAAGAATAGATGGATGTAAACCTGACTCACTGAGTCGATATCCTTCACCCTTACTGTTCTCAACATCTCCTACTGTTGCCTTATGACTTTTTTTTATTAATGTAGGATGAGAAACAAAACTTAATGATTCCCTCACTAATTTAAGCATTAAACCAAATTCTATTAAATTTAATCATAGAAAATTCACTCAGTCTATCGCATTTTTTGACACCTTGATATATATATTGATGGAAATAATTAACTAAAGAGTACACTATGCAAATCCACAAATAAGAATAATTATCTTTGCTCTAAATCTTCTCACCTCAGACATCATAAAGATGAACAAGCCTATTCTCTTGCTGAGGAAGAATAATATGCACTAACAATAGCGTTTTTTTTTTTTTTTTTTTTTTTAATCGTGTCAATAAATTGAAACTAGATTATGTTGTCAAATTTATAAATCCATTACTGTTCCAAAAAAATGAAGACATATTAACAAAAAAAAGTCAAACCATATATCACTTGTAACAAAATTCAATAATACCTTATCTCACATCAGAAAAAATTATTAAGACTCATTGGGAAAATGTGAATGATGTACCTAGAATCAGGCATGCTTGCATATTGTAGACCTAAAAATATTAGTGATATGACAGTACTGTTTGATTTACATAAAGGGAGGCCTTGCTTGTTTCCTGCACCCCTACTAGGTTAACCATGGTCAGCAAGCTGTTTCTCATGTGGTTGAATAACAAAGACGAAAAGCTACATATTCACTTGCAAGGGTGTGAAAGATCTATATATAGCATGCTAGAACATCTAATCTATGCAAGACACTGCCAACAGCGGTCATCCTAAATATCATTCTACTCTAATTGCATAAGAATTGCCAAGACTGTTGACATTGCTGCTCTCAGTTCAGTTTTTAGAGGAAGGCAGCCTCTAAGAGAGCTGAATATATCCTCATATAGTAAGGCAAATCAGAAGCAGAGATGCTTTTAAGGCATTGGCTTCACGGTCGGAAATTCCATCACTTCTACACTTGAAAATGTGCCGGCAGGCTGTTCTAACCATATCATCTCTCTGAGCCTTTCATTGAGTAATCAATGCTCTTCAGTGCAACTCTTCCAGCATTTCCTTCAGAAAAGGATAAATTGTATACTAATCTGTGTTGTTTCCTATGAGGCACCTCTGCTGATCATAAGGTCATGATTCTAGGCAATTCCTATGCCAGAATGGGCCAAGTCCTATGGATTTGAAAGGAGTGCATAGGAGACATGGTGTTGTTAACTTCAATGACAACAGGTGCTTTTTATTAGAAATTGTCATCATGGATGCATCTTCGGTCCTGACATTAACACATCATTGACTATTTTCTTGTGCGTTAGCATAACCTAAAAGATATCTTGCATATCAAAGTGTTTCCCATTGTAGAATGTCACATCATTTTTTACCTCGTTTATTGTAAACTCAAATTAAACCCAAGCCAAAAAAAAGAATAACACTTAGAAAAAAGTTTAAGGTTGTCAGTTTCCAATCAGATGAAGTGAAAGCTAACTTCCTAGCAACACTTGAGTTGAGGCTTGAAGATACAAGCATCCCAACAAATCCCTATCTTGAAACCCTTTGGGAAAAACTCAAGACTGTCATTCTGCAGATATTTGGAAGTCCTTGGGTTCTCCTCAAAAAGAACAAAGACTGGTTTGATGGAAACCATATGGAAATTCAAGAACTACTTGTGAAGAAGAGATCAACCCATGAAACCCATTTAGCTAAGCCATCTTCACCTGAAAAGAAATCTGCATTCTATTTTGTATGCCATGACCTATAGCACAATCTTTAAGAGATCAAGAGCAAGTAGAGCACCAACCTTGCTGAAAGAACACAGCTGAACACAGACACTAGGGGCTTCTATTAAGCCTTAAAGGCAGTGTACAGTTCTATGTATCAGCTTCAGAGTTATATGCATAGACACTCCTCACAGATAGGGTGTCTATCCTACGCTGTTAGTCAGAACATTTCCAGGCCCTCTTTAGCACTAACATAACTGTCCAGGAATCAGGAATTCTCTGCATTCTCCAACAACCAGTAAAAATGGAACTGGATGAGTTGCCCACCATTGGAGAGACTACCAAAGTTCTAAAGCAGTTGAAGAGTGGCTGAGCAGCAGGAGTCAATAAAATCTCACCAGAAAATTAGAAATGTGGAAGCCTAGCATTGCTTATAAAACTCCATGAGCTCTTTGTTGCTGGGAGTCTGACAAACCTTTAAAAGATCTTTGCTATGCCGTCATCATTACTCTTTACAAGAACAGAGAGGAAAAATCTGTTCCAATTACTGGGGGATTACTCTGCTCTCCATCACAAAAAAAATTCTTGCAAGGATTCTGCTGAACAGACTGGTACTCACCATCATTGAAGAACATCTTCCAGAGAGCCAATGCAGCTTCAAAGCCAAGAGGAGCACCACAGACATGGTGTTTGTTCTCTGTAGAAGTGCCCGGAGCAAGACTGGGTTGTATGTAACATTCATTGATCTGACCCAAGCATTCAACCCAGTGAGCAGAGGAGGAATGTGCCAGATCATAGAATGACTCAGCTTTCTGCCAAAGTACCTGAACATAAACATTCAACTGCATGAAAACCAATATAGCCAAGTCAGATGCAACAGTGACCTCTCAGATCCTTTTCCAATCATCAGTAGAGTGAAGCAGGGTTGCGTCCTGGCACCAACTATCTTCACTAACTTCTTCAGTATGATGCTCAAACAGGCCACAAAAGATCTTGATGATATGGACAAAGTCTATATGAGATACTGTCTTCATGGCAGCCTGTTTAATCTCTGATGATTACAGGCCTACATGAAGACCCTAGAACAACTGATCCAAGATGTCTGCTTAGCCAATGATCCTGCCCTTGTTTCTCAAACAGAACTTAACAGTGTATCATTTCCTGCTTTGCTGAAGCTGCCTAGATCTTTTGGGTAGAAGTCAGTTTAAATAAGATAGAAGTACTCTACCAGCTGCACTCTGGGAAGAGTACTGCATCACCATTGCCATGACAGTTGAAGATAGTTCATCGGCTCATCTACCTGGGGTGCACCATCGTGTCAGGTGCCAAAATTGACAAGGAAGTAGACAACAGATTGGCATAAACAAGCAGTGCATTTGGCAAATTATATAAATGTGTGTGGTACAACAGGTACTAAAAAAAGGCACAAAGATCATGATTAGAACCATTGTGTTTGCTACCTTCCTATATGGCTCAAAGTCATGTGTCACCACCTATGACTCCTCTGGTGGTTCCACTAGAACTGCTTCCACACCCTCAACATTCATTGGAGTGACTTCTTCACCAATATTTAAGTTTTTAAAAAGGCAAAGATCATCAGCATTGAGTTGATGCTATTGAAGATTCAGCTCCACTAAGTAGGATGTCTCCAAAATAAGGAATCTTTGCTTCCCCAGGATCATAGTGTGGTGAATTCTATGCTGGCCATTGCAACAGTGATTCAAGGACTACTTGAAAAAAACCTTTGGTGCCTGTCACCCAAACTGAGAATCATGTTGTCCCCTCCTTTGAAAACTACCATAGGGCCACTCTCTAGGATCAAAGGCATAGGAGGAATGTGTTTGAGTACGTGGTGGTACAACCGTACATTTGGTGTGTAACAGTACAACATCCTATTTGCTGCAGTAACATTACAACGTCTATTTGGTATTGCTATGGTACACTTTGTGCTAATGCTCTTGGGAAATGCATGAACTATCTGTTCTCTCGCCAGCTATGAATAAATAGTAGGGCAAACTGGATTCTTTAGTCGGAGGGATTAGGTAAATCCATACATTATACACACCCACACATATTAGCTCTATCAGCTAAGGAGTCCAGGTTGAAAGAGTTCTGAGTAATGTTCCTCCCAAGTCCTAGAATATTTTAACTCAAAATTGACCAGGAAGGTTCTATTCATCAAGAAAGTACATAAAACTGGCATCTACCCACCCTTGAGGGAAACCTGCAACTTTGGGGGATAAAACTTAATCAGAAACAACTCCATTCTACCAATAGATTACTTGGTTAATTGGCTACTTTTGATTTAATTCCCTTGACCTCAAGGATTGTTTTAAAGGTATCTGTAGGAAGAGAGATGCCAAGAATATTTTAGCTTAAAATTGATCATGAAGTCCTAATTTGTCTGGAAAGTAAATAGAATTATTATTTGCTGGAGTTTCCTTCCATCTACCAACACATGAGAGAATTAGGACTTTTTGGAAGAAAATAAGAAAGGACTCACTTGTATTTCATTTTAACAAAATATGCTTTAGTATACTATTTTTATTCTGGCACTGCAAAGTTCTTCTGCTTGTATTTTATATATGTATATATATACACACACACACACATAGTTTGAATAAGATTATTCTTTTTTTTATTAATATAGGATTATATTTTACAGTGTGATATAAAATTTGATTATAAAAAAGGTATAGGTTATCAGCCGCACATAGTAAATTACAGTCTGCATTCCATTTACAGAAAATTGTGGTCAAGCTTTTAAGCCTGAAAGAATCCCTACGAAATTAGGGATTGATTTATATGACAGAGGTAATATTCAAACCTTTATCAGAGAGTGGCCAACCAGTGGAACAGTATTCCTAACAATTGAGATACACCACATTCTGTAATTCTAGCCACCTCGTTGGTTGGGACTGTAGAATATGCTGACTGCACCTTTATAGAGGGGTAAAACCTCCCTCACACCTTACTCCAACAAGTGTCCTGGATCTGACACTAAACTATATATGATGGTGAGGCTTCAGTCCAGGACCTTTTGGCAATGTGGAGTTAACCTTCATTGTCATTAATTACTCCCAGGTCCACTCTGACTCAGATTGGTAGTACCTATTAGAGTCCCATATATTAGTCAAATAGAACTGTTCAGTCATTTACTAAGGATTGTTATTAGTTATTTAAAATCAAATAGTTGTGTGTAAATTATATTTATATTACATAGGAATACTTGATAAGTAGAATTACTGGTGTTGGGTGGCAATGCTTGAAGCCATTTAGCTGTCTGCAAACAAATGATTAATGTTAAATAGAATTATTAGTGTTAGATAGGAATACTTGAAACCATTTAACTGTATGTAAACATATGAGCTCTAACAACTGTTAAAAAAAATTAACTATAAACTAATTGTTTACAAATCATGTTTTTATATATATATATAGATGCACTACACGGATACTAACTAAACGTATGGAGAAAAAGCTTGACGGCAATTACACAAGAATACTGTGAGCAATATTGAATAAGTCTTGGAGGCAGCACCCCACAAAGCAGTAGCTGTATGGCCACCTACCACCCATTATGAAAACTATCCAAGTTAGATGAACCAGACATTCAGGACACTGCTGGAGAAGTAGGAATGAACTCATAGGCGACATACTTCTGTGGACCCCTTCACATAAACGCACAAAGGCAGGATGACCAGCTAGAACCTATATACAACAGCTCTGTGCTGATACAGAAAACCTACCGGGAGAGATGGACGGGTGGCGGGAGAGGGTCAGGGAGATCCATGCTGGCAGCATGACATGATGATGATGATGATGATGATATATATAAACAAGATTTGGCATTAAATAACCTACAAGTGTTGATATTACTATAAAACACCAACCAACTATAATTCCAGCTGATTACTACAATCATTCTCAACTTAAACTCATGCTTGGAGAAAATATCTAACAAATTAACCGAGATTAATATAAAATGATAAAATTCTAATCATAATGAAATATTATATTAATGTTATATCAAATGTCATTTCCAAAAGTTGATGCACTGACTAAACATTAACTGGAATATCACAGTTATTTACTGTATGTTTGGAGGTTGAAGTTAACCTATACAACAGGTAAAGGTCTAATCCAGAATTTTGAGCTAAAAATCTTGACATTGACCTATGTGTTGCTATTTGTAAAAACCATCTGTTTTCAGTTTCCAGCAATCAAGTTTAAACAAGTTATACAAATAGACTTTCTAAAATCAGTTTTTATCTGGCAATATTAGTTAACATGGAAATAAATCGTCATACTTTATATTTTTATCTATAAACAAAGAGAAAAATTTGGTTGATAGAATTAAAAGTAGGATTAAACAAAGTTTATCAGCTATTTGTTTTTCTTTTATGATTTTTCTAACATCTTTAACACTTATTTTCAGTAAACGTGCAGTTGAAGCTATTCAAAAAACTGGCCGAATATGCATTTTAGATGTTGAAATCAATGGTGTAAAGAGTATTAAAATGTCTGATTTAAACGCCAGATATATATTTGTGAAACCACCATCCCTTAATGAATTGGTAAGTATAAACTATTTTGCTTTTTAATTTAACAGGAATAAAATATATTACTTTGTAAGTGAAATCATTTATTTTGTATTATTAAAATTTATGCATATATCGTTATTAGAGCCTAAAATATTAGTTATTTTAAAAAATTGATTATTTTAAAAAATTCATATGTTTACTTAACTTGATAAATTAAAATATTCTGCATTATAGAATCCACTGAGCCTAAATGATAAATGGAAAAACCCATTACTGTCAAATCATGTGGATTCCTGTTTACTATAGAAAAGGAACTTAACAGCAAGCTGACTTTTCTGAATGTGCATATACAGACTATGGGTTCAAGACATTTATTTACTGGACAATATCTAAATTTCAGTTCTCACGTTCCATACTGAACAAAAATTGGGAAAGTGCATTTACGTCCAACAGTGAACAAACCAAATACTTATCAACAGGAGCTGCATAAGAAATATATATTTTAAAAATAAATACTCATATGCATCAACATCTGCTAGTAGACATACAAGTTTGAAAGACAAGAATTAAAGATTAATAAATCTTTTCTAACCTTACATCAAAATTGTATCTGAGACAGCATTTAAAAAGTATTCAGCTGGAGTGCCATCATATATAGCTATCTCACTAAGATTAGATCTGTACTTGAAAAAAATGAAAACTTAAAAAAAATAAGCCTTAAAAACATTTGAAAGCAATTGGGGAAACGGTTAAATCAGGATTGGCTGAACATATAAGAAAAGAGATCACGTATAGGTTAAGACAATCAACAAGGAACAGCATTAGAAACTATGTCAATTAAAAGAAGTAATATATGCTGTGCTTAAGAGATCCAGTCAAGAAGATTAGTGTAAGCATAAACAACGCATCAAAGTCTCTTTCATTTGAAAGAAACATAAGTTTCAAGTTTCAAAATCATATGAATGTTTTGCATTGGTAATGTTTTCTGGGAGGTGCAGTGTAGCAACATGGGTAAAATGTCAATTATTTAGTTTGATATTTTTTAGGAATGATATTGAATATGCAAATGATATCTGCCCTTGAATAAAATAAAAGGTTCTGTTCAGAATTTCCTGAAGATTAATATATAAGTCCCAAATCAAATTTACCTTGTTGGATATTTGATTTAACTTTTTTTAATCTTAATATTTTATTAAATAGTTTTTTAGAGGTCCTAAAATGAGTGAAGTATTTTCATTAACACATATTTTTCAGGCTCTTTATAAATTGTAGAATTTTCTTTTCGTCATTTTAAGGTTTATTGTAATGTTATTTTATTTAAAAAATGTTCATCAATTCTATATAGAATTCTTAAACTGTTTCAAAAAGAGACTTGGTGACTTATAATGTAAATGTTTTCTTTGAAAATAAAGGCAAAACGATTACGTTCAAGGGGAACTGAAACTGAAGAATCTCTTAAGAAACGTTTAGACACGGCGAATGAAGCTATCTCTTATTGTAAGTAGCAAATATGCTTTTAAATCATTTTATTCTTTGCTTTCAAAATTTGCTTTCAAAAAAATGATTTTTTTTTTTTTTTTTTTTTTAATTTATGAGAGTAAAATTTTGTTTTCATGACTTTTCTGCTTATTGGATATAGTTTTAGTAAGTAGTTAACTAAAACTTTTGGTTGTTTATATTCACATTTCAATAATAACGGTAATAATTTGGTAACGCCAATCTTCTTAAAGTGCTTTTTAAAATGACTGATTAAAATTGTAGTTTACTGTAACCTACTATTGAACTGGTCTTGAAGTTTGTTGAAAAATGCTCCCTTCTTGGATATGAAAGATCAAGGAATGGATTGGCTGAAAATAGATTTAAAAAAAACCAATTCTTGAAATGTTTTGTGGTTATTTTATATTATGGTGATTGTTAGACACTAAAATATATTCACATTTTCTTTGTTGAATATGCAGATACTAAATTTGAGGCATTGTTGTTTTTTTCTTTCTTTCTTTCTTTCTATATTGAATGTCATACTTTTTTTTATTCATTTTGATTTTTAATTTTTCTTATTAGAAATAATTAATTGGAAATTTCGATAATTTTTTTTTTTTTTTTTTTTTTCAGCTGAAAAACCAGGTGTATATGATCACATCATTGTCAATGATAATTTAACTGAAGCTTACAAAAAATTAAAAGATATTTTGATAGAGGTAAGTAAAAGCCTCAATTAAGAGGTTCAGTATGGTATTAATTATTGTGTGATGAAATATTACATCAAATTGGAATAGATGTTGCATAAAGAAGGATTAATTGTATTAACTAACTTTTGATACATACTAATTTATTTTTTTTAAAAATAATTTGTATATTATATTACTTAAGAATGATTTTATAAAAATGTATTTTAAATATTTGCTGAAAGTTGTGGGCCTACTTGGCATGCACAAATTAATGAATCAGAATAACACCACAAATAGAAGCCATGTTTATAAGTCCATCATTTTATTAAACCTTTTTAGTTACAAATGTCATAAAAATCATATGTGAATTTAAAAAAATATTCCATTATTGATGTTTTATTTTCACAATAGAATGTGCTAAAAATTTGATGTCTAAAAGTAGTGTTTTTTTTTGTTTTTTTTAAATTTTAATTTGGATATTTTCTTACTATTGTTTATACTTTGAAATAAGGTGTTTTATGACACCTCTGGTAAACATACAGTAAGAATAAAAAATTTACTTCTATAAAACATTTTCTGATGTATCATGGTGTAGATGACATTGGTTTTTTCACACGAAAATAAAGTACCTTTAGTTACTGTTGGTGTTTGTTGTAATATTTTTAAAAGTAAAAAACTTGATAGTAACTAGGTCAATGGTATTCATACAGTCATAATTTCTTCTTGAAAAAATACATTTTTATTATTTATATCAAATATATTGACTTGATTATTTGAAACAAAAGCATTTTTTAATGTATTTATTGTATTTTGATAATTTATTTTTCACTTTTCTTTTTGTTTTTGTAGGATATCAAAAAGTTGCACTAGTTCAACTTTGAGCTGTTAAAAGTACTTCTCAAGCTACTTGTTCTAATCATCTACAAATAAGGTACAAGTGCAATAGTTGCATTCCATATGAGATACCATCCTTTCTCTAATTTTTAAATTCTGGAGAGAAAATATTTTTAAAGATTTTTATTTATTCTTCCAGTTTTTAGCAGTATTGTTGACTATTATAGCTTTTAAAAATGCCGTTTAGTTTTTTTGTTTTTTTTAATAATGAAGTGCCCTAAGTAGATAGATTTTTAATTTCACAATGAAGAACTGTGATTGAACAAACTATGTAATAACATTTAAAAACTAGTTGTTATTTATATTGAAAAATGTGTATAATAAAGTACTCATCTTAGAATCTCAAAAAATATCTTAGAGTGTACAATTTCTATTTTCTTGAGTCCTTATTGAATTACAGAAATCTTTACATTTGTAATTTCATGAATAAAAAACTCTTTAATTTTTTTAAAATTTTATCTGATAAAGCCTTCAACTGATCCAATTGTCTCTAAGATTTTGTGGGGGGGGACTTTTTGAGAAAAGTTTTCATTAAAAGTTCTAATCATTTATCAAGTAACATTTTGAAATAAAGTAATATAATTTTGTAGATTTTTTTAAGAAAATGTCAAATTAGATTTAATTAAAAAAATCTTTTCTTCATCGATCAGGATTATACACAATTATGTGGTTTCAAGTAACTATTCCTATATAATAATAATTTGTTTGCACACAGTTATATGGTTTCAAGCATTCCTATCCAATACTAATAATTTTCCAACAGATCTATTTAACCCATAGACGAGACCTTAACAGGTACTACCACTCCAGGTCAGAGTAGACCTTGGAGTAATGGCAATAAAGGTATTTTCTATGCTACCTGAAATTCAAGATGCCATTTAGAGTCATATCTAGGACACTCTTTTGTTTCGAACCAGTTGGCTGGGGCTGTAGAATACATTGACTGTATCTCTACAGAGGGGTAAGACCCACCCACTCCAACCTAGGAGATTTGGGGAATATGGAGTACCCCTTCATTGCCATTGCTCCCAGGTCCACTGACCCAGAGTGGTAGCACTTGACAAGGTCCTATCTATGGGACAAATAGAACAAACTGTGTGTAAACAAATGACTCATGTTAAATTGTGACTGTTCTATAGCAATAATTGTAATCATTTAACTGTGTGAAAAAAAAGAACTCAGACTCATTTAAAAATCTTATCTACAAAATGTGTTTACAATCATATATATATTTAATATATATATGTATAAACAGTATTTGACATTAAATAACCTACAATGGTTGATATGCCATAAAACCTGACCAACCAACCAACCAACTTTTTTGTTTTTGAGTGAGAGGGGAGGGTGTTACCCACCCCCCCTCATGCAGAGGGATGCAGTCTACAAACAGGTCTAATTTAAATTTGGTGGAGGTGAACAATTAAAATCCAAATGTCAACCACCATGTAGAATTGCTGGCAAAGATGTTATTGTTGTACTTAATGTAGTAAACTCATGTATTCCCATCTTGCTGAATTGGAAGTCATTAAAGAAAGCTAAAGCAATGTTGAACCTAAAATGAGATTCAGCAGCATTGTTTGACACCAAGGTACCATTAAACTTTACATTTCTGTAGAAAGTGAATGCAAACATTGAAGTCTGCACTACCATCTCTAATGAACTTCCATCTGTTCAGAGAAAAAGAGCTATTCTGAAATTGCATAGGCAATTTGCTTTTCCATTGATGCTAACACTGAAAGCATTTATGGAAGTTGCTGGAATTTAGTGAGATGAGTAACTAAAAGAATTAAATCAGATTTCTAAATCCTGCCAAGCATGTAGTCTTTATGGAAAGATACTAGCTCAGTCAGTTGTAAGAATACTTGTTATGAGATGAGAGCAACAAGTGGCTTGGTCCTGGAAGAAGTTTTTTTTTTTAAGATAGAGTTGTTTTTATGTTACATGGTAGAACATATGAGAGTATCCACAAAGAAGCTTGTCAAAGGCAATTCTCATGTAGAGAATGTGTAACCCCTGGTAAAGAGACTAAAGATAACATACAGACCAATTAATAGCCACAGAATAAAGTCACTGCTGATAGTACTAATAATTAAGATGATAGGTGATAAGGACAAAGACAACTCCAATCCTTATCACCCACTTGAGCACCAGTCAAAACAACTATGACAGCCAGAAAATTGATTCCCTTGAACAATCAGGACCCCAAAGTAGTAGAAAGCTTTTGAATCACAAAAATCTTCCTTAAAAAGGATGATTGGATTGAATTCAAAGTTTAAGAGAATGATCAATGGATATAAGCATCTATATTTAGGGATGGCTATAAAAGCTAATGCTGTGACTAGATACTGATACACTGTGGAAGAAAATGCAACTGAGATCAAGAAAAGTCTCAATCTGTAAGAGTTGAGAAACTGGAGAAAGTTAGATCTAAATATGTTTTTTTTATCCCATAAAACAAACATGATGAAGATGGGACCAAGATTCAAAAGTTTAATGTTTACACTAAGGTTGATAACATAGAACAGGCATGCATTTCCACTCCCCAGGTAATGACAAATAAATAAGGTCTAGTTAAGACTTAACTAGTCATGAGAGTAGTTTCTCCTATAGTTGCAAAGAGTACCATCAGATGACTTACAATGACTGCTATAAGCAGAAATTGGTCTTTTAAAATCAAGTGATATCAAATCAGCATTCTTATGCAAAGAAATTCAATGAGATGTTTTCATTAAGCCTCCAGTGGAAGCTAAATAAGGTACTGGAAAAGTGTGGAAACTCAAGAAGACACTACGGATTGGGTGATGCAGTGTGACAATTTCATGATAGTGTTAGAATTGTCTTGCAATGAGACAGTCTAAAATTGATTCCTCTCTTTTTTACAAAGTTGGAAATGGTGAAGTGATTGGTCATCTCATCATACATTTCAGTGATATCATGCATTCTGAAAATGAGAAGTTTAATGAGACTGATTAAACCGTTCATGACATGAGAAGCAATTTTCTATATATGTGCTTTTAGATCAATCAAAACAGTAAAGAGGCCATATTAATTTAACAGAAGAAAAATGCTTTGATATTGCATGTTCAAGTTCAAAGTGTATTGTGATATTGACCCTATCTACTGAGATGCTGATGAAATGATTTTGTTTAATTGAAGCAGATCAGCTCATGCAAAAATTCTCTTTGAAACTTTTGTAGGCAACAAATCAGTTGTGGATGCAATTTATTCAACTTGGTCAGCATATATTACAAGCTCAATAAGAAAAATTTTTTTAGCCAAGTTTCAGTGGATTCTTGATGATGATGACAAATGCACTCACAAAGTAAAGTGTCTGATATGTTTTCAATTCCTACTTGAATAAATCAATTTATTCCAATTTTAGACATCAATTACTCATTTTCCTAATTTCAGAATAAATATTGTTTTTATTCTAATTTAATCTTTTCTTCTTATTGTTATTTTCAGTTCTTTGTTGTAGTGATCTTTCAATCTTGATTGAATTATAAGCATGAAAAGTAAATGACATATAGTCAAAATCTAGTTTACATTCAATTTACATTATGAGTATAAGATATCATAAAATCAGACAAAATTACTGTCCAATTATTCATTATATATTTTTCCCCACTCAGTCCTATTTTTAAAATTTAATTTTTCTTAAAATGAAAAAAAAAAAAAATCATCGAAGAAACAAAAGTTAGTTTCAAATTTAGCTGACCTATATATAGGATATTTCATTGTCAATTATCCAAATGTTAATCTTTTTCAGAATAATATTGTTTTGAATGAAAACAGTTATTTTTACATTGATACTTGATGTTAATACTGCTTATTTACTGATTTTATTTGAGTGTGAATTGTGAAAGGAAAATGAAAAATACCCAAGAGTTATTGATACCAGTTGTGAGTGTTACAATTTCAAAATAGATCAGACGTCTTCCCCTTCAACTGATACTATGTATGACAAATCAAAGAATTTTTGTATTAATAGACGGAAAATTTTGATTTTTTAAATGGTTATCATCTTAAGTGAGATGTATTTTTAGGATTTGTACATTATTCCATTTTGTAATCTTTGATTGGTAATATAAGTTTCTTAATGATTTTGAAAGAATCCTGTCTTGTAGGCCAAGGAAATAATGGTGACTATAACTTTATATGACTAAGTGAATAAACAGCACTCAAAATGATAGATTTCTTTCCTCTGAAATTTCCTTTTATAATGTAGTTATCAAACTTGAAATTGTTTAAGTTAGTTCCTCAGCCCTTAGTTTTCTAATGTTAAAATGTACAGTAATTTACTTAAAATGGCAAAGCCCACAGCTTCTGAACAGGATCCAATCTCATAAAATGCAGTCTTTATTTTATTTAATTGAGGTACAAAATGCATACATTTCCCAAGACAATATCCTATTGTTTTATGCACATTTATAGATGGTAACTAAAAGACTTTTTTTTTTTGTTGTTGTAAAAGCATTTAATACTTGGTTTTATTTGTCTTTTAAACATCTTGGCATATTAAAACTTATTATCAAGAGCTAGAAAAGTGAACTGCTCTAAATGCTGAAAAAGAAAAAACAAATTTATAGGATGTAAATGTTGGTTGAGAAGAGACAATCATCCTGCATAAACTGTTAATAGCATCACAAAATAAATAACATTGAGCATTTACAGTTGCTATAAGTTATCTTGAAATTAAAGTGTCAAACTTTTTAGAATATTAAAGAGGATAAGTATTTTACTTACATTTTGTATTTGAGATTATCTTAAAAATGTTAACTCTTCAGCAATACTTGGCATATGTAGGTAAGTCAGTAAATTTAATAAAAAGTATCATTTACTTTTCACTACAAATCTTTTTCAACATAAAATCCTTTCTTAAAAGTGCACTTAACCTGATGTTTGTCATCACAAAAAACTTGTCAGTCTAAAAACAAGAAGTGTCTTAAACAAAAATATCATCTAATCTATGTCTTCATAGAAGTGAAAGTAGATTTTTGCTAAAAAATAATTGATTTGATTTGAAAGTTAATTTTGTTGTTGCTTAGTTAGAGAGGTGTCAAATCTTCAGAAATGATAAAATACAGATTTTATGTAACACAAGTAATCCTTCAGAATATAGGATTTATTGCTTGATGATGGAAACAAAAGTGAAAAGCTTGGTTTCAATATGGACAAATTTATAAGTGACATTCTCTTATGGACTCCTTTGCATGGACGCAGCAATGTTGGAGTCCATTCAAAACCATACATTTGTCAATTCTGCGCAGACACTGGATGCTATCTTAAAGACTTTCAAGAGTAATGGCTGATGAGGACAAATTGTGAGACAAATTCGGCATGTGATGATGAGGATATATGCATATATAGAGAGACAGAGCGTGTATCTATGGATGATTGTATATATGTACATATAGATGTGTGTTTAGATATGTTGTTTTAGCTCAAGAGGAATTATGAAATCTGAAGATAATATCCAAATTCTGGATGAAAACCTACAGTTATCAGTATAAAATCTTGATCTCGGTCGTTTTTTTCTTTAAGGGTCTGTGAGTGTTGCACTATGCCTAAAGTTTCAGTTGGATTTCCATTATAACCTCGCCATGAAAAGAAGTGACAAACACACAAAGCACCATCTGTCGGGTTTTTTCGATACCAAATTTATTTGCTACTACCCTTCATTCATAGTCGTCGAGAAGAGAAAAACAGAATATGGAAAATGAGTCAACTGCTTTAGATAGAAATAAAGCATTGCTGGACGAGAGAAGTAAATACAGACATTGATATTATTTTTCTTGTTTTCTGTTGTAGTTCTCACACATGACTACTCAGGGTCCTGTCTTCGTGGAGGGTTTGGGACCTCTTTGTGAAACACACCCAAAAATGGGTGCCATAATTTTTGGCCTGTTCTCACATCTCTGTCACTGATTTCCAACTGACTTTCTTTTCTTACCTGCTTCACTTGAATGGTTTTTCCATATGAATTTCTTCCTGCCAATCACAGCTGATTTGCTGCTGATAGATTTCTATTTTTAACCTGGTCATCCACTGCTATACTGACTTGGGGGACCCCCCTGTTCACCTTCCTCTTCGTTTCTGCCACACCATTGTGCCTTTCTCTCCCCTGCTGTCTTGATTCTCCCTCTCATATATGTCCCTCCTTTTTCAATGTCGTCTGGTTGACCTCAAATCTAGCTTGGAAACAATTTACTACTAAATCAACTGGAGTCCCTAATTGTATTACATATGTATGTAAATATATATATATATATGTACATATGTATGTGAATGTTTTTATATATGTATATATTTATATAAGTTAGCCAACCATGGTTGAGGGTGACCTGAAGGCTCCCTTTTCAATAACTTCTACATCGAGGTGTAAGGGAGGGTGCTACTCCTTTCCCTGGATTTGCTCCATTTACTCTTGATCCATACCTTATAATGCTGAGTGTTAAGCAAGCATGTACCATTTTTTGTATGATTCGACCTGAGATTGCACCAGGGTCTCTTAGGACATTGGCAAAAGGAAAAAAACAATAAATATGAGCACCAAGGACAACTAAAGTAAAAACATCCAAACTGTCTCTGAAACGGGTAAGTTCCACGTGTTGAATATATCTCTCATGAACTTTCATATTCAGACCTATGATTTGCACACACCATTTCACTGTTTGATACACTTGTCTATAAATTATTTCATGTACCATTCCATACATAAGAAACTTTCTGTTTGATAGGATATTCACCCTTACATGTTGTTATTAGTATTTGTTTTCTTGAAATAAATGTTCTGGTTCCTGACATAACTATGGGTTGTGTTCATCTTCTTTATTCCTTGAAGAACAGGATTTCGTCTAATGGATATCTGCTTTTATTTCTTTTTTTTATGTATGTGCGACTGTATCCCTGGGGAATGTATTAAACGTTTTAGGGGCTTGCATGTCAGAGTCACAAAAGGGTGATTTTTTTTTTTTCCCTATGTCTAAAGAATTCTCTGTCCTCCTAACATATAATAGGGTCTCATCCAGGATAACATTTTTAATTAATCTAAATTATCCTGTTAAGAGATCCAGGCAGAAGTTAAATCCGTTCATTAGTGGCCTACTACGAAGATTTTATCCATCACCACATAGTTGCCGTCTGTTATTTTGTTGCGTCTTGTCTATTCTTATTTTGACATAGTCCTTATGGCGTTGTTTTGTGCTGCTATCTGAAGAAATTCAGTTTCTCTCTTAAGGTTTCCTTTTCTTAGCCATGTGCAAGTCTTCTCGTGAGATTTTATTTGTCGCTTGAAATGTCTATGGAGTTGTTTTTCTTCCAATTTTTACTTTTGTTTTTTTTTGTTCTATTGATGCTTGTGTTTATTGTTTCTGGTGGCTGTAATCAGTCTTCCTATGCACTTTTTTATGTAGTCTTCTAGTCATTGTATCGATGCATCGACGCTATCTTGAATGCTGGTAAGTCTTCTTCCTCCTTCTTTTCTTGGCACCTGCAGTCTGTCTATGTATCTCTGGGATGTAAGGCTTTATGCATCATTATGAGTTTTCTTGTTCTCTGGTCCACTTCAAGAATCGTCCCAAGGGACAGTCCAGGTATTTATTCCTTTGATGAGATTTCTGCTATATAGTTTGGTTTTGAGTAGTTTTCTCGTTCTTCTGCGATATTCTTTTTTTATTTTTTCTTTCATCTCCATATGTTTAATGGTGTCCACTTTCAATATTCTCAAGTCTTTTGTGGATTTCCTTTTCTCTGAGCGTTCTGATTTTGTCTTGATTTGGTAGTTCTATTCCTTCCGTCTTATGTCGTTTTCCACTATTCATTATTTGCAAGGCACATTTTTCTAAATTCCATCTCCATATCTTGACAGTATATTCTGACTGCCTGTATTAGGGTTTCCAATTCTTTTTCATTTTTGGCCCACAATTTCATGTCATCCATGAACATGAGATGATTGATCTTTTCTTGCGATTTATGAAGTTTATCTCCACCTGTGCATTTCCTAAGTATGTGATTGAGTGGCATCATTACAAATAGTCTTGTTCTTATGTTTTTGGGCAGGAATGTTTTTTTTAAATGCGCAATCACCAATGGTTATAGCACATCGGAAAAGGCATTCCCGCCCCAAAACTGAATTTTGGAAAATCCTTAAAGAAAACAATATTAGAACAAGAAAATAACAAGCAAAAATTACAGATTCTTGAAGTGCTCCACATCTGAAAGAAACTACCTAAACTCGAATCAATTTCGAATCCTGCACTAATGTACTTAAATGTTTTTAGCTACTGCTGCTATCTATCAGCTTTTGGTTTGGTTGGTATACTTTCTACTGCTGCTGCTTCCATGTGGGTGTTTTTGTATTGGTCATTCGGAGTGTTTCAGATATCGTATCGAATTTGTTTCTTATAGTTATCGTATATTCATTGCTAATATCTCTATTGTTAAGTAATGACCAGTTATAGTGGGTGGTTTTGACTGTCTTATTCTTCTGTAATCTCAGACATACCTTTGCTGTGACAATTCTATCAAAAGATACTCCTTCAAAAGAAGATTATGCCACACAGTTCTGAGTGCTATTAATCCATTTCTGGTTTATGAGTATGTAATCTATTTGTGCTTCACCATTATTTGGGTAGGTGTAGGTTCATAGTTTTCCCTCCTTTGTCTGAAATTTAGTATTATGACATGTTAGTCCGTTTTCGAGTGAGAAGTCTATTAGATGTTCCCCATTTCTGTTTGTCAAGTTTTTGTTTTGAACATTCATGTCTCCACCAATGATTAGAATGTTATGTTTGGGAATGTTGTATTATTATGTAAATCATTTAGTTTTTCCTTTACTTACCTTTTATTCAGGATGGAATCGTCTTTTTCTTATATATAAGTAATCCACTCAAATGGTCCACAGTAATTGTGGCAAAAAGCCTACATTTCTGCTACCAGGAGTACTATTAAACTTTAGTATTGTTGAATCCAGCCAACAATTTTTACCACAATTACTGCAGACCATTACTCCTCAGATATGGACAAGTTAATGAGACCATCTAGGTTTGATGAACCAAACACACTGAATGCAGAAAGGGAATACAAACACTGGAAGAAAATCATTGAGATTTACCTGGAAGGTGCTTCATTAGAAGGGGTCAGTTCTGCTTTGCAAGATAGAAGCACTATGCTCTCATGAACAGTATTTCTGCAAATGTGTTCGAGCTGATAAGTAATTGTAGAGGGATCGGGGTGATGTAATATGGCGGCAGTCCTGCAAACGTTCGTAAATATATATATAATATAAAATGGGTAATTGAAACAAACTAGACAAATGACACAGACGAGGAGGATAAGATTAAAAATAATAAATAAGCGAATCATACACGAAAGATGAATTCAGAGTAGAATTGCGGATGCTGCATCACTGCGGTGTGAGGGTCGGAATGGATCGAAGAAAGCCAATAGTGTAGCTGGAGTCTGTGTGACTGGTCGCCGGGTATAGATCGTAGTAGATGGAGTCGAAGTAGCTGGTCGTAGCTGGAGATATCGATAGCGATGGCAGCAACGTAGTCGAAGGAAGCCGGGTTCAGCTGCAGACTGGCTTATCGACAGCGCAGGCAAAAACGAAGTCGGCAAAAAAACCGGGTCAAGCTGCGGGTTGGAAAGTCGTGTCAGCGAAGGCAGGAACGTTGTCGAAGGTAACCGAGTTCAGCTGCAGTCTGGGAGGTCATCAGCAAAGGCAGGAACGGAGGCGGCGAAGAAACCGGGTTCTGCTGCGTGCTGGAAGGTCAGGAGCTGCTACATGCTGGAGTAGTTATTAGTGTCGGCAGGGACTGTGTCGGAGATCAGGATTGGTTGTAGATGTGAACAGAGTCCGCGGAGGACAGGTTCAGCAGCGAACCTAACTCGTGTTTACTTCAGGCAAGATCAAAACGGTGAATGAATGGGATCGCTGCAAGCTAGACGTATGCGTACCAGGCCGAAGGGCTGGTACTTGGTTGTCTCACAGGTAGGATCACCGCGAAGGAATCACTGCAAGCCAAAGCAAGCGGACTCTGGCAGTAGACTTTGAATATTTTTGGCCACCGAGCTGGATCGACTGAAGGACGGAATCACGAGCAGTCTTCAAACATTCGGCCTAAGCTAGAACTTTTAACTACCAGCCTAGGATCGACCGAATGAATGGGATCACAAGCGAGCATGAAGTTCAACCGAGAAGGCCGGCAAGAGAGGAGTCAATGTGGGTAGACCGGATCTGCAAAGGTCACACTACACTTTGATCCTTTGGCCCTGCGGCCACAAAAGGCTTTAATTGTCTCTACCTCCCACCAGACAGCACTTGACACAAGGTCAATGACCCGAAGGTCGGCTTAAAGTGGGGATTAGGGCGGGGGGAGGTTAGGCATGAGCCGAGACTCGAACCCTGCTGGACTTTGCTGGTCATCGGCTCACGAAAGGAGCAACCATAGAAATGGTCTGTGAGAAATATTCGAAGTTGTCAGCAATCCTCTTGTAAAGGGAGCTACAATTAAATAACTCCTTGTAACTCGAAGAGGTTTTAAATATGATATATTTAAGTAAGATATTAAGAACTAATTTCGAAATGACGGGTGAAATTAATCAATTTAAAAAAAAAATCCGTATGTGGACAACATTAGAGGTTACGTTAAACAGCTGACATCACAGTTGACTCAGCGTTCCTCTGACCGAGGATGTTATGTTTTTGAGTAGCCGGGGGCAGCTATGATATGATGCAGACAATTTCAACTCAGCAATGCAGAAATTAGATGAAGCATTTATAAAACCAACAAATATAATTTACAATAGGCATTTGTTAATTACTAGTAAACGGGAGCAAATGCAATCTATAGATTTCTACGTGCATAAATTGGAAAAATTGCCACAAAACAGAGTTTGAAGTTTTTGATGCCACCAAGAATAAAGAACAGTGTATGAGAGATGATTTCATCAATGATATCAGTTCTGCATACATCAAAGACTTCTTGAAAACCGGGAATTGAGTTTGTCAGATGCGTATCAACAAGCCAAAGCACTTGAGCAGGCCCAAAAGCAATCCGCTTCATATGATAGCTAGAGTATAACTGCAATTGAAGCCACTTCGTATAACGATTAGTTTGCTGCTACCACTTCAAAGAAACCCCCGAATGGTCCCAAATGTTACGTCTGTGGCAACCAATTCGTGCCCAGCAAAGTGCAAAGTGTTACAAATAAATGCAAAACAAAAGGTCATGGAGCAAGAGTATGCCAAGGAAAGTTTAGACAACAATTTTTCAGGTGGTCTCAACATAAATGTTTCTTGTAAAACTAACAACTCTCCTCTCAAAGCTGTGTTTGATTCAGGCAGCTGTTCGACATTCATCAACAAGAATGCTGTAGAAAAACTGAAATTGATTGTTTCATCGAGATCAAAAATTGTTTCTCTGGCTGATCCAACTTGTAAGGTACAATTAATTGGAAAAGTGGTAGTGGATTTGACTTTGGGTTTTCATTTATATTCAGGTGATGGAAGTATTAGACTGCTTGTTTGTCGATGTTGTCATTGGAAAAGATATTCTTCAGAGACACCAGAAAGTAACATTAAAATTCAATGGCTCTAAAGATGAATTGATTGTTGGAGCAGTTAGATCCAATGAAACCTTCCCTGTCATGCTTTTTACTCCAATACTTTCATTTACAAATGTAAGCAGTGGTATCAAGCCTATTGCAACTAAGTCGAGGTGATATTTACCTGCCGGTTCCGGATTTATATGTTGGGAAAGAATTAACACATCACTCGATAAATCCCGGGCCTGACATATTGATGGCGCCACTCATAAAAAAAAATCCGTATAATTTTTTTAAAGTACTAACCTGTTGGGTTGTTTGTGGAGTACCGTCAATATTTACTAACCGTCTACAGATTGCTTGCATAAACTTGCCTGTCAGTAGCAGCAGGAGATCAGCCAATCAGAGATGACTAAAGCATATATGAGCAACAGCAAGCCACGGCCTAGTGTCAGTACGTATTTCATCTTTGTACTGACAAGGCTGCGAACGCGTTTCTCGAGCCTCAGAGGCCATCTCCACTGGCTCTAACCCTCTTCGGAGGGGCTGGGTTTATCGTCTGGCACCTGAGGCGGCCCTTTTGGGAAAATGCCGACGGGGCCTGAGGCATTTTTTTGCTTGCCAGGCGTGTCTGGACTAAGGCCCTGCGCCTGGCCCCACCTAAAAAATACCTTGTGCCACACTCATCTGGTTGGTGGGACGAACGACTAATACCAGTACGTATTCCAGCCTTGTTATCAAGAACGCCTACCTTTTTGTATCGCACAACTGTAAACAAGATGGCTATCCGAAGTCCAACAGCTTATAAGCCCATAGCAGCAAAACCTTTTTTTAATGGCAATGAATCCAAGTATGAGTTGTGGGAATATCCCCCACCAGGGAAGACAAATATTATTTGTTTCATTTGTAAGAGAAAAGGCTGCAAGCTTTTCAATGCCGAAACCGAAGGCAAAAAGATATTTGTCAGAATATAAGAACCTATTTACAAGGCCAAACCAATTTCTTTATTTTAGGATATGATATTGTTTTGGGCAAGAGTAATTTATAGGCCGACTGCGGGGCTACCGAACATGTAATAACCGATAAATCAAAATTTATTAATTTTGACCAAAATTTTGAACCAAGGGAAACATTTTGTTGAATTAGCTGATGGGAGCCGAGCGAATAATATAATGCTGAAAAGAGGTAACGCCTGCATTTATCTACGCAATATGAAAGGACACATGTGTAGATGTATCTTAAAAATCCTTTATATATACCAACTTTTAAATGAAATATATTTTCAGTACAAGAGGCTACAAAAATGTTGCGCATATAAGTTTTGAGCGTGATAACTGTTATGCGGAAATAGCTCCAGGCCAATTATGTCTATTAATGCACGTCTTTGTTGACCCCATCTTGTCCATGAAGTGTCCTGCAGTTAAAGGCCCCTTCAGGCCAATACAATATTGGGTTGCTTATGTATATAAGGCGACCAACAACAACTGCCAATTAATTTACCCTAATGAAGCAGTTTTCAACATAACACAGAAAGAACATTTGTATTATCTGAAAAATAACCACTTACATAATTGGCATAAAATCTTCGGCCACTGTAATGAATCTGATATTAAAAAAGTTAACCGAACTTAGTAAAAGGAATGAAGATAAAACCGACACCAAATTATACTCTTAACTGTGATATATGTATTCATGGGAGGATGTTTAATGACAGAAATAAGAATTTAGATTGCAAGACAACAAAATTCTTGCCCTTGTTCAGTGATTTAACAGGGCCTATTCAACCCTCAACTAAAGAAGGTTATAGATATGTACTTAATTTTATTGATGACTATTCTGGCCTTACAGTGTTATATTTCTTAAAACACAAGTCCGACACTTTGCTCGTTGCAACGAAATATCTAGCTGACATTGTCCCTTATGGCCATGTAAAATGTTTAAGGACTGACAACGGAACGGAGTTCCCTTCTGAACCTTTTCAACGCTTACTTGTACTTAACAAAATCAAACACGAGCAGCCAGGTCCTTATTCTCCGCATCAAAATGGAACTGCTGAACGTTCGTGGCGAACTTTTTTTTCTATGGTAAGGTGTCTCGTTATTGAGTCAAAATTGCCCCAAAACTTGTAGGTTTATGCATGGATGGCTTCAGCGTATATTAGAAATCGTTATTATTATAGAAATACAAGAAAAACCCCATATGAAAGCTTTACCGGTTCGAAACCAAATTTAGATAAGATGCATACTTTTGGTACGACTTGTTTTTGTTATGTGCAAAATAAAACGAAATTAGATCCTCGTTGTGAAAAAGGCATCTATGTCGGCTATGACAAAGTCCAGCTGACTTTATTTTCCGGAATCAACGGCTATTAAGATTTAGGCGTGTAAAATTCACCTACTCTTATGATTATAGCCCACGACCGTAACAGGATAAAAAGACAGAATTGTCGGACTATATAAGTACTACACTTAACAAACAACCGAAAGATAACATCAACACCGATTGGGAGGAGCAAATGAGACGGTATCCAATCCGACAGAGAAGAAAACCCGATTTTTTTGTCGTTGAAAACTTTGAATTTAGTGGAGTTGACTACTGTTGTAAAATTCGTACGATCCCCACTAATTATACCGAGGCCATTAACTCGGTTGACTAAAAAAAAACTAGATTTCCGCGACGCGAAAGGGATTTGATTCCTTAATAGAAAATGATACTTTTGAATGGCAGAACGCCCCGTAAAAGAAAAATATTATTGGTAGTAGGTGGGTTTTTACTATAAAAAGTAAAAGCGACGGAAGTCATGAGTATAAAGCTGGTTTCGTAACCAAAGGCTACTCGCAAATATATTGCAAGGATTATTGAGAAACTTTCGCCCCGACAACAAATATAGCTTCCATAAGATTACTATCGCAAATAGCAGTGTAATATGACTTGTTAATTCATCATATTGATTTCAAGAGTGAATTTTTAAATGCCCCCCCTTTGGCTATGAAATATATGTTGAGCCGCTTGAAGGCTTTAAAGGTAAGAATGGGAATTATGTTTGGAAACTTTAAAAATCCTTATATGGGTTAAAACAGAGCGGTCGAACTTGAAACAAAACATTCCATACTTATTTAACTACACAAAATTTTGTACCATTACCTGTCGACCCCTGCATGTACAGTCAAAATGTCCGCAATCAAATATCGGGGTATTTAATTGTGGGGTAACGATGTATTAATAGTTTTAAAAACTGAGGCACACCTTATGCAAATTAAGACAAGAGTGAACTCAAGATTCAAAATGACTGATCTTGGGAAATCATCCTGGTTTTTAGAAATACAATTTGAATGAAAAAATAGTAATATTAAAATGAATCGATTTAGATATTGTGACGGCCCAGCGGCAACGGTAGGGTTAATATGTAGGAGACCAAGGACTGCTATGAGGACCGGAAGTAGGGAGACAATTGGCGGGTTTTCGAGCCCTAGCAACAACGAATGACCAACTGAAAAGGGGCAAAGGTCTTGACCCAGATAGGGAAAAGACATACGATTGGTCGAGGCAGTGAGGACGTTTTACCGCCAAAAAGAACGAAAGCCAAAAGTCAGTTCCGTGCTTCGCCAAGGAAGAGAAAGGTCGCCTTTTCACGAGGTCCAGTGAAAGGTGAAATTCTAGTAGCAGAATGGCCTAATAGAAGCCGTCAATTCCGTTGGGCAAGAAACTGAGGCTCAACGTAAAAGAAAAAAAATGGTGCCTTGCGACTCGTTAATAAGAAATTAAAGAATATAAGAAAAAAAAAACAACAAAAGAGAGGAAAGGAAAAAGGTTAGTCAAAAATTTTATTACAAATGATATACGTAACCTAAATAAAGGATCGTATTAAGAATATCCAAAGAAACATTTTTGATGTTGTTCATTGGCAGCCAGTTTCGGCGGAAAACATATTTGTTTAAAATTGTATACCCACTTTAAAGACGAAGTGGAGAGACTTTTGTTCTTCGCTAAAAGAAGGGAAAGAAAATAAGAAAACAAATATGGAGGAGAACGAGGAGGTTCCCTCCCTTTAATTGTAAAGGGAATAAGAAGATACGGGTGCAAGTTTAAGACAAGTTGAAAAAAAAGGAGCAAAAAAAGAACTTTGTTTCTGGAAGGACATAGTCAAACAATATCGGAAGTGACTTGTCCTCTTCATTTCTGTATGTTTTTTTTTTGTATTTGTTTTGCGTTTTGTTTTTCTGTTTTTACAATTGTACTTTGTTTGAAATAAAATATATAAGAAAGATACATATATAAAGATTAGAAAAAAAACAACCACGCGTCATATTGTTTGTCCGGTTCGGAATTCTTCACGTGTTCATTTATATCATTTCGCCCTCTCGACCCTTGACACATCCTCATTCGTCCGTATCTCGAAAATTAAACCTATACGCAAGCTTTATACTTAACTAGTTATATGGGCTTTCAAAGCTATCAATAAAATATAACTAGTTACGGAGAATATTTAGAGCTTGGGTGGTACGGTACTGTCGTCGGAGTTTCTCCCTGACGTTCCAGGATAATGTAACCTCGGAACAAAGATACAGTAAACCGTCACAATATATTGAGAAGATATCAAAGTTCAACATGGCCGATTGCAAACCACGCTCAACTCCATGTGAAATGGATATAACGAAAACAAGTGACGAGGTCGATTAAATAGATAGCTAACCTTATCGTGAAATTATTGGCAGTCTAATATATATAATGGTTGCAAAAATACCAGGTATTTGTTATACAGTTTCTTGGTTGTCTCAAGACCGAGCAAAACCAGATTCCTCCCATTTAACGAAGACAAAACACGTCTTACGTTATTTAAAATCACAATCAATCAATTGGGGGTATTACTTCATGAAGACTCATATCAAGCGCAAACTGAACTTGCAAAATCATTAACAGTTGATCACACAACAGTTTCAAAACATTTGAAAGCATTAGGAATGATTCAAAAGCAAGAACATTGGATGCCGTATGAGATGAAGCTCAGAGACATTGAACAATGTTTTGTATCGTGGGAATAGCTGTTTCAACAGTAGAAAAAGAAAGATTTTTTGCATCGTATCATGACCAGCAATGAAAAGTGGATATACTACGATAATCCTAAGCACAGAAGATCATGGGGTTAGCCCGGCCATGCATCAACACGTTTATATAGGTATGTATATGTATATGTACGTATATATAGGTACGTATGTATATATGTATGTATGTATGTATGTTAATGTATGTATATATATGTCTGTATTAATATGTATATATATATGTGAATGTATATGTATAAATATATGTATATATGTAAGTATATGTAAGTATATATGATATATATATGTAAATACACAAATATATATATCGAGATATGTAAATGTGTATTCATGTACATGTATACATTTGTGTGTGTGTGTGCATATATATACATGAAGTTATATATGTATACATACATACATGTATATGTATACATACATGTATATATATACACACACACATATATACACGCACGCACACATATTTATGTATATATACTTATATCCAAATATACATATATATCCACCATTATATTTACATATACATATATAGAGAAAGAGAGAAAGAGAGAAATTGAAAAACAAGTTTGTAGCAGAAAGAACTTCGTATTTTTGTTTGGCGTGTAAAATAATCTGACCGTTATGGTCGTCGCATATTTTCCCCCAATGAAGATGACTTATCCTATTCATCCCGGACCATTTCCCCGGACAACACGAAAATGGTGAAAGCCCGCCAAACTATCTCTTCCTCAGAACCTTTCGAGAAGGACGGACGTACTTTCTATCCACTCCTTTCATAATAGCAGAATCACAACACCATGAGGAAAGCCGTCTAATTTATAGACCTTTTGAGTCTACCCTCTTAGACCAAGGGTTCCGTGTTGAACATGAATTAGATGCATGTAATCCACCACATACAGGAACACCTTCATGTCGCCTCTAACTTTTGCTACGTCTACAGCGATACATATTCCGCTCAGACATTCAGCATTGCCTTGACTGTAGCGACGCACATTTCACTCAGACATTTAGCTGCTAAAAGTCCTTCTCAACTCCATAACTATTTCCTTCCCTCCTTCCTACGAGACGTGTAGCATAAAGGTACCCTTTATTCTGGCTGGCATTAAACCCTCTTAAAAACCTTACGGCATCTTCATTCTTCTCTCCCTTTATTTACCTTCAGGTATAGTGAGGAACTAATGTAGCAATTATCCACGCTAAAAATAGTAAACTCTTATCGCTAAAAGTTAATTTAAAAAGAAGAATTTAATATAAAGAAAGGACTAGGAAAGGATATCAAGTGACGTTAAATCACTACAAAGGATTTATTGCGTGGTTTGAGGGGATTAGTTAATTTCCCTAACACTATAGATTTTATGGCAACAGATATGAATTGCGAAACTATTCTTTGGTAACACAACAACGAAAGTTCTTTATTTGCAGCTTTGAGGAGGTTTGTTCTTGGTGCTGCAAGACTCGTGGTGTTTAGGCTTGCTGGATGTTTGAGACGAAATGGCTTAGCGGGATGCTGGAAATGGCAGCGTGTCGTTGGACGTGTGAGGGAAGTATTTAAGGTCACCGTGTAGTTTTGTGTGTCTGGTAATTGGGGAGAGTAGGCGTTATCTCCATTAATGTCAACCAGAGGTGAAATGAGAGCTAGGTGTGTCGAGAGCGAAGTGGCGCTCGGATCGACATAGTAAATTTTTGTGGTGCTTGTGAAAGGCATGTTGAACGTATCTAATTCATATTCAACTGGGATTCCTTGGTCTAAAATATATTAGACGCAAAGAATCCATAAATTAGAAAGTTCCCTCGCTGAGTGTCCATGTTGCTGCTGCTAGGGTTAAAGCCACAGTGATATGTCCGCACTGGGTGGCTTGTTTAGCTAAAGGGCATCGCTAAGCAGGGGCGACCAGAGACACGTCCGTGCTGGTCGCCGTCTCAAGCCGAAGAGAGTGTGTTTGGCCGCTCACCCGTTTTGCTAGCCGGAAATGAAGGTCCGGGCTGAATGGGATAAGTCATCCTGATTGGGTGAAATTCAGTGTTGAATTAAATAGCGCGCCAAAACAAAATACGAGATTTTCCTCTTCTCTACAGATTCATACAAGGCAATATCGCTGCTTCCAGTAATTACCAAACTGATGAACTGACCTTACCCAATAAATATATAGCTGCCTTAAAATCTCTTTCTTCCAATGAAAACATTATTATATCACCTTCTGACAAAGGCAAAAGTGTGGTTGTTATGGATTCTTTGGTCTATAACCAAAAATTAGGATCTACTTGATGATAATAACCCCTATGAACATATATCCCCACAAATTCTTTTGAATCGTATGAATGATTTTAATAAGTCTTACAAAAAATTAATCTCAAAAGAGGACACATCTTGGTCTTCACTAATCAATTACCACCCCATCATCCCTAAAAAGTATGGTCGCCCCAAAATCCATAAACCTGATGATCCTTGAAGACCTATCATCTCTAGCAGAGGATCTGCCCCGCATAACATCGCTCAACTTTCAGCTAAAATATTATCCCTTCTGTTAGGTATTATCAGCGATGCACACATCAAGAATTCCGCCCCACTCCTTAACAAATTAATTGACATTGATATGAATAACAAATCTTTTGCTAGTTTAGATATCATATCCCTATATACCTGTCGATAGGTGTATTGAATGTTTAGATAATCAGCTCCGAAAAACGAACACTACATTATCCCTACCTCTCTCTAAATTAATTAAAATCTGTACCCTGTGTCCATCACATTGTTATTTTCAACACAATAATACATTTTATAAACAAAAACTTAGTTTACCTAGGGGTTTCCCGCTCAGCGTTCTTGAATGCATTTATCTCGAATTCCTGGAATCTGGTCCTTTTAGATATATTATCCCCCCTAGTGTTAGTTACTTTAGATACATCGACAACATTTTATTATTTATCTAGAAGATCTTGATATAAATAGTACCACTAACAGACTAAATTATGTAGAACCTTCTATAAAGTCCACATGTGAACTTGAATCCAATAACACTCGATCTTTTTTGGATGTCTTATTTATTAGGATTAATGATAAATTAAAATTCAGGGTTTACCGTAAATCCACATATAAAAACGACCACATACATTTCTATTCACATTGTAATGTATTGGTTAAAACAGAATCTCTCTCTTTCTCTCTCTTTCACACACATACACGCACGGAGAGATATGGATTTCATGCTGAGACCATGCAACCGAATGTTGCGCTGCCCGCCTTTATTTTATGTACAACAAAGAAAAAGAAACCGCCCTCTGAGGTAAACAAAAAGTTCAAATTAAGGGCGTAATTTTAGCTTACTGTTCGATGTTTCAAGGGTGACAACTCACGCCTCTTGATATATTACACATACCTCATCATTAACACCAAAAAAGGGGTAATCAGAAGTTTTTACCTTTGGCCCTACGTATTTGTTCCCCGAAATATCTAAATGATGAATCTAATTACATAGGAAATTCCTTTTTTAACCTACTTTGCCCCATACTTTTTATACAAATTGCTGAATCTAAAGCCCTTAAAATCCACAATAGAAATCGACCTCGAACTAATGTTAACACATCTTCCGATAAAATTGATCTCCTTCACACACATTACTTTACCTAACAATTCTTCCACTAACATCATAGGAAATAACTTAAATAAACTTGGTATAAAAACCGTCCCTTTATCCTCTAAAACAATCTGCGATTTACCGTACTCAAGTCCTCGACGCAACATCGTTTCTGACGCCGGTGGTTACTATATTCCTTGCAAAAATTGTAAATTAAAATATATTTGCGGAACGTCGATGTACATTCATAAACGTTTATACGAGTATAGAAGAGAGATTAGCATTGGTAATCTAAACAGTGCACTTCTTCAGCACATTTTAAAGTCTGATCACAACTTCGATTGTAATGCAGTCACCATGTTAGCTTATATCCACAATAAAAGTGAGACAAATTTTTGAAGCCGGCGCAATTTCACTTTGTCAGTCAATCAATAACTCACTAGGTTTGTTCAGCATTTCTCCGTATTTGGGGAAATTCATTTTAAATAGCTACAATATATTCCATCTTTAATTAATTAATTTCCATACATATTATCACAATATCCCCATTAACCCTTATGTACTTATCTCCAGCTCAATATCTTTTTTCTCTTTCCTTTTCTCCGGTAAATATTTCATCTATTTACTTTTTTGCTTTCATTTGAAGTTTTATCAGCCTTTTCTCACAACTACCGTTTTTCGTTTTAAAAAAATTAATTTATAGACATATCATTTGACATAGGTTTGATTTTGATTTAACAATACTTAGTTATTTACGTATGCATTCTTCCGTTCTCGTTTTATCTCTTCCTTCATTCTTCCTTCTTCTTTCGCCTTTTAATTCGATATCTCTCTTGATGATTCTATTTGTTCTCCAGCATTGTCTTAAACAGTCACGTGACATTATTTAAGTAGGAACGCCGATTCCTTGATTAAACGGTTACTTTTTTCTCTGTATATATAATATTTCCTCCTTGTTTTGTATTAAACATCCTTCGGTGATTTAACGTCACTTGATATTATCTTTTCCTTGTCCTGATGATGGTTCATTAGAACAGAAACGTTATAGCGTTAACTTTCTTTTACATTAAATTCTTCTTAGATTAAGTTGTTTTTCAATTTTTCTCTATACTGTCGAATTCATTTCCATTATTTACACACACACACACACACACACACACACACACACACATATATATATATATATATATACCAAGTAAATAATGACTGGGAGTATCCAAATAAAGAATGCTCAATGCACAGCGATTTAATACAAAATAACCCGTAGAGCAAAATGTATATTTTTGTTTAAAAAAACAAGAAATTTAGAAAGAGTACTAATTTCTATTATAGATCTATTTCGCTAATTCAAGCTCATCAGATGGAATTCAAATGGAGTTTGGTAACTTTTTTTTCGTTAAACGCCAGCGATAAAAAAAAAGTTTTATTAACGGTTTTTATCGTTATTAATTTTGTTTATTTCATATTAGTAACTTGATTTCAGGTTTATGAGCATTATTTGAAAGCTATATTGTAATTTTATAATTTTAGTTTAATTGGAAAACATTTTTTACTATTTCGAATAAATATTTTTTGAAATATATTAGTAATTTTTTGATCATATTTAATTGTTTATTTGTTTTAAAGAATTATTAATCTCTCTTTAGATTTAGATTTAGATTTTAGTGGTATTGAGGCTCTATTCAACGTTTTTTATCATTTGTTTTAGTTCTGTACATAAATTATTTTTGCTAAATTATTGATTTCAATTATTTTAATTTCATTATTTAAGGAAAGAAGTTTTTAATTATAATATTATAAGGACTTAGTGTGTTGCTAAAGTGTAAGAGAATTAAACTGAAGATGATCTTAGTTAAGATATTCAAACTGTACCTATTTTTTTGTTATCTATATTATAAAAATTATTATAAATTGCTTAAACATGATTTGAATATAAATATTATTTGATATCATATTAAGTATTTATTGTTATGTCTACATTTACCAATAAATTCTTTCCTTTCATTCAATAAATTAATAGCATCTTTATATTTTACAATACTAATTTTTTCATCTAGAAATAAATTACACCTACCTTGTAAACTACTTGTTATTGATGATTTTTTTCAAAATTTTCCAATTTATTATTGGGGTTAACCCTTGTTCCTTTATTTTCCAGTAGTATTTTGATAGGGTAGTTTGATTTTTGAGTAAGGGATTATTAAATGATTGTCTATGGTTATAATACCTAAGCTTCCAGTTTAATGATGAGATTCCTATATAAGCTTTGCTGTTTAGTTTACCTTCTTTAGTGGAAATGTTTGCTTGGTAAACAATATTCTGTTACATTTTCTCCCTAAGGGGCATTCTTCTTTATTTCTACAATTGCTGGAGGGTTTACTTACTTATTTATTTCCCTCCCTTTTGTAAACTCACAAATATTGATATCGGTAAATATTTCCTAAATCTAATCGATAAACATTTTCCGAAATACAACACCATAAGTAAAATATTCAATAGAAATACTATAAAAATCAGTAACTCATGCACCAACAATATATCGAAAATAATCATTAACCACAATAAAAAAAAAAATCACTAACAAACTTAAACGAGAAAGATCACTACTCACAAATGTTTTTGCAGTTTTTGCAATGTTTAGTAACCATCAGATGATCAGATTTGTATTGGGTAGGGGGCTCTTTCTTCTTCTCTCTCCTCCTCCTCTTTTCTTTTTTACTTTTCATTCCATTTTCCTCCTCAATCACAACTTACCCAACTTACAAATGGAGTTTCTTAAATTCATTTCAAAGTTGGTCACATGATTTCATAGAGAATTCTATATATGTCTGGTCAACATCCAGTTTAGTAAAATACAAACCACTAATTTAGAGAACAGTAAAATTCTAAATATGATAATAATAATAATAATAATAATAATAATAATAATAATAATGAAAAGAAAACCACATAGACTTCTCTCAGGAACCAAGATTGGGGGACAGTCAAGTTCGAAACCAAAAAGTGAATGATTTATTGACAAATATCCTGACAAACAACATCACGGAGTTAAGCGATTTAGTATATGCAGGAGCAAAACAAGTTTATGAAAAAATCGGGGTCCCCCTGAAAACCACAAACAGAAAGTCAAAACTCGGGTGAGAACTCAGACTTAAATCGCAGATAAAAAGACGACGACAATAAGCAAAAATACAAAAAGGGAACATTAAAATATAATCGGACGAAACAGAAAAAGCGCGGCCACTGGAACGAAGAATAAAACTTGAGGGGACTAATAAAAAAATAATGGCGAAAGAAGGAAGAAAGATACCGAGACAGGACCAAATAATACAGACAAAACAGGACTTTCCAAAATAACGAAAGAAAATTCTACCAACAAGTAGGGGGGGGGGATGGGCGAAGTCATACCAACAACCGGGTGCGAAAGAGGCAAAAAGATTTTGGAGCAAAGTATGAGAACGGAAAGATCATAACAAAAAAGCCGAATCGATAAACAACATGGAAATAGAGTTGCGAATGCTCAAAGAAGGCCCTAAAGTGAAAATACACCCCTACGCATTCAAAGCAACACTTAATAAATATTAAACTGGAAAACCCCTGGCTTAGATGGCATACACGGATTTTGGTTTAAAAAATTCACTTCCATCCACGACAAACTTGCTATCGTAATAAATAAATGCATAAAGAAAACTGAAATACCCGAATGGATGGCCAAAAGGAAGACCACTCTAATCCAAAAAACCCTGACAAAGGAATCGCCCCAACCAACTATAGACCCATAACGTGCCTACCGTTGATGTGGAAAATACTAATGGCCCAAATAAGGGAAGAGATCTATACTCATTGATAAGCCACGGAATCTTCCCCGACGAACAGAAAGGATGCCGTAAGGGAACCTGTGGCACAGGAGAACTACAATATATAGGTTAACGCATCCTCAATGAGAGTAAAATGAGACGGAAGAATCTAGCTATGGCTTGGATTGACAACAAAAAGGCTTACAATATGGTCCCCCAAAATGGATGCGACACTGTTTCAAAATGTATGAAATACCCGACCAAATCGTACAGTTTATCGAGAAGAACATGCAAACCTGGAGAGTGGAATTGACAGCTGGTGGGAAAAGTTTAGCAGAGGTAAAGATCCAAAGAGGCATATTCCAGGGAGATACAGTATCACCACTACTATCTGTAGTAGCGATGATACAACTCAATCACATCCTCAGGAAATGCACTGCCGGATACAAACTCAGTAAATCGCAGAAAAAAATCAACCACCTGATGTACATGGACGACATCAAACTGTTTGCCAAAAACGAAAAAGAATTGGAAACCCTAATACAGACTTTGAGAATATATACTCTAGATATAGCAATGGAATTTTGCATAGAAAAATGCGTGATGCTAGTAATGAAAAGCGACAGACGACACATGACGGAAGGAGTCGAACTACCAAATCAAGTAAAAATCAGAACGCTCGGAGAAAAGGAAGCGTACAAATACTTGGGAATATTGGAAGCTTACACCATCAAACAATTGGAAATGAAAGAAAACTAATGATCATGCATAAGGCATTACATCCCAAAGATGACGTTGACAGACTATATGTATCAAAAAAAAAAAAAAAAGAGGGAGGAAGAAAGCTTGCCAGCATTGAAGACAGCGTTAACGACTCGAAGACTACATCGAAAAGGACAGGGGAAGACTGATTTCAGCCACCAGAAACAATACTATCAACACGAGGATCAACAGAACGGAAATAACCAGAAAACAAAAATGGGAAGAAAAACAACACTATGGACGTTTTAAGAGGCTTACAAGCGACATCTCACATGAGAAAACGTGGACGTGGTTAAGAAAGGGAAACCTTAAGAGAGAAACTGAATCTCTTCTACTTGCAGCACAAAACAACGCTATAAGGCCTAATCATGTCAAAGCAAGAATAGATTAGATGCAACAAAACAGCAGATGTAGGTTATGTGGTGATAGAGACGAAACGATCACTCACATAATAAGTGAATGCAGCAAATTAACACATAAAGAGTATGAGACTAGACACGACTGGGTGGGCAAGGTGATCCACTGGGAATTGTGCAGGGAACTCTTTTCTGGGATTTTGAGATACAAACAGATTACATAATCTCAGCCAGACGACCAGACCTTATAATAATAAACAAAAAAGAAAGAATTTGCAGAATTGTGGACTTTGCTATCCCCGATGTCGTCTTGTAGACCTCCCGGAAGCGATGGAAGAAACGAATGGGGGAAGAGACAGAGAAAGAGAGACAGAGAATCAAGGAAATCCGTGCTAGCAGCGCAACATGATGATGATAATGATAATGATATATTAGTATGTATATTTATCTATATATGTATTTATATAATATATATATATATATATATATATATATGTATGTAATCATGTACATATTTGTATACATATAAAAATATATAGGTATTCATGTATATATGTGTATAGATATACATATATTGGTATACATGTATATAAGTATATTGTGACGGCAAATTGACTAAAATCCCAAAACGGGACTTTATTTTCGTACGTGTGAAGACGGGGCAGGTTGGCACTTGATCCCCTATAGAATAAGTCCCCGTTCAGAGTTTTTCTCTCAGGCATATAAGACCTGGCATATTACGTGAGGGATTAATTTAGGGCCAGACCGACCACCGCTGGCAAGGGGTTCCAAATTTCACACTATCCACACACCCACCAGGCCGCTTTCCTTCCTTCCCCTAGACAATGGAAGATATGAGCCTATAGGTTTTAGTCGTAATAATATTATATTGTAGTAGTCGGCAACTCCGGTTTCCCGTGTGATATTTTTAAGGAATTAATAGGACAATTCTAAGCAAGATAACATAAGGCGAATAGAAGCTGAAAAGGAAGCATGAGGTAACAAATTCGTAGAAGATACGGTAAAGAACAACTTCGACCACGTGGTAACATAAAAATACAGGAATCCTTTACTATACAAAGAGATACACTTTCAAAGTGTCAAATATGTATAATGAATTGAATAGTCCATGGACATAAATGTCTTTCTTCTTTTCTGTTCTTTCTTTTCTTCAAATTGAGAGAGAGAGAGAGAGAGAGAGAGAGAGAGAGAGAGAGAGAGAGAGAGAGAGAGAGTGGTATATATAATTTGGGTATAAAGGAGAAATAGTCCCAAAGTTACTTATCTTATTTTTCGACGGGGTTCCACTGGAGAATCTTTCTTCTTTCACGGGCTAATAGACTTTATGCTATTTTTTTACACTGGCTTGAAGAACCTGGGGTCCCTCGTGTCCAAGATATGTTTTTGTCTTCTTCACCCGGAGTAAATGGCTATGGGTCTGTCTGCCACGAGCCCCTTCCAATAACTGACTTTCTTATTTTCTATTTCCGCTGACGGGAAGGAGTCCCTACTTCCGTTTTAGGGTCCCAGCCAATCGTTTGGCTTCTATCTTCCTCCCCCCCTGGTCAGGCGATTTTGTTAGGGCTACTAGATATCACCCAAGTCAGGTTACTGAGTACAAACATCTGTTGGTCTTCACCACGACCTACATTCTTTCTTAACGGTTTGCCACTGTTCATTCCGACGGGAGGATAGTATTAATCTTATTTCTATCGTCTCCGTGGGATATCACGTGACAATATATATCTATATATATGTGTGTGTGTGTATTCATGTATGTCTGTGTGTATGTACGTATATATATATGTATACATTTATGTATATATACAATATATATGCATTAAAGTATATATATATACTCATGCATATACATATATATGTATACATTCATGCATTTGCATATATATATATATGTGTGTGTGTATGTGTGTGTGTATTCATGTCTATATATATATATATATCAAGGTATATGTATACATGTATTCTTTTGTATACATATTAATATATATATATATATATATATATATATATATTAGTATGCATGTATATATATATTAATGTATATGTTTTTATGTATATGTATTTACATAAATGATATACATTCATAAATATATGTCCAAATGTATATGAATGTTTATGTAATTATGGATGAATGAGTATGTATTTTGTACATACATATGTGTGAATACATCTGTTTACGTATATATATATATATATATATATATATGTAAGAAAAAGAAAAAATTTACTTCCCTGGTGTCATTATAAATTTATTTCTGGTCGTGATGACCATCATCATATATTGTAGAAAGAATTTTTTTATTTGGGTGTTCTTGTTTTGCTTCTGGCAAAAATGGGATTTGGAAAAAAAAATTAATTTCTTTTTATTAGAATAAATTTCTTAATTAAAATAATTTTTAAATACATTTTATCATATTTTTTCATCACGAAAAAATTTTGACGGTGGAGATATCATATCTATCATTATTTTCTATTTATACAATGTTTGTACAATCCTATAACGAAACAAAAAACTGTTAACCCAAATTAAAAAACCCAAATTAAAAAAAAACAAATTAAAAAACCTATCTCCGGAAAAATTAAATAGTGATATGCGACATATTTAAGAATATAAATAAAATCAGCGTTCATTCTTCCGTTAGGACTGTTTGCTTTATCAATATTAAATAATATAATTCGTGTTATCAATAAATAATATTTCAGTGCTGATATTAATTTAGAAAAATTAATCCTAATTATTAAAATTATCGTAGAAATTAATGTTATTTATATTAGGAAGAATTCAACATATCGAATGTTAAGTCAATCGCAAAGAATTATCAGTATTACTGTTGATATTATTGGTTTATGCAATAACGGTAACAATAATAACTGGAAAAATAAATGAACTATTAACACATATATCAAAGAAAAACACAGAATTAAATTAACTAATTTATGCTGGAGCGAAATAAGTCCGTGGAAAAATTGGGGTTACCCTAAAAACCACGAATAGAAACTCAAAAACTGGCGGGGAAATTTAACTGGAAACACAGATAAGAAGTCTACGATGTCAAGCAAAAATGATAAAACAAAGAAAAAACGCTGGAACATGTTGGGACGAAAAGGAAAAAACAGCAATAGTAAAAATGACCACAAGAGGAAATAAACCAGAAAGTACAGGCGACAGAACGAAGATTAAAAAGATAAGACAGAGTAAAACAATACAGACAAAGCAGGACATTCCAAAACAACGAAAAAAATTCTACCAACAAGTTGTGGGTGATGGCACGAAGACATACCAACAACCTGATACAAAGGAAGCAAAACAATTTTGGAGAAAAATATGGCAACCAAGAGAAGATAACAAAAAAGCCGAATGGATTAGTAACATAGGAAAAGAGTCAGAATAAATCGAAGAAGGACCAAAGGTTAAAATACACGTCGATTCACTCACAACAACAATAAAAAACATACTTAATTGGAAAACGCTAAGCCATGATGGCATACATGGATTCTGGTTCAAAAAATTCACCTCCATCCATGACAGACTAGCAATCGAAATGAATAGATGCCTACAATAAGGAGATGTACCCGAATAGATGACTCAGAAAAGACCACATTGATTAAAAAAGAACCCCTCAAAGGAACTCCTCTAAACAACTACAGACCCATAACGTGCCTACCTGTGATGTGGAGAATATATAGTCAGAGCAGAGGGATGGAATTTGGCAGAGAAAAATGCCCCATGCTAATAATGAAAAGCAGAACACATGACCGAAGGAATGGAATTACCAAATCAGGAAAAAATTAAAACGCTCGGAAAAAAGGAAACATACAAATACTTGGGAATATTGGAAGCTGACACCTTCAAACAAGTGGAAACGAAAGAAAAAAATTAAAAAAGAGTATCTCAGAAGAACCAGAAAACTACTCGAAACAAAACTATATAGCACAAATCTTATCAAAGGGATAAATACCTGGGCTGCCCCCCTCGTAAGATACTCGGGACCATTCTTGAAGTGGATCAGAGAAGAACTCAAACAAATGGACCAGAGAACAAGAAAACTAATGACCACACATAAGGCCTTTACATTCCAGAGATGTGCTCTGAAATAAATTTATAATAGCCAAATGACAGTTTGTTGAGTTTTTTTGTTGTGTTGTTTAATTTGTATATCAATTAACTTTTTGGAATCTTTAAAATCAAAATTGTTTTGTTTGGTTTCACAATAAGGTTTTACTAGTGCATTCCTATTGTTGCATGATTTGAAATTTTGAATGTGTTCATGAATTTTTTTTATTGATGTGGATGTATTGATGAACAACTTCTAGATTTCCAACTGGGCAACAACAGGAATGTGCCAGTAAAACAGAATACGAAATCAAACAAAAACCTGATATCTTCAACTTACCTCCTTAATTAATTACTTCTAAATCATTAGAGTATCTCTTATTTATCTTATATAAAGATATTTTGACTATCTTTTAATAGTTTTTATATTTATATACTGTTGGATCTATTTCCATTTTTATGTAATATGTATATATATATATATATATATATATATAGTATGTTTTAGATTAATTGATATCAAAAGATACCCATAGCTGGAGAGAAAAGATAGATGATTTCTTACTTGCATGAAGTGAAATGTAGCTTCATCCAGGAAATCTGCTTGTTAAGTACGTTTCCTTATGAGGATAATCATTATACCACACATCTCCAACACATATATGTGTGTGTGTGTGTGTGTGTGTGTATTTAATTAAATAGGACAGACATTTCATTTCTATTTGTTTTCATCTTTAATTCATTCAAGTCTTCATATGAACCATTTGACTTCTGCACCGAATGAATTCAGGAAGATGCTGTATTTTTCCCAATTACTTATTACCCCAACTGTAGCCATCTTTGGAGGAACAAGCAATGAAATGACAAATACTATGTTGAGTCATATACATTTATATAAAGCGTAGGAGGAAGAACAAGTGGAAGGAGAATTTATGGAATAAAAAAAACTTTTCTTAGAACTAAGAGGAAATAACTCATATGAAGACTTGAATGGATCAGTAAAATAGGTAGAAACAAAGTGTCTGTCTTATTCAATTTATCATATTTAAAAGAGAAAATGCTGCCCATATATGTGTATATATGATAACTTTATACAATTGCTACCAGAAATACAACAGTAGTAGTGCCACCAACAAACCTTTTATCAGATGACTTGATAGAGTTTCAGGTCTAAACTGTCAAGACTACTAACCCAGGATGTCTCAGAATTAACTTATGATATCGTTGGGATTTGTTGGTTTTATGTTGCAGTGGGGAAATACCAGATGCCAATAAAGCTTTTGTCTGATCTTGAAACCTTGTGGTTTATTTTCCTTTTTTCCCCCTGGTAACAAGCCAAATTTATATGCAGAGGTCAAATTAGTTGAAACTTTGCCAACAAACAATAAGGAATTATAATTCTTTAGAAAAGCAACTCCTTGATTGTTTCTTTTTATAAAATTTACTCTTTTTAGAGAATTGTATAGATAAAAGTTTATTGAGATTTCCAAGGTTTCAAAGAGGTAATATGAAGCAGAAAACATTTTTTAGCCTCTGAATTAATCTGCAACACCTTGTTATATCTCCATATGTTACTTTTCAGCAAATACTCATGACCATTGAGAATATGTTTGGGGCTAATAGCTTTTTCACATGCATTGTATCTGTCAGATATTTTGGTCTTCAGAATTTCAGGTTGACATTGGTAAGATGTCATCTACTAACTTTATAAGTTAATCTATCATTCTCTTTGGGTCCAACTATTTGATATTATGCCAAGTAATATATCTTTCATTTATATTTTCCCCACCATATTTTGATTGTCTAATGGCTGTGTTATGATATTTGCTTTCCTTGTTATGGCAAATTTCTTCAGTCACCATATTTCTTCTATTTTTGGTGGATTCCTCTCTAGCTCTAATACTTGCCACACCACTGATAATTTTCTTCATCTTAAGAGATGATTCTGCATCTTTACTGTATTATTAATGTTCCATTTTTTATTGCTTATTTTTTCTACAGAGTCTTGAGAGATGTGCATAATTTGAAAGAATCCTGCCTTACTAACATTTTTACTCTGGAGTCTTAAGAGTAGTGCATCATTTGAAAAATTCCTGCCTTACAGAGATTTTTACTACTGAGTCTTGAGAGTTGTGCATCATTTGTAAGAATCCTGACTTACTAACATTTTGACTACTGAGTCTTGAAAGTTTTTATCATTTGAACGAATCCTGCCTTACAAAGATTTTTCCAACAGATTCTTGAGAGTTGTGCAATATCTGAAAGAATCCTGCCTTATAAACATTATTACTACTGTGTCTTGAGAGTTGTTCATCATTTGAAAGAATCCTGCCATACAAACAATATTACTACTGGTTGTGCATCATTTGAAAGAATCCTGCTTCAAAAATATTTTTTGACTGAGTCTTGAGCGTTGGGTATCATACGAAAGAATCCTGCCATACAAACAATCTTACTACAGGTTTGAGAGTTGTGCATCATTTGAAAGAATCCTGCCTTCCTAATATTTTTATGACTGAGTCTTGAGAGTTTCTCATCATTTGAAAGAATGCTGCTTTACAAACATTTTATCTATTTGAGTCTTGAGAATTGTGCATCATTTGAAAGAATTTACAAACCTTATTGCTATCGAATCTTGTGCAGTGTGCATGTTTTGAAAGAATCCTGATTTACAAATCTTTTTACTATTGAGTCTCAATGATTGTTCATCATTTGAAAGAATAATGCCATACTAACATTTTTGCTACTAAGTCGATAGAGTTTTGCGTCATTTTAAAGTATCCTGCCATACCAACAAGTTTACTATTGAGTCTTGAGAGTTATGCATCATTTGAAAGAATCCTGATTTACAAACCTTTTTACAACTGAGTCTTGAGTGTTTTGCATCATTTAAAAGAATCTTGCTTTACAAACCTTTTTATATCTGAGTGTTTAGTTTTGTGCATCATTTTTAAAAAATCCGGATTTACAAACATTGTTTCTACTGAGTCTGGAGAGTTGTTTAACATTTCACAGAATCCTGCCTCACAAAGATCTTTACTACTGAGTGTTGAGAGTTCTTATGATTTGACAAAATCCTGATTTACAAACCTTTTTATAACTGAGTCTTGAGAGTTGTGCATCATTTGATGGAATCCTGGCTTACTAACATGATAGTCCTCAACAAATGATGTTGGTGGTGATCTCATATTTGATATCAAGCTGTACAATTCCATGTTTATCAAGAAAATTGACATTCCCAACAATTTTTCAGCTATTATTCAGTAAACATTCTATTATTTTAATTTTTTTAAAGTGATTTCTCACATACCTGCAATGACTATGCTATTCTGAGGATTAAATCAAAGTAAACATACCCTCTTTGGCAATGGGATTTTTTTCTCAATGAAGTATATGCCGTCTCTCAGTTGCTTCATTACATCTTTCCTACAATGGCAAACAATAAGAGGTTGGGAGTAGCAAAGACTAAAGCTCTTAATGCATATTAAAGAGATTTTAGGGAATTTTTTTTCATTTATAAACTGCAATATTTAGAGGATTTGCCTCACTGAAAATATTTTTTTTGCTTCCTGTATATTGTCCTTTGCAGCTATGTAATACCATCTCTATATGAAAAGTAATGGAGAAATTGTACATCCAATCACAATACTGATATCTAATTTTTGCTGATCAGTGGAATATCTCACCTATGTACATGGACATAAACTTTCTAACAACTTCTGGTATCAAGAATGTCTTTCTTGCCTTTTTTTTATTAGAACATACCTTACTGACTCATAGGCACTCTAACCAGATTACGAGAAACAAAGCTAACTTTTTATTCAGTCCCACAGCTTCATGTTTGAAACTAGCTGGAGAACAAGGAATTCCACTTCTCTTTACAGATGTATCCATATAATTATTGATCAAAACTATATAAAGACACACATATACACAAGGTTTGTTCAAAAAGTTACAAGCTTTACCCAGAAAGAAGAGCTGGAGTTGAACATTGTTGTTGCGGCAACACACTATAACTACGAAAACAAATTCATTTTTGTCTTAATTTCTGTGTAAGTGAGGCCCATATAAAGTTGAGAGGTCTATGACAAATTTAAAATCTAGGTGATGCTTAGAACTTTTTGAACGACCTTCATATATCAACATCAACATCATCATGTCATGCTGCTAGCACAGATCTCCCCAAACCCTCTCTCACCACCCGTCTCTATCATCTATCACACCCGGGAGGTCTTCCAGGCAACATCTGGTATTGGCACAGAGCTGCTGTATATAGGTTCTAGCTGGTCGTCCAACCTTTGCTCGTCCATGTGAAGGGGTCCACAGGAGTATATTGCTTATGAGTTTATCCTGATTTCTCCAGCAGTGTCCCACATGTCTGGTTCCTCTAACTTGGATAGTTTTTGTGGTGGGCTGTAGGTGGCCATACAGCTGCTGTTTTGTGGGGTGTTGCCTCAAGGACTTGTTCAACACAGTTCGCAACATTCTTATGTAATTGCTGTCAAGCTTTTTCTCCATATATTTAGTTAGCATCCACGTGTTGCATCCATATAGCAGTATCGACACCACTGCTGCTTGGAAAAAACTGTGTTTTATTTTATTGGTCAGGTCTAACTTTCATATTACTGATAGCCTATCAATAGCTGTCCATGCCTTTGTTATTCACAGGTTGATATCTTTCTTGGTTGATTAGATGCTACTTCCGAGGGAGGGGAACTTGTTCACAAGTTTCAAAGGACTGCCCTTTAGTGTGGAGATGTCACCTCTTTGATTAAAGCACATGTATTCTGTTTTGTCTGTGTTGACATGGAGGCCTAAGCCACCTGCTGCTCATTCCAGGCTAAGTAGCAGGGATTTGGCTTGGGTGGGTGAATTTGCGAGAAGCACTATGTTATCAGTGTAGTAACATATCTGTTATAGTTTGTGTGGGGTATCTTCAGCTTCTTTCCTTTGCCAGCTTGAAACTGTTTTCTTTCATTAAATTTATAGACATTCTAAGCACGTAGTCTAGGCAGATAATAAACAGGTATGCAGCTAATATGTCTCCTTGTAGCACACCTGCTATAATGTCAAAGTAGTCTGTGTCTCCATCTGGTGAGTGGACTTATACTTTCATGTGTTTATATAGCATCATTATGGCTGAGACAGTTTTTTAGGAGTGGTCATAAGCAAAAAGTATTTGCTCCATCTTCCCTCTATGTATGGAGGCAAATTCCTTGGAGAAGTTGATGGATAATAGTGTTGCTTTAAAGCTTTTTGCACAAACACCTTCTAGAATTCGATGGATAGTCAAAATTTGTAATGTCATGGATTGATTTCTCCGAAAGCCATTTTGGTTCTTCCTAAGTATTTTTGCACAATACAAATAGTGATATTCAATGTTGGAACTTTAAATAGGCTAACAACTGGAGCAAACAGCTTCAGCAATAGATCATAACATTGGTGTAATATGCATACAAGAACACAGATACCTTCATAGCAAAAATATAACATACCATGATACCGGCAATGGATGGACATTTGTCTTGGCATCTGTATGGAAAAATTCTGTCAACACCATGATAGGGGGTGTAGGTATGCTTATTGGACCACGGGCCCTAAAATCACTAAATAGCATTGAGAAAATACAACCGAGGAAGATGGTAGCGACATTTAATGGCAACCCCAGCACAACAATCATCTCCAGTAACAGCCCACTAATGTTAGTGAAGAAACAGACCTCATTGTCTTCTATAACATGCTATCCTCCCTTGTTCATTGTATCCCGAAACACAACGTTCTCATCATCGGTGGAGACATGAATGCCCAGATAGGTAAAAATGTAAACAACAAATTCAGCTTACACAACTTGTCAAACAGAAATGGGGAACATCTAACAGATTTCCCACAAGAAAATAGATTACCATGCCTTAATACTAAATTTCAAGAAAGAAAGAAATGGAAAACTATGGAACTACACCTATGCAAATAACGCTAAAGCACAGATAGACTATATCCCCATAAATAAGAAATGGAATAATAGCGCATTGAATTGTGGGGCATATTCTTCTTTTGAGGGTGTGTCCTCTGATTACCGAATTGTCACTGCAAAGATATGACTGAGCCTATAAAGAAAAGTGGCCCGAACAACCACAGTGGTACACTATTACTGGTCCCTGCTGAACAACAGGGATATTAGAGATAAATATACATTAACATTAAGAAACAAATTCGATGCACTTCAGGATATCAGAAACACCTACTCAGAATGACAAATATGAGAAGTTTGTCAATGCCCACTTAGAAGTGGCAGCAGAATGCATACCAACTAAACAAAGAGCTAAACTTAGAGTCCTATGGGAGACATTAGTGGTTAGAAAAAAGTGTGCAGACATAAAAATCACTTCCTTACGCAAGATAGAAGGAACCAATCAATATCAATACCCAGAAACTTAACAAGGTACAAAATGAATTAATTAATGTATACCTAAAAGAACAAACAGAATACATACAAAATCATATCAATAAGTTTAGAGACTCGGTTGAAGATAGACAATTTTGGATTGTATGGCAGATGGTGAACAAAGTGAGCAGAAGGAAGAGTACTGTGAGAGCTAAACTAAAAGCTGCCAGCCAAGAAGAACGAATACATCAGTGGAAACAACACAATAAGAATTTACTCAGAAAACCTCTGAAAGTTATGGATGAACCAATCACAAAAATATTTAGGAATCAACAAGACATCAATCTTGGACAGTTTACACAAGAAGAACTCGACTCAGTACTAAGAAAAATTAAAAATAGGAAAGTAGCTGGGCTTGATGAAATACCCCCAGAAGTATGGAAGACAAAGGAATTCAATGATACTGTAACACTGTATATAATCAGAACATAATAGACATATGGACAAAGGGGTGTATCCTTCCTTTCCTCAAGAAGGGCGACCTTGGAATAGCCAAGAACTACCGAGGTATAACCCTTATATCCATAATGGCCAAGATATACAATGCTCTACTACGCAACCGCATAGAACCCTCATATAAGTTTAGTTTATCTAACTGAAAGATTACCTTTGATTATATTATAGCTGTTGTCATATCTGTATATGTTTTTAAAAACAAAAATTGTTGAGATAACTATTGATGAAATTGAGATGTTACTTGAAAATGATCATTGTTATATGATGCAGGTCAAACATTTTCAAAATATACAAGTAAAACACTGAAAATTATTTGCAACATATTGGTTATGTTAATTTCTTTGATGTGTAGCTTTCACATATGGGAACAAACCTACTGAACAGAATTTTTATGTGTTATTTATAACTTAATAATAATAAGAATATATTTTGTTTAAAAAATTGTCAAGTGATAAAAAGAGTCTACTTTAAAACAAAAGCAAAATGCAATAAATTGTGGTGTAAGTAAAAAGAAAAAAACACAAATCATACTGAAATTTGTTCTTCATCTAAAAAGAAGGTGCTGCTATGTATGGTGCTGCTATGTACACCTTTAGAAAGAAGCAAATAATTCATTTCAATAAATTCTGAATCTTTCACTAAGATCAACTGAAGACAGCAATTGATGAAAAATGTAAGGAATTAATTAGCAGAAATAAAGGGCATCATATTCTGCTTGACTACATTTGGGGGTGGGGGTTACCAAGCAAAAATTGTCACAACTTGGCTGGGAAGTTATTACTCATTCACCATTTTCACCAGATATTGCACCTTTGGATTATTATTTATTCTTTTAATCCTTTTGGTGCCGAGAGTAACTCAAAATGTCCAAATATACTTAATGCATGAGGGCAAGATCTAACTTTAGTCCACATTACTTAAAATTTTGGATCTTGTGCAATATGATTTAAAAAATGCCTCTGGATTGATACATCCTGACCCTAAAAATAAAGAAATAAAAAATCCTTTATTACGTCTAAAACTTAAGTAAAACTTTTATTTTTTGAAGTATTAGTAAATAAAAATTTCTCTTATAAACATATTTGTGCAATATACTCCTGTCGCACAAGATCTAAATTTTTTTTCTTAAATGTTTTAATTGCTTTTCAGAATGTATTGTAGTAAAATGTAATTGTGAAACTGCAATGAATTTTGTTTATGGCCCAAAATTCATTCCACCCATTAAATTTGTTGCTGCATGAAAAGGATGACAAAAAAAATCTATTCCCTGGAAGACTGCAAAAGGTACATATAGGAATTCTTTGCTGAGAAAGATAACAACTTCTTGAAGGATGGAATAACAAAGTTTTCTGAAAATGGCAGGATATGGTGAAATAGAATTTTTTTTTTTATTCAAACTGAATAAATGTTTTTTTATTCAAATTGAATAAACGTTTTTCCTCACCCTTACATTTTCACTAGCCTTACTGATATAACTACAACTTAGATTTGACTGTATCTCAAAAGCCTTGATGAATATACTCAATGCTTGTTGAGAAGAATAAGCAAAAAAGCTATGAATCTTAAGTAGTCCATTTTGAATGTGTTTTAAAATTATTTTAAAGCATTAAAATCTTTCTCTTCAATATTATTAATGTAATTTTTATTTTATATATGAGAAACATGTATGAAAATAGATTTTTTCTATAACTTGTTATATGTTACTGGTGTACAAATTATATGAACAAGCTATTATACATCTTTAAGTGAGTACTACAGTTGATGCAGGTAAACAAACATTGACAATGATTGGGCAATCTTATTTTCTCTTGAAAAGATTCTGGTGCTCAATGAAAGAGAGCATGTGATTTTTTTCTCATAAAGAGTTGGGCAAATATTTCTATAAACCAGATAAAATACATTTTGAAAGCTATAAAGATAAAAGTATTATTATCTCCTCACATAGTTGAGACATTTTGAGTAGTTAAAATTTGAAAGGGAAAGTACTAATGTAAAATGTTTGTATGTATTGAAAAAGTATTCTTAGAGTATTTTTTAAAAATCTCTTATTTGATGCAAGTAAATTCTTTTCTTATTTAACAATTAAAAAGTACTTTCTTACAAGACAATAAATTTTTATTTTTAATTTGATTTTTATGAATGAATGTTTTTATTCATTATTTTGCTTACAACTTTCTCACTCCTCCTAATAACAGGAATCACACAAAGCGAACAAACTATAAACTATGATTTTATTTTACTCTGTACACTTGACAAATATAATTCATAAATACACAAAATTTATACTTTATAGTATTCCACTCAGTTTACTTTGTCCAAAATTTTCCCGAATACAAAATTTGTTGAAAGAATACATTAAAAAATAATTAAAATTAAATTGCACAAATAGATTGGGTATATAAAGGGATGCAACATATTAACCTAGTATAATAAAAAAAATTTGGTATCAGGATTAAAAATATTTCTTTAACAGTTATGATTTGGTTGTAACATATTTACACAGTAACTTTTCATAAATATCCCTAAATCTGGTTTTAAGTTGCTGACCAAAACAGGAAGTACAGGACACAATTAGTGCCCGAGAACTTGGCCTGTAAATACAAGAAATGACTTGATTATATTTTGGCAAAATGACTTGATTATTTCTAGAAATTGGTGATATTTTAATTCTTGATGTCATAACATGTATGTATTTCTGCTTTTACTTTTTCTAAGAAACATAATAACATCACCTAAATATTAAAATGCATATTTAAAAATTTCATTTTTAATCTATACATTTTCTTGTGTGGTACAGTTTTAATTGATATTTATCGGGCATGTATTAGTCTGACACAAGGCCACAATAGTGAGCAGCCAGTGAGGTGTGAACTCACTATACTAGTGAATGATCTGCAAGACTAACTCACAACCTATTGCTCTAAATGATACAACTAATATAGAGTAAAGTTTTAACATGATCATCTTTAATAAAAAAAAACTGCATTGGAGAAGTTTAAAAGCAACTGATACATAATAATTCAGGTTAAAAGCATGGAAAGGGTAACTTGAAGATAAACTGTTTTAGATTTTACTTTTATAATACAGGTATTATCATTGGGGAACAAGAAAAGTTTTGGTAAATGAAAAATGGCTCATTTACCAAAATTTTTCTCATCCTCTAATGATATCCGTATTGGAAAAAATAAAATCAAAAAAGTTCAGTTTTAAGTTATCCTTATCATACCACTTTTAACGTGGACTTTAAATACAGTTATGAGATACCTTTATACTTGTTTGCATTGGGCCAAATAAAACAATACACTATATTACTTATAAAGAATCAACTCAGTCCTATTGTAAATATCTACTTGATAGATAAAAAGTGCTTAGATATAGTGGGGAAAAGTCAGATTTTCTTATGCTTAAAAAATTTCTTCAGCACACCAACTGTCAGAAATATCAGTGTATGGCAGTTTTATGCATCTTGTTTTCAGATCAAAATGATTTTGAAGGCAGATGAACTTTTCTATTTGTTTTATTTTCGTTATTAAATTTTATTTAAGTAGCAAAAATGATGTAAATTGAAGTTAGATGCAGTTTTATAGTTATTTTTTGTAAAAATGTTCAGAGAATTTATTTCCAAATACTATTGATTAAAAATAGAAGACTTTCTTAAATGTTTTTTTTTTTCTGCAAAGGAATGAAATGTGGCGATAAAATGCAGAATAAAGAAAATAACAATTATTTAGCTCAGATATCAACATTATCATAAGAAAATCTTCTCTTCTTTTTCTTCTTCAGTTCTTTACTTATTGTTGTAAGTTTCTTTATACCTGCCATTTTTGACTTTTTTGTTTTTAAAGCTAAAATAACTTAACAACATCTTGAAAAATTTAAACATTTTGGTCAAACATTTCAATACATTAGTAATAACTTTGGGGATAATATAAATTGAGTAAAATGGATTTGTTGCTACTTTTTATCGAATTAATCTCTTTCTAACATAAATTAGGACAAAATGTTTACTCTTTAGATTTGTTTTAAAATGTTGATTGTACTTGAAATGTCAATATTTTTCTTTATGTATATAGAAAAATAAGTTATCAGAAAAGAAATATTTTTTGTTGACATCATAATATGGACAGTATTAGGGATTCAATATTGACAGGGCATGGGTTGCGTTAGGGAAAACCCTGCAAATATTTATGGTTTAATATAATTTTTAATTAATGTCATCTATTAAAATTGGTACTTGTTGTAGTCCTTCGTTGTCGGCAACCAGTTATTTTAAGACTGGATTTGGACTGGAGATGAATTTGGAACTTTTATACTCACATGCACTCATGTTCTCACATGTATTTTGTATTGTTGATACAGACAGATAAACACTTGCAGATAAAACAGAAAATAGTGATTGGGACCCGGATTGATGTTATAATGTCCATTTATCTGATTAGATGCTTTCAACATCTCATTTCGTCTTTTGAAACCGAGTCACAATGAAAAATCTGAATTACAATGGTTGGATAATAAATATGATCATGGCATTTTGATAATGTGGGCAACAATTAAAATTGTAAATGATAGTTTATGCCCTAATATGTTTATTAGTTAATTGATAAAATGCCATTAAAAATATAATAGGTAAGCACCTTACACTCTTTGAAAATCTAGCACAGCCTGACTGTGAATCTAGGAAAATGTCAATTTCAGTCAAAGCATGATAGAAATGAGGGTAGAGAAAATTTTCTTTTCTTTCTTTTTTTTCTTTTTTCTTTCATTCTTATGTTCATTATTAGTTTTTTAAGGGTTAAGTGCAAAATGGCATTCTTGAAATTTTAGTGATTGTGGAAATTAATAATAGAATATATTCCAGAAGACGGCAAAAACACTGCATCCAAGATAAATTCCCAGTGCCAACCACCATATATACTGTTCATGAAGCTTCTGTTCAAAGTTTTTGAGTACCACTAATCCAACGGTGAGTCCAGCTAATGCCCCCATTAGATGAGCAGTATAACCGACTGGAGGTAGAGAGTCATCTGAAGAATAGCGGTCCCAGATTGCAAATCCGACATCTGCACTTGCTAGAAAAAAGAAAAAAAAAATATTTTCAGTACTTGAAGAGTTGAGTTGAGTTTGATGAAAATTGTTGAATTTTAATTTTTGAAGAAATGTATTCACACTTTCATAAAAAAAAGGTTCAAACTGAAAAATTCTCTGAACCCCTTTTGGGATTAAAATTGTGTGTGTGTGTGTGTGTATATCTTATCTGCTTGTATACTATATAATTTATATTATTTATATGTATATAATATATACTAGAAAAAATAAGTGTTCTCTGAGCATAAGTATTTAAGTTTTAATGTAATAAGATATTCATATTAGAAAGACAACCAAAACTAAATAAGGATGCACATATAAAGATTACAGTTATTTTAATTTTATTTTCAATTGATTTCAAAATAAAATTCAACATAGGATTTCTTTTAATACATTTGCAAATAAAACAATGATATTAAAAATAAATAACACCAAGTAATTATTTGTTTTGTTAAAACCAGTATGCAAATCATCCACACCATATACTATGTAAATATTTTTTTCTAAGTGATATATAATAATGTTGAAGGATTTTAAACATATAAATAGCATGAGCTGTTTTGAGGTAAATCAAACTCTGCTAGAATTTAATAGAGACATTGTTGATAAATAATATGTTAATTAAGATTAAATAATGATTATTTGATTGTTGAAAATATAATGTAAATAACTGAGGGAATTGTGACAGTGATGTAAATTTGGTTACAGACAAACAATCTTCATTATAAGATTATATTTATATCATATATCTGTCTCCTACATGTATATAATATATATCACGTATTATATATATAGTTATATATATATATATATATATATATATATATAAATATATATTACTAATAGCATATATTTATATATATGTATTTAATATAGATACCATTTGGGTTATTGCTTGCACATATAATTTGCAAGAGTCTTTAATTGTACAAATAATTAGAATCAGTTTAAACAAAGATTGTTGAAATTAATGACTACGTTAGATAGTTGCTTCCCTTAGAAATGTTGACAGGAGCAAAAACTACGAATCTAAAAATTAGTTGGTAATAGCAGAATTTGAAAACATTAGAAGGGAGGTAATTGTGTTAGTCATGTAAAAGAAATTTCACTGACAAATTCTAACTTTATTCTCGAGCAAAATAAAATTGTATGTTTTACTGGAAAGTAAAAATAATCTTTTTGATTACAAGATTTTGGCTCATATTTTATTTGTGATATCAATGCAAATGTAAACATTCTACGTCCTCAAGAATATTATCATCACAGTTTTTAAAGCTGTCACTACAATTTCAGTTTTTTATGTTTTTTATCTCCAGCACACAACAAAAATGCCCATTGAAAAATTCACAACATTTCCTAAAATACCCTAATTTTCTTGATTTCAAACACTATGACACATTCTTGATAATGATATTTGAACCACAAATAAAAAAATCTATTTTTTTATAGCCCTGATCTAAATGTGTAGCAGGCTAGAAAATAAAAACTCAGCAAAAACTGAATAAACTCTCAGTGTCTGTCATATACGAAGAAAAATATGTAAAAACAAAACTTGCAACCTAAATACACATTAATTGAAAAGAAAGCCTACCATAAAGGCAAGTATTATGAATAAGAATCTGGTCAAATAATAATTAATTTTTAAATCATATCAACAAATGTAAACAAAAATGTATTATATGGAGCTATTCCTATAATCCAATTGAATACCAAATTAATAAATTGATCACCATCCCAAGTGATGAAGCCTTACAATTAACAAAGAGATTGCTATGTGAAGGGATGAGGCTCTACACTTAACAATGTGATCGCAATCCCAATAGATGAAGCCATATAATTTACAAAGAGATAAAGCTCTACAAATAACAATGTGATTGAAATCCAAATTGATAAAGCCACAGAATTTAAAAAGAGACCACCATCTCAAGAGATGAAGCCATTCAATTAAAGTGATCACCATCAGAAGTGATGACACCCTACAATTAACAAAGTCATCAACATCCCAGGTGATGAAACCTTAAAAATTAAGACAGGAATCACCATCCCAAGAGATGAAGCCCAACAAACATTGAAGTAATTGCCATCCCAAGTGATGAAGTTTTAAAATTAAAAAAGGGACTACCATCTCAAGAGATGAAAACCTACAATTAACAAAGTGATTGCCAGCCTGAGTATTGAAGCTGTAGAATAAGCAAAGTGATCGCCATCTCAAGAGATGATACCCTAAAATTAACAAACATTCAAACTGATGAAGCCTATAATTAAAAAAAAGATCAATAACTGAAGTGATGAAAATGTACAATTACCAAAAAGATTGCCATTCAAAGTGATGAAGCTTTACAAAATAATGAATCATCCTAAGGGATGAAGCCTTAAAATTAATGGAGGAATTACCATCCCAAGTGATTAAGCCCTATAATTAACAAAGTGATCACAATTAGTAGAGATGAAGCCCTATGATAAATAAAGTGATTGGCATCTCAAGTGGTGAAGCCGTAAAATTAAATAAGGAATCATTATTCAAAAAAATGAAGCACTACATTTAACAATGTGATTGCTATCTCAAGTGATGAAGCCCTACAATGTGATCACCATTCCAGTTAATGAGGCATTCAATTAATAAAGTCAAAGTGATGAAATCTTAAAATCAACAAAGGAACATCCACCCCCATAGACGAAGCCATTAACACCATCACCATCAGAAGTGATGAAACCTTATAATTAACAAAGTCATTGTCATCCCAAAATTAGGTAGGGGAGCACCTTCTGAAGTTATGAAGCCCTATAATCAACAAAGAGATGACCATCACAAGAGATGAAGCTCAACAATCAACAAAGTGATCGCCATCCCAAGTGAAAAAACCTTAAAATTAGCTAAGGGATTGCCATCCTAAGTGATGAAGCCCTTTAAATTGATCACTATCCCAAGTGATGAAGCACTACAATTCACAAAGTGATTGCCATCCCATGTGATGAAGTCTAACAAAGTGATCACCACTCTTAGAGCGAAGAAGATTCCTGCATGGATTCAAGAGGCAAATAATTTCTCTCTATTTTTTGACTTCCCACTAAGCCAGAATGAAGGACAAGGTTATTTTATAGTAGTGGCCATACATGAATGGAGACTCATGTGTGGATGGTCCAAAAAATTCTTGTCTCCATTGGAGTTCTCAGATGTCAAACAATCAACTCAACCTGGCAAAGCAAGTAAACCCTGGGAGAATGGCCTTGAGACCAAGTGTTCAATAGACATCCAACCATCTGGCATGGATACCAAGCAGCCTCTCCAGTGGCAAGTGAATTCTCTCCTCGTGAAAATATTTAACTGACTTCCCATTAAGCCAGAATGTGGCACAAAGCCATTTTCTAGTGGGAAATCAAGTGCAAATCAAGATTCATGCACTGCTGATTCTAAAAATGGTTAACCCTGTTGGTATTCCCCTATTGGAGCACCTTAGGTACCGAGCAATAAATTCAACCTTTCAAAGCTAGTAAAGCTTGTGGGGATGACCCCCTGAGAGCAAATATTCTTCAATTACTCACCTGGCATGAATGCCAAGCAGCCTGCCCAGAGGCAAGAGAAATCTCTACTTATGAAACTATCTGACTTACCATTAAGCCAGAATGTAGCACAAGACTTTTTTATTGTGGAGACCACACAACAAATCAGACTCATGCATAGCTGGTGCAAAAAATACTTGGCTCTGTTGGCATTCCTTTAATGAGGCTTCAGATGCTGAGCAATCAATTCAACTCTACAAAGCAGGTAAAGCCTGTGGGGATGGCACCTTGAGATGAAGACTTCAATAGTCTACTAATGTTTTCTCTGAGGCTATATGTATCAGTATTTCCCATCTGGTAGGATTTGCCACAAGGTCATTTTAATGTGGGGATCACGCACAAATTGAGATTCATGTGTAGCAGGTGAAAAAAATGTTTGGTCTCGTCAGCATTTTCCTTTTATGGCACCTTAGGTGCCAAGTGATAAACTTAGCCCCACAAGCAGGTATTGCCTGGTAGGACAGTTCCTTGGGACCAGGTGCTCACCAGACCAGAAGGGAACCTTCGCGAGTCATCAATTTACCAGGCTAAAAGACCAGGTGCAATGTGAATCTATGCTCGTCATTGATTCCAACCACCTGGTATGAATGCCTGGTGGCCTGCCCAAAGGCAAATTCTTTCTTTGTGAAACAAAAAATGAAAAAACACTAGCAGCTTTTATGGAGAAGAGTGAGCCCACTTATAATCAGCAGGTGAGACAGGTTGATTCAACATTTGCTTTCAAAGGATTGTAAGTTCAATCCTTGGGAGGATCAGCATAACCAATCAACTCAATTGTTTTATGAAAGGTACAAGAACATAATTAACAAGTTCTATTATTAATACTACTGAAAAAATCTACTGTGGATCAAATTCTAATAAGAAAAATATTTATTTTTTAGAATACACATATTGCCCCAAACACTCTATGGAATATTCAGAATACCCTTTCAACTTGAGAATAAACAACTATAGACAAAGAATAAAATTATTCATCCATAATAAATTATTCCTAGTTGAGCATCATTTCCACCTAACAGACCACAAATGTTGCACATGTAAAATTTACTATAATAGAGAAAATAGAAAAAAACATATCTAACTATTATGTTATGGTAGATGGATGTTATCTAGAAACTTTAATTCTAAAAGGTCTTAACAAACTAAACTGCCCCCAAATCTCAACATTTTAATCCTCAATAAACATTGATATGAACATCTGGACATAATAACCTCCTTGATTTTTATATAGACTATTTTCTTAACTATTCTGACATTTTTGGAAAAGAAATTTCAGCTGGAAATTATTTTCAAATTTGAAATTGTTTTTAAACATTCTCATCATCAAATAAAATGGCATGAAAAATGTTAAATATAAGAAATACTCCCCAGTCTGAGATTAAACACTTTTTGATGATGGCCTTGGTACAAATTTGGTTTGGATATAACATGAATAAATAAAATTGATTTAACAACTTTTATTTCTAGATTTTTTAGTTCTCTTTCTCTCTGTCTCTGTCTCTTTCTCTCTTACACACACACACACACACACACACACACACACACACACACACACACACACACACACACACACACACACACACACACAAAATGATTTAATTTGTTTAGAGCCAAGTCATTAAATAATTTTTTTTAACCCACATTATATTTTGAAAAGTCATTAAAAACTTATATAATTATTGGCTTTGTAATTACTTATGGAATCTAGTCAAGAATTTATTATCTCCCTGAGTTACATGTATATGAATACTGCTAGAAAGAAAAATGTGTTATATTTTTATTTTTATCAAGTATATATTGAATTTCTAATTTTAATTTATTGTTTTATCAACTTAATAATCTTGTATTAATGATTGATTATTTTTATAGTTCAATTGCATAGCTTGCTTAATTAGATGGAATATAAGTTACTACAAGACTAAATAGGTTCTATCATCTACTTTTCTTTCTGAGATTATTAAAGAAAGTCTGTGTAATAATATAAAAATAGTGTTTTAGTTCAACCTATTATTAACACAAGCATTTTCAATAATCTCAAAAAATGCATAATGTTTTTCAAAATCTTACATTATATTTCTTTTTTTTTTCATAATCAACCTTGGTACTAAAAACAATAAAACAGTTAGTACATGATTGTATTTGCATTTATGGAATCATATTACTTTGCAACATAAGAATTATTTCTTGGAGATATAATGTATTCTGAAACAGTTTTTCAAAAAATTCTATGACATTCATTTTTTTAAATAACATCGAAATACATTAAAAGAATATGTTTTGCATACAACACACAGATTTATTGACATACTTACCAACAATGAATATAGCACCAAGTTTGAATATGCCAAGTTCCATTTGAGGATAATTCTAGAAAAATCAATAAATAATATGAAAGTTCTAATTTTAAAATATTCTTTTGTAAACTTTTAAATTTTTTATGCTAGTTTCTTCTTATTTGCCATATATATATATATATATATATATATATATATATATATATATATATATATATATATATATATATATATATATATATATATATACAAACAAATGTATGTGTGTGTATTTCTTTTGTTTTGTTTGTTAGTGAACATAATAGCCTGACTGGAGTTTGAAACTTTGAGACTGCAGTCCAGCACTTTAGCTATTATGTTATGGTACTCCCCTAATATCTATACTTGAATCATCAAATATATATTTTCTGTGATTTTTTGGTTGTATTTCATAAGTTAGTTTGAATATTAAAAATTTCCATATGTTTGTATTTCTATATTTCATTAATCATAAAGAAAAAATGTTAGAAATTAATTAAATATTGAGGTAATGAATTTTGTTCTATTTTATCAAAAATGTCAAGATTTCAATACCTTTGAAATTTATTCTTTTGGATGAAATTTATCTGCTGAAATAATTCAAAGTAGTTTTAAGAAATTGTAAATATTTTATTAGGAAGTGTGGGTGGCATTGAATAGAAGATAAAATCAGCAAGCAAAGTTCAAATTCTGTTTGAGGCAGTTTGTGTTCTTTTTACTCAATTGCCCTTTGTAAAAGGCAAGAATCCACTTCTCTTCCAGTTATTAGAAAGATAGATTGAGTTGTCAAACCTCAGTGCTGGACAATCAGTTTAGGAGAGGGAAAATGGAAAACCACTCAACTATTTCTATCATCTACTGCCATATTAATAATGTACTGATAAAATCCCATGAAAATAGAGCCACAACTTCCTAAAAGATTTCTTTGATGAAATATTATTAATTACTATGAATTTTTTAAAAGTATTTCTTTCATTATAATTTCAGTTACTTTTTATCATAACTCTTCTCGCATCTTTCCATCATCATCATTAAATGATCTGCATTGAAAATAAAAAATAAGCTTAATCTCTCGTTAGAGATTTATTCTTTATTTCTGATTTGTGGCATTTACATGACTGCTGAATAAAAATCTGATAGTTGTGATAAAAGACAACTGGAATTAAGATGAAAAAATATGAGTTGAAAAATTAATGATGAATCAGGGATTGCTTAAATAAGCAAGCATCAATGAAATGGAGCATTCTTCACTGGGTATTCTGATGAAAATATGAATACTACAAAAGAATTGTTTCTTAAAGCACAATGGTCATCATTAAATCTAGGAGTGTATATGCAGTTATATGATAGTCCATCTATTTAGATATACTTGTGTCACATATGACTTTCTGAAACCCAAATTTTAGCATAAGTGTAGGGAGTTGCACCATATGCAAGATATAAACTAGGCCTAGCCTTGGTCAACTATTTACACACAAAAAGTCCGTGTTACATGGGGAGCTAAGTTAGATGTTTCACTATTTCCCAAGTGGTGTTGTTTTTTGAATGGGAAGAGGTTGGAAAATAAAGATGTCTTCCATACAGGCTTGATGTTGCATTGTTGTTGTTACAAATCTGTGCTCATCGGGTTTAAAGAGCATGATACATGAGGCAGCAATGTACTAAATGAATGTCCAAAAGAAAAAGTGGAGAAGAAAATAAGTATTTCAGGAAATATGTCTATCCTTTTTATTCTTGCTTTATTTGTACCCACTCTTGTGTTATAAAAAATGGCAGAGTTTGATACAGGTGACACAAACAGACCAGTGACAGGCATTAAACCACTGGAACCCCTGGGTAATTTATTGGAAAATTGGAAGCTTTTTAACCAAAAATGGCATAACTATACCATTATTACATACCAGAGAAAACATCTGATATAATACCAAATGGGTTTACTGCTCCACACCCTGGGAGATGAAGTACCTAAGGTGTATTATGGATTACAGTTCATAACACCTGAACACGAAAGGACTCCCAACAAAATAATTTGTGCATTTGATGAATATGCTATAAGGGAAGTAAACAAGACATACGAACGTTATGTCTTTCATACAAGAAAACAGGGAGAAGGGGAAGCTGTCAAAGTCTTCATCACAGTACTGTGGACCCTGAGCAAAACACGTAATTTTCTAAGAGGTGTGAAGCATCAATATTTCAAGATAGTCTGAAGGTTACAGGACCTGCAAACACGAGCAGAATTGCTGAAGGTGAGATGTCTAGATGCATAGACATTTGCAGACTGTCTGAGAATGCTTTGCAATAGTCTTGAGCCCTGAGACCCGGGGAAAAAATGCCAACACAGAGAAGAGGAAATACATCCAAGTTTTGTACATTGCCACATGACCTCAAAAGAGAGTTGTGTCCAGCATTTGGCAAAATATGTTTTGTGTGCAGTGGGAAGAACCACTTTGCTGTGAAGTATAACTCTTCAAAGAAAAAACATGATCAGACAGTTGAGGCATGTCAATATGGCAGCAACAGCATCAGTAGTTCAGAATATGATCAGGTGGGCAGTGTCATAATAAGAGAGAGGGTGAATGGTGTAATGCTGGAGTTGATCAAAGTGGAAATGATGGTTGAAGGGAAACCAATTGCGTTTCTGTTCGATAGTGGAGCTTCGATAAATATATTGAATATGAAGTATGCGTCTAGGAAAATTCTTGAATCCTCAAATAAGACTCTTGTGATGTAGAATGGTGCAAAAGTGAAATCCTTGGAAGAATGTCAGGTTAAAACGATAAACCCAAAATATAGACAGAAATATGTGGTAAATTTTAAAGTTGTACAGGAGAATTTGCAACCACTACTTTGCATGACCATAATCCAAAGAATGGCTCTTATTACTGTCCATAATGACCAGCTCAGGATGGTTGCTGGAGTATCCCAATTGGATAAGGTCAGCATCCAGCACCCAGACAAAATCCCAAACCAATTCATGGATGTATTTGAAGACAAATTGGGCCATTTGCCTAGTGTGGTACATTTAAAGTGGATCTGAGCATAACACCCCATGTTGCAGTGACACATAAAGTACCTGTAACTAACAAGGGTAAATTTAAAATGGAGTTAGACAGATGCATGGACAAGAAGGTGATTGAACCAGTCATGAGTGAGTGTAATAGTACTAGTAATAAAGAAAAATGGGAAACTGCGAGTCTGCATAGACCCAGGACCACTAAACAAGCCTCTGAAACAAGAGCATTTCCATTTACTTGAGCTGGAAGATCTACTCCTAGAATTGGCTGATAGTAATGTTTTCTTTACCCTAGATCTATGGGATGGATTTTAGCATCTAAAATTGGATGAAGAGAGTAGCCATTTAACAACATTTGCTACACCATTTGGCCATTTTTGGTGGAAAGTGCTACTATTTGGAATTGCTCCAGTACCTGAGATTTTTCAGGCGGTTCTGTATAACTATGTCTCTGACTTGGAAGGAGTGGTCAACAAAGCAGATAATCTCCTGGTGGTTGGGAAGGGTAAAACCATAGTGGAAGCTATGGCAAATCATGACAAAAACTCATGAAATTATTGCAAAGATTTCATTAACATGAGATGCAGTTGAACACCAAGAAAATGGATCTATGACAAACCTCTCTATCTTTCATGGGACGCATAGTAACTGGTGAAGGCTTATGTCCTGATCTGGAACAGGTAAGGGCCATAAATGAAATGCTGTGTCTAATGGATGTTAAGGGAGTACAACGTTTAAGAGGTTTTGTGAATTATCAAGCAAAGTTCCTACTACGCATCTCAGAGTGAAGTACCTGTTTTGAGATACTATGATCACTGCAAACCTCTGGTCATCCAATGTGATGTGAGTGAAAAAGGTTTGGGAGCTGCACTGCTCCAGAAAGGTCAACTCCTGGCCTATGTCAGTGGAGCCCTGATAGAAACGGAAACCTGATATGTACCCATTGAAAAGGAACTACTAGCTGTAGTATATGCATATATATACATTTGGTCAACACATCACAGTGCTGAGTGACAATAGACTGTTAAAGGTAATAATGTGAAAGGATTTAGGAAAGTACCCAAAGCACCTGCAAAACATGTTAAAGCAGCTGCAAGGATATAATGACAAGGTTTTGTATCATCCCAGTAAGAAGATGTACCTTGCAGATACACTATCAAGAGCATTTATCAATAGTCTGAGCTGGGAATATGGGGATGAGGATGATATCAGAGAATCTGAATATATTCTTGTAACTGAGAAGAGGCTGCTTGAACTGCAAATCTACCACATGGGAAGATAGATGCATGCAGCTGTTACAGAAGAATGGCCAGAGGATAAAACACATCTTAACCCAGACATGAGACCAATACTCTCAACTTTTGAAATGAAATGACTGTTAATTTAAGGGGAAACCGTATAGTGGTTCCAACAAGCCAATGTGCTGTGTAAAAAGAAAGACGACATTCCTCACACCTAGGTAGAAAGATGGTGCAGAAGAGCCAGAGAATGCTAATCCTGCTGAACCATTAATGGTATATGAATTCCTGAGAGATCCTGGGCAAAAATTTGAGTTGATCTGTTCCTGTTTGAAGGCAGAAACTATCTCTCTATGGTGGATTGCATGAGTAATTTCTGGGAGATTGATCATCTTCAAAGTACTCTAGCAAAGACTGAGAACTAAACTGAATCACCATTGTATCAGATATAAGATATTGGATCAAGTTGTTACAGACAACTGACCTCAATCTAGTGGTGATGAGTTTGCCACCTTTTCAAGAAAGTGGTGTTTCACACATACACCTGTCAGTCTTTACAACTGAAGGCCAAATGGCAGAGTAGACTCAGCAGTAAAGATGGCAAAGAACCTTTTCGAGAAAGCCATGGAAGATAGAGCTGATACATATCTGGATATGCTGGATCACAGAAATACACCAGCTAAAGGTCTGTTGTCACTGGCACAAAAACTAATGTCAAGGAGAATAAAAATGCTCCTCCCAACCAGAAAAGACCTACTAAAACCAGAAATACCATGGAATTTTAAAGAGCTGTAAAAGAAAATAGCAAGAAACAAGAGCAGTACTTTAATCAGAGAGGGATTTCCCTCTAAACTTAACTCTCTCGTGATGTAGTGCAGGTCAAACCGAAAGGGCAGAAAGAGTGGAAGAAGGTGACTGTGCAGTAGGGATTAGATTCAAGATCATACCTCATTGATGTTGAAGGAGAGCTGCATTGGTGTAATAGAGTGGACTTGAAAATAACAGCAGAAATGGCCACAATCCCAACAGTGGGCCACCAGTCATACCAAGCAAATAGCAAAACATAAGCAATCACAAGAAGCTTCGGGAACCAATGCCTATAACTGTTATGCTATGTGTCCTTCTAAGGAGACAATCATCTGGAGATTGCAGGTTCAATCCTGACTGCAGGCAAGTAACAATACAGGAATACTTAACATTTGTACCCGGTTATGGCTAGTGGAATCAGAACAAGCGACCCCCATGGATTCAATAAAGGACGTAGTTCGAAGTTCCATGAAGGTTCCCGAGTTCGATAAACACCTGAAGAGGGCTGGAGGACATATTGGTCAAAACATTGTGGAAATAACAATAAAGGTGAAGACAATAGTCCGAAAACCCTTAATGGCAAAATTTAGGTTGCAGAAAGTCACTTAATATGCAATTATATAGGGTACATATCATTTTCACTATAAAACAACTCAAATCATTTTGTGTTTTGAGTTAAAAATTAAAAAGAAGCAATAGGGTTTTAAATATAAGTTCGTATTATATTTGCTTGCTATAAGTATCAAATTATCATGAAAAGATGATATTTTGTAAAATAAAAAAGTAACACATCATTCAATAAGTCCTGGGCCGGATGTATAGATGGTGCCACTAATAAAAAACTCATATGCTTTTTATAAAGTACTAACCTTCAAATGGCCGTGTCAAAATTTGAGCCCAATTGGATTATTAGTTTACAAATTACAGTTATTTAAGTGAAGCTACTGTTGCAAAGTTTCAAAATAATGGAAAAATCTGAATTTCATATGTTGTTAAAGCATTGCTTTCTGATGGGAAAAAATACTGTTCAACTAAAAGAAGAACTTGATAAGTGCTATTTGGACTCTGCTCTATCAGAAACAATGGTTAAGAGGTGGTATGCTGATTTTAAATGCAGTTGTACAGACACAAATGATATTGCACACTCAGGTTGCCTAGATTTGGCAGTTGTCTTGGAAAACATCAAAAAACTCCACAAACTTGTTTTGGCCAACCGTAAATTGAAGTTGCACGATATAGCATAGGAATTGAAGATATCAGAAGGCAGTGTATTCACCATTTTGTAAGAAGATTTGTCAATGAGAAAGCTGTGTTCAAAGTGGGTGTTGCATTTGGTCACATTTGATCAAAAATAACAATGTGTTGACAATTCGGAGTGTTGTTTGCAACTGTTTCAACATAACAAGGAATTTTGCATAAATATGTGACAATGGATGAAACATGGATCCACCACTTCATTCTGGAGTCAAATCAGCAGTCAGCGCAAAGTATTTTGTTCATTGATTACCTTGAGAAAGGAAGAACCATCAATAGTGAATATTATATAGCATTATTGGTGTATTTGAAGGAAGAAATCACCAAAAAATGTCCACAATGGAAGAAGAAAAAGTGCTCTTTCACTAAGACAATGCACCATATCACAAGTCGATTGCAACAATGGTAAAGCTACATGAATTGCACTTTGAATTGCTTCTGCACCCACCCTATTCTCCCGATCTGGCCCCCAGCAATGACTGGATGTTTGCAGACCTCAAAAGAATACTCTAGTAGGGATAGAGATTTGGGTCCAATGAAGAAGTGATATTGGAAACAGAGGGGTGTTTTGAGACCAAAGACATTGTTTTACAAAAAAGCATCGAATTGTTAGAGAAGTGTTGGAATCATTGTCTCACCCTAGAAGGAGACCATGTTGATGAATAAAGTTGAATTTTGCCTAAAAGTTGTTGTTAGTCCCGGGATTTATTGAGTGATGTATTAATATAATCAAACAGAAGAAAATGAGAAAAGGTAAAAAAAACAACAGGTAAAGTGTACCAGTAAAATATTAGCCAAATGTGCAGCGAGCAATGCATAAACTCCTCCTGAAGCACCAACTAGAAATACATCCATGTCAAATACTGAAGTTCCTAAAGAACCTAAAAAGAGATAAAAACCAGAAAAGGAAATCATTAGAAAAACAAGGTAAAATTTTTCTTTTAACTTTCTATTTTAACATTGTTTATTTTTAAGGTCTTAAACATTTTTTGTTTTTGTGATAATTTTCTTGTTTTTCTTTTTTAAATAAAAGTTCTCCCATAAATAAAAGTTTAATAACATATCTGGATACTTAAGAAAAAGGAAAAATCAAAAATTATTCAATAAATATAGCTGTGTATTTCTGTTCCTATTCAGGTTTTCTCTGCTATTTGAAAATGTTCCAATGAAACTTTTAGAGAGCCAAATGCTATGAAGTGAAAAAGCAATTACCACTCCTGCTGCCTCAGTTGCCTACTGCTTCTGTAAACAGGAGATACTTGTAGTGTAATGGTTATTTTCTTAGGAAATGGACTCAGCTTCCAGAGTTCAAATCCTGGATAAGGCTGTTTGCATTTCATATAGTGCTAATACCTTTGGCAAAGGTATGAATCCAACTTTTCTCTCTCCAGCCATGGGTAAATATTAGGGCAGACTGAGCTCTTCAACCTTACTATGTAAACCAGCCTAGAAGAAGAAAAACTGACTTCAAACCTGTTAAACTCCATTTGAAAATTGACTTTGTGTCACATTCTATTTGAGACAGAGGTGTTGGTCAAATATGTACTGCTTCTATGAACAACTCCTTGCAAAACAAATGCTGAATGCTATTTTTGCATTTTGCCTTTTATTATAAAAATGGAAATTCTCATCCAATTTTTGTTAGTTTATGAAATCATGTAATAATAGAACATGTAATGATATATATCTTTAATAAAAGCAAAGTGGTATAAGAGGAATTTTTGAAAAGCTGGAAATATCTATAAATGTGTGTGTGTGTGTGTGTGTAGATATATGAATATTGTAATTAAACTGTTTAAAATGAAAATTCTTGAATTTCTAAAAATCAAAAGAATATTTTCTAATTAAAGAAAAAAGATTTGGTTTCTTTTTATTTAATGGTATATCAACCTTCATGAGTTATTTAAACCCCAAACCATCTTTGTAGTTATATTGTTTGACCTATAGCTGGCAAAAAGAAAAATGTCTAAAAAATTCTGATATAATGTTATATATAATTTTTGAAAATCTTTAGAATTAGCATCATCTAGTTGTGCTGATAACATGGATTCTTTTGACTGTGTTTCTTCATCTGTCCTTATCGATCATTGCACTTTGTGAGTCCTCTAGTCAGTATCCAGTGTCCGTACAGAGCTGATGTAAGTTTTAGCTAATCAGCTAATACTTGTGTGTTTATGTGTAGGAGTCCATGAGAGAACATCTGTAATGAGTTCATTCTTACTTCACCAACAATACCTAACATGTCTAGCTTATCTGAATGGTTTGTGAGATGGGAGGACCATACAGCTACTGTTTTGTTGGGCGCTTTTTCAGGATTTGTTCAAAATAGCATGCAGCATCCTTGTGTAGTCACCATCTAGCTTTTTCTCCGGGCATTTCATTAGAGGTAAAGTGGTGCAACCATATAATAGTACTGACACAGCTACAGCTTAGAAGAATTTCCATTTTATTTCATCAGAAAGATCAGATTTCAGCATGGTCGATAACCAGTCAATAGCAGTTCATGCCTTTCCTATGTGTATATTGACATTGCTTTCAGTAGACGAGATATTGCAACCAAAGTATATCAACTGGTCTACAAATTTTAGAGGCTTGCCATTTAATGAGGAGATGGTACCATCTCGATTAAAACACCTGAACTCTGTTTTATCTGAGTTCACATAGAGACTCTTGCATGCTCCAGGGTGTACAGAATGATTCGGCTTGAGCAGATGTATAAGCAAGAAGCGCTAGACCATCTGCGTAGTCTACATCAGTAATAGTTTCTGTTGGATATGGTCTGCTTCTTGCTTTTTGTTTTTTTTTTAGAGTGAAAACATCTTTTTTTATTTGATCTATTGATATACATATTACATAATCTAGGCAGATTATGAATTGAAATTGTGTCATCTTCTGGCCAAAATGATCATTTGGATAACAGTTGAAACAGTTAAACCAAAAATTTGATTATATTCTATTTGGAAATAGATGAATTAAAACTTTTGAAATTTGAAACTCATAATGTTTTTTATAGTCATTTAAAAAACAACTTGTTATTTAAATACTAATGAATACTTACCTGCCAATACACCAGCTATATATACAGCACCAATACGAAATGAGCCATGCACCATCTCCAAAGGAATACCAACCATAACTTGGACAATCATATTGAAAAATAAGTGCACCCATCTGAAATATAATTTTTCATTCAAACTTCTTTTAACTATCAAGAAAGGTTGATTTGGAATGCATGCACATACATAGATATGAATAAATAGACATCATTATTTGACTCATATTTCCCATTAAATAAACTTATTAACAGTCAATCAATTTACAAGTAAAACTCAAGAAAAATATATACACAATCCCTTTATAATACTTTATATCTTTAGGAACAATTGTCAGATTTTAAAATGGAGAATGAGTAACTATCAGTCCTGGTATTAGGAATTCCTCAGTAAACTGTGGTTTTCATGATTCTAAAATTTATTAATAAAGGAAAGGAAACCACTGTATCTTGTTCAGGTTAATTTGAAACATCAGAAAGATATCTACATGTAATGAGATAAAAAAAATCTTTTTGCAAAGTAGAAGATGTAGTGAAGTATGTTCAAATTAAAGAAAAGACTGACACTACACTGTCTTTAAGTGGGTTCTTAATGACAGCAGCCAGAAGAAAACCACTTCTTTAACTAGTGTAAATTTCATAGAAGAAACAGTTTTCATCTTTTAAAATGAATAAATATTTGCTCAATTTTAATGATCTCATAAACAATGTTTTCCTATGGACTCCTACACGTAGACACAATTAGGGTTGGCTGATCAGCAAAAACATCAGCTTTGAGTGGACACTGGATGTCATCAAGAGGACTTGTCAAGAGTGATGACCAATAGAGAGAGAGAGAGAGAGAGAGAGAGAGAGAGAGAGAGAGAGAGTCAAGGGAATCTGTGCTATCAGCATGCTTTCAAAATAATGATTATGATGATGATGCTTGTTGAAGGAGGTCTTCCACAATATGGATAAATTTCAAAATTTGAAGTATTGGTACCATAATCTTAACTCAGCATTGCTCAATGAATCTTCCCTGAAAATCTTTTAATCATTGGCTATAGTTTTTGTGGATGAATGTTAAGTGAGCGTGATAACCACTAAATTACAAGTAATATCTGATGAATATTCATTGTTAATGCAATGGTAATACATTACATAAGCACACTAAATGGTTTCTCACAGCTGATTTTATAATCCTTTGGGAGAATATCTGTTCGTTTATGCTTAATAAGGTTCCTTCTGATTGATTGCCAAGGTATATCAAGGACACCAAACAAGTTCTTGAGATATTCAAAATAGTTGGATACTTTCTGGAGAGTCATCTTATGTCATGTAACTTTGTGTGCAAGTGTATTCAGTAGTCTCTCTCTACTTATATGCAGATTTCAATTTTCTTGTTAATTTTTATCAAGCATGCAATTTTATATTCCATATATCAAGCAACTTCATACTAGAGCATTGAAAATTGTAAACCTTTTCAATTTGTAGCAATGGTATTTTCACCTACAGGGGCCCGACAATATTTTTCAGACACTTTAGTATTCGACTTTCCGAGTACCATTCAGTGGCGAAATTCCTTCAATAGAATAGCATAAACATATAAAGACAATACCTGTAATAAAAATGGAAGAAAGTTGATTAGGTAAGGAAAAATATTTAATTTTCATCATTTTTTACAAAATACACGCGACATTATTTTTCGGACATCGTTGAAAAACTGTTAATAGTCTGTAATATCACCTTTCTTCTCAATAACTTTTATCAATCTCTCTTCATAATGATCAAACATATGCACAATAACATCTCTACGTGTTTCTATAAGTTGTTTTTTGGCTCCTAGTATTCATTCCCATAGTTGAGCCTCTTTCATTATTTCAGGTCCATCATAGACATGTTGCACAAGCATTTCCCAAACATTTTCTATTAAATTTAGATCTGGGCTTCTTGCAGGCCATTCCAAAGTAGTCTTATTCACTTTAGCCATCCATTCTTTCATGAGTTTTGACATATGGATGCTGAAGAATGAAATCATTCCCCGTCTCTCTTCTTATTCTTGGTAGGGCTTTCTCGTCCAGCAACTGTTTGTAGCTTTCGCTGTTCTGTTGTCCTTTCAGCCACTCCAACCATATATTTCCATTAGCAAAGATCATACCCCAAACCATAACTTCTTCTCCTCCCATCTGTCGTTTGTTCAGTACAACAGGCTTACCCCTTCTTGACCAAGTACACCATCCATTGGGCCCATCAAACTTGAAATGCTTCTCATTAGTAAATATAACCTTCTTAAAGTCAACATGCTTTGTTAACCACCTTTTAGCACACTCCAGTCTTGCTCCTTTGTATTTCTTTGTTAGTGTAATTTTTTCTTAGCCTTTGCATACTTCAAACCAATCCTATGCAGCGTTCTTTGTACTGCTCGGACGTTTGCATCCAATTCACATTTCTCCTTCACTTTTCTTGCTGTAACTTTTTCTCCAGATGTCAAAAGCTGTGTCACAGATCTCTTCATTCTCCTTTCAGTCCTCTTGCCAATTGATCTTTTCCGACCTCTCTTCTTTTTCCGCTCAGAGTTTGTCTTCAGCATGTATTCGACTGTTGATTTCGACAGCTTCAAATCCATGGCGATCCTTCTGATGCTGAGGCCATCTTCCCACTTCTTCCGTGCCAAACAAACGACTTATTTTGAATGCATTTACCTCATTAAGCTTAATTGTTTTGCCAAGAAATGTCCAGACTATTTATGCTGTTAGATTGTCCTATGTTAACATAGTAGTAGGGGCACCAGTGCCCCAGAACAGTGTATAAGCAGAAAATTTGCATACAGCAACATATACATGAACATAGCTCTTAATAAAATAGGATTTTTTGTCATGTCCGAAAAATAGTGTCGCGCAAGTTTTCGCAAAAATCACAAAAAACTAAAATTATCAAAGCCAAACTAAAAAGAATGATTACACTAGTAGTGGATTTTCACTCCTCAACTACGTACTTACAATCTCAAAAGTTTTTGGCACTAGTGACCACCTTGAAGTACTTTTTTCAAAGTGTCCGAAAAATATTGTCGGGCCCCTGTTCACTGTGGCACCAGTTAACTGGTGCAGAGATCACACTCAAATGACAAAGGGTAAATTTAGTCTCAGGTTCAAAAAGTTTATATTTGTTTGAAAATAATAAGTGGAGCTTGAAACAAAACTTGTATGATCAAAAATCTTAAGCAAATTAACACTTCAGTATTTCATATATTTTGTCTTAACATTCTATCATTTTTAGAGGAGTCATTATTATTCCAAGAATTAATCTCATTTTTTTTGTTATTGTTGTAATCACAACTTTTACACTGATCCATTCTTCAACCTTCATCAGGCATACAATCTTTATGGATTTGTTATTTTCTTTTATGGTGATTATAAGACAGTTAAATATAGCCAGTATTTTGAGTGAAATCTTGTTAAATATGCAAATGTAGATAGAATAATAATCAACTTCAACTGAGCATCAAAATAATTGCATGAGTAACCAATCCTAATTTCCTAAAAATTTCATTGAATGGATCTAATCTATGTTGTAAATCTAACTTGCATTTGTTCAGATTCAATCAGATCATCAACATAAATGATAATTGAAAAGTAACTCCTTATTAATAAGGAATTACTTTTCAATCCCCCTCTACTTATTTTATTTCAACATTTTTCTTTTGATTGATTGTATGGCTTGCTCCATTTTGTTATCTAAATATTTTACATAACAACAGTGAAGTTTGTTTTCTGTTCATGATTTGTCAAGAATTTTCACTAAAAATATTTTGAAAATTTATAAAGATAGTCTTATAAATAAATGGCAGCATTTTTGGCTAACATTTAGCTTTAGTTTAATCTAGAGATCTGTATTTGCTTATTTTACCAATATCAATTTCAATGATTTGCAAAGAAATCATTGTTAAAATATTTTGATTCTTGTTTTTAAATATGTCACTTTTGTTTCCAGAAGCAAAGAGTGGAAATTGCAAATTCAACACTAGTGTTTCAGTTGCTTTAAACTATGCAACTATCTTGTCTGAGTGATAATGTCAGTATAAGATATCATCATCAAGGTATGTCAACAGCACAGATTCCCTTGATACTCTCTTACCATTCATCCTTATTTGTCATCACTCTTGGTAGGCCTTCTTGATAGCATCTGGTGTCTGCACAGCTGGTTAATGGGAGTTTTTGTTGGTTGACCAAAACTGATGTGTCCATGGATTCCATGGAAGAATGTAAGTTATGAGCAGATTTTTGGAGAATTTGTTTTTTAAAAAATATTCTTCACCTGGATTAATTTTTGTGGGACATGTAGAATTCTTATCTGCTAAGATTGGTACAAACTTTTCAATTTTTTCTTCTAAAATCCAACAGAAAGCAAGAGTATGAATCAGATTTAAAGATAATTTGAAAAAGCATTGAAATACCAGCAAAATATTATAACTGATATCATTAAAAACAATGGTAATGGCATGATTAGAAATTACAAATAATGATGAAGATGGTTTTATCTTGAGCAGAATAATAATCTTTATTCAATATAGTGATGTGGGCAAGCTAAAGAGCAAGTCAAAATACATTACATTTAAATGATCTCGAGTTTACTTTGAACATTTTCATGTTCAATGGCCAAAATACATAAAAAATAATCTAACTATTCCAGTTTTTATTCATCATGATATTTGTCCTAATCAATTCAACAAATCTAGGACAAAATCACATTTTATCTAGAATAACAAACAATTCATTTTTATACATACCCTGCATGTATTAACATATAAAAAAGGAACCGCCACATTTCAAGTCTTTTGTCAGGTCGGTAGATAAATAAGCTTTCAAGCGGCACGGGACCATTTGGTCTAATGTCGCGTGCATCAATGCAATGGTAAATGAAACAGCCAATCTAAAACAAATTAAAAGAAATCTATATAAATAAGTGGAAAAATTTTGTTTGAGTGTCCACCTGCTATAGACAGCCAAATAGTTTGATGAAAAGCAATCAAGTTTGGTTATACATAGATATTGGACCCTGAGTAGCATAAAAAAAGATCTTCAAAACAGACTTTCATTTAGAGGAGGAGATTTCTAATATTAAACAATAATCAGTAAGAAGCCACGTCATGAGAAGATGGAGTTACCCAACCACTCCCTCATGAGCAGGAGGTGACACAAGGTCAATTTTTAAATGGAGTTTGACTGGTTTGATTCCAGAGTTCTCCATCTCTGAGACTAGTTGCCATACCAAAGTTACAGAGCCTAGTCTGCCCTACTATTTACCCATAGCTGGAGGGAGAATAGTTGAATGCATACCTTTCCCAAGGGTATTAGAGCTATGTGTAATACAGCCTTATCAAGGATTTTAAATTCTCGTTACTGTGTCCATTTCCTATGACAATAACTATTATACCATTAGTGATAAAATGTAACTAATTATATAGAATTGAAATTTTAAAAATAAAAAAAAAAGGAATTATTTGTCTTACTAAATTACTTATTTACATTACTAATTTGATTTATTGGTAGTTCTTCATGTGAGAAATATGAAATAATTATACAGCATTATTGTTTAGGGGAAATCGCCAGGGTGTCATGGCTAATGTGATGGACTGTAACATTGTTGTAAGTGAGTCATGCTATTACATTCACCTTTGGACTAATACCCTAGAGAAAGGTATGAACATCCTTATTACTCCAATTGTGCTCTTCTACAAGGATGTCTTTGATTTTAGATAACCAATGAAAGTTAATATGCTATTAAACAAAGAAACTAAACCATTATTATTTAGTTAAGCTTAACAATAAGGACAAAAACAAAAAGGTAGAGTGTGGTCAAATCAAAGAAAAAAACCCACTGACAATATAATGTCATCACATAAAAAATAGCAACTTTTTCATTAAAAGATGGAACTTGTTGCCATACAACAAAAGACTTAACAAAGTTTGAAAATAACTCTAATGAGAAAGATAGTCATTTGACATGAATTCTATTGAACATTTTAAATAATCATGAAATAAAGAAAACTTTCAGAAAAACCTTTTATGAAAAAAAGATTTACTTGATTGACTATCTTTTAACTAGAGATAGCACACACACACACACACACACACACACACACACACACACACACACACACACACACACACACACACACACACACACACACACAATGAGAATTTTAGTTGTCTATAGATTAGAAATATAATTTCCAAACCAAACAACTTATAATCAGAATAAGTTATAAAAAATGTTAAAATTTGTGTATTTTTGTATTTTCAATGAGTATAAAAATAATTAAATTCAAAATATTCATGATTAGAAAGTAATGAAGCATTTTCTAAGATATTATTGATTGTTTTATTATATGTACTTTACATTTTGTTATACAAACTATATTTTCTTAATTTCAATGTTATTTTGATTAGGATATTTTTGTTCTTGTTTTGTGGAATTTTATACAAAATTGAGGTCTTGGGAAAATTAAACAAAGTAAGCAGGAAACAGCATATTACAAATAACATTGTTGAAAGTGTATAAGTTTGTCTAAGTTCAATGTGTGTAGCAGGTCAGTGTGAAACATAGCCAATTCTAAGTCAACAAAATGTATTTAGGAGGACCAGCTCTGAAGATGATAGTGAGAAGGAGAAGGAGAAGGAGAAGGAGAAGATTGTACTTTTTTTGTTTAACTCTTTTAGATATCCACATTAAAACTTTCAAACCAAGAGGGAAAATATATTGTTGCTAGCAAATAAAAGCATTTCTATCAACATTAGAAGATTGTAGTCAGTATTCAAGTATGATGCTTAGTAAAACTTGTTACTTGGTGTGTGAATGTTGATTATTAGTATTCCAAACAGCAACCATTTTATAAAAAAAGAAAATTTATTGATAAAAAATATACATTTACAAAAACGTCAGTATCCTTAAAAATCATTATTTTTGCATGACATAAAAAGTGTGTGTGTGTGTGTGGGTTGTTTGTACACAGCATTTACTAAGTCAAAATAAATAAAACAGTGTATTTAAATGAAACCTGTTAAAACCTTTAGATAAATATATAAATATTAATATATTTCCTAGATTATTATCTATTTAATAAATATCAAGATGAAAACTTTATTTCTATTAATTTCTTAAAATCTTCCAAATTTTCTTAACTAAAACATTTGAATTCCTATTAGAATCTATTAAAAGTGAATAACATTTTATCAAAAAGCAAAAATATTTGTTTAAAGTTGAACTGGCAATAATTAGGACTAATAGTGAACCTTCAATGAAGATTTGCTATGAAGAATATGTATTATTTTGCAGTTTTTCAATAAATATCTGGGAATATTTAGAATTTCTTTGAGTGAATGTGTCAGTCATAATTTTTTCATTACATTTGAATATATTTATTATAAAATTCAAAAATCAAGACATGCAAAGTTTAGGATAAATATAAAATATATACATACTTCTACTAATCAATTTAACTTAATAATATATACAAGAGAGAGAGAAAGCTTCAAAATGAAGGAACATTTTGTATCATCAACATAAAAATGTTTTGATGTCTATAAGATAATAACATTAATTCTATCTAAATTAATTATCCTGGGGACTTTGTTTCGAACTTAGCTAATTACTAAAATAGTTCTTTGGTATTTAATTGAAGTACAAAGTTTATAAATTTATCTTATATATATATATCTTCAATTGATTGACTCATTTGGTTTAGGGCCATAATGCCACTGTGGTTATAGATTTAAGTTTTCATTCTAATTATTAACGTACTTGACATTTAATCACATATTTGATGAAAATTTGTAAATCCAGTTTAGTTGTAAACAATCACCTCCATATATATATATATATATATATATATATATATATATATATATATATATATATATATATATATATATATATATACTTTGTTATATTCGTAAACCACTCTGTTGGTTGGGGCAATAGAATACACTGATTGCATCTCTGCAGAGGAGTAAGACACCCTCCCCTAATGATTATCCTGGGCATGACACTAAACTGCATTTGAGGGTGAGGCTTATGTCCTGGAACTTAGGGGATGAGAAGTACCTCTTGATTGAAATTACTCCTTGGCCCACTTTGACCTGGATCAATAGTTCCTGTCAGTTTCACATCTTTGAGTCAAATAGAATTGTTCAATTATTTACTAAGGATTATCATTAGTTATTTGAAATCATATGGCAGTGTACGAATTATTTATATTACATAGGAATACTTGATAAATAGAATTACTAATGTTAATAAACAATTTAATTGGATGCAAACAAATGATTAACATTCAATATGTAGAATTATTAGTGCTAGATAGGAAGACTTGAAACCATTTAACTGTATGCAAGAAAATGTGCTCAAAGAACTTGTTTAAAAATAATGATACGTACAAACTGTTTACTTACAATCATTATATATATATATATATATATATATATATATATATATATATATATATATATATATATATATATATATATATATATATATATGTATATATATGTATATATATATATATATAAACAGGGTTGATATGTCATAAAACATCGACCAAACACTCAACTGTATTAACAAATAATGAGTGTTTAATATCAGTGATAAAACATGATGGTCTGATGATTGCATTGGCAAGAAACGAGCAGTCACCAAGCACCGTTGACTCTATGTCTATACTATCATAAAATTTTGTATAAAAGATGAATAAAAGCGATATGATAAATAGGAATAATATTTCTTTATGATTACTTTTAATTTTTCTTAATTCATTTCAACCTTAGACATTACAACATCGGACAAGTTTTGGATTTTGGGAACTGTTTTAAAAGAATTAATATACACCCCCCTTACACACACACATACACACTAGTGAAAAAATATCTTCATAAACATTTTTGCTTTCCTTCTAAATATTTTGACAATTTAATATCTGTTTTCAATTACCTCTTAGATCAAAAATCTTGAAAGGTACTTAGAGAATAAAATCTTTAAGCATGTACATTAAAAATTACTCAGTGAAATGTACCAGATGAGGCAATTATTTTTGACAATTATGGGACCTTTTAAATATGGACTTACCTCCATCAAAGTGACCACAGGTAAAAACAGTGGTGGTGGCCAGCAGCTGTAGCGGTCAGAGTAATATTGCCTGTCAAGCTCATCAGTGAGAAACTCCTTTGCAACTTTGCGTACCATCCTCCTAAATCGTGTCTCCTTTCGGCTTTGCAAGTAGACAAAATTGTCATTCCAACCTTCAATACCCTCTCGGCTCTGTACAGCTAGGCGGAAGCTTGGGTTACGTTTGTTGCTCATCTACAAATACAAAAGCAAAAAAAAAGAAGAAAACTAATATCAAAGAAAGAAAGAAAAAATAACTCAATATATATAGCAAGTGTGTGGTCATTTTGGAAGCAAGTAGGCAGGTCATTCCTTGAAGTAGATAGAAGATAGAAGAGAGTGTCATTGATTTTAGTAAATCCCAAATAAATTGTTATCAGAATTAGAAAATAGAATGACTTTAACAAAGAAATAGTAAGAAAAACAATAATTATTGGCAGCAAATGAAGATGAGCTGAAAAATACAAAGAGAAGATAAAAAAGTGTATTGGGATAGAAACTTAAATCCTAGAGTTATTATCAAAACCTTTTCTACACTAAAACTTTGAATTAATTAATCTACTTCAAATCATAAGAATTGTAATTATAACTACAACAAAATGATAATATAATGACGGGAAATAATTTTGATGGTACTGATTGGAATCAACTTTTATTATTACTTAAAGAAATATTTAACCAAACATCAACAAATGCAAAAATAAATTTGATAAAATGTCATGAATTTACTTTGAGTGATTGATTTATACAAGCTATGATTCACCATTAGTTTCTCTATTTTCCACAGAAAATAAATTTTATCATTTGATGTTTTGATATCAATGATGCTGAAAATTTTCCTTCTTCAATAGGTTTTATGGATTTATTGTGGTGTAATGGTTCTCATCATAGGAAGTGGATATAGCTATATGAGTTCAAATCCCAAACAAGATTATTTAGATTTTTCATAGCACTAATACCCTTGGGAAAGGCATGAATCCAACTATTCATTGTCAATAGCTGGACAATGAATAGTAGAGCAGATGGGAATTTTTAACCTTGGTATGGAAATCAGTCTAAGCAACGGAAAACTCTTCAAACCAGTTGTAGACCTGGAAAGGGATGGGCTCTGCCAGGCTATTCTTGCTCAAGACATGTTACATAAATAGCACCCATAAATAGGTTACAAAAAAGTCTTTTTTATATGATTTAGAGGTTTTCATAAATTAAACATTTGTTGTATTATCTTTTAGTCACAAATAAAAACAATGAATAATTAAAGACTTTGGATATTTTACCATTGCTTTTGCTTATCAATAAAGATTTTAAATCATTTTTTAATTTAATGAGAATTAGGAATAAAAGAAACCAACATCAAAATTATACCTTTAAATGGTATTATTTTCAGTTTTGAAAATGGATATAAAGAAAAGGATATAAAAAATCACAAGAGAATAATGAAGTTGAAAAAATCGTTGAACATTTAAAAAACTTTCTAAATTCAATCCACTCTGCAACCTTCTTTACATGTAGTGTTACATATGGAAAGGGAGGGTGATTTTTTCTTCCTGGCAGTGTTTAGCCCTTTTGACACACCTATTCTACAGTCTTCTTTACATGTACTGTCCATATGGAAAGAGAAGGTGATCTTTTTTCTAGCAGTTGAAAAAAAAAAAAAGAAAAAAGAAATACATATTTTACATCCATCTAAGTAGCAATATTAGAAATATTTTTCTTGGTTATATCTGTAGATGTTACAGGGAGAATATTTTCATTATTAAATTCCTTAACAACTTTAAATTTAAATATATGGACAGGACACCTGTGGGTGGCCATAGAATGGATCAAGTGAAATATTATTTTGGCAATATCAAAGATATTAAGTAGAAATTCAATTATCCAAAAGGTTTTGTCATGTTGATGACTCTTCTCTAAGTTGGAGACAATATAGTCAGTTTCCAAAACTGTTTATTTAAAAATCTCCATTTAGAAACTAGGAATTCTAATGTTGATACAACTCTATGAAATATTATATCTATTATTATCTTTTGTAGCAACAGCAGCAGCAAAGATGGAGAATTCATTATTTTTAATTCATTTTTTATTTAAAAAAAACGTAAAAAATTGATGAAAAATAAATAAATAAAAAGATAGTTAAATCAAGATTAAGTAAAGATTGACTTGTGTTTATTATCTTGCATATAAATTGATTTGCTGTTGATTGTTAAATAAAAATAAGGGATAAAAACATTCCTCACAATATATCAATTATTTCTTTATCAATGAAAAGCAATGCCCAGTGGATGGAGAGCTGTTGGGAGGTAGATTGAAATCATCATTTTAGTAAATGTTATCGGTAAATATATTTCTCACAATGAGGAGTAAAAAATGACTCAATGAATAATTAACTGAATGGTCTGTATACTACTAAATTGTTTTGTATAAAAGCAGTTTTATTTCTTCCTTTAATCAAACATTGCTGCCTGGTTTTCCTCAGAAAAATACACACTTCAATGTAACAATAAATGAATCAAGAAAATGTATCATATAAAGAATATACATTAAAGACAAGAATTCATTGAAGACAAAAATTAATTCATGGAAAAAGTAGAATTTAATATGGAACATTACGAAAAACAAATGTTAAGATATAAAACTTGTATAATAGAACTCATTTTATGGAAACTAAGATCATTTTTTTAGTTTTACAATCCAGTAGAATTCAAGCAGATATTATTTAGTAAATCCATGTACTTCACAAATTACTTATTTTGCAATGAAAAGTAAATACTTATCAAATCCTATTCATTTGATTATATTTAAATGCTTTTTGTTATATTCAATTAAAAAATATTGATCATTAGCATTTTTGTTGCTTCTATTTTCATTCATTTTTGATTCAGATGTTTCTAAATATTTCCCCATAATACTTCTAAAGTTAGCTGCTGCTGCTGCTGCTATTATTATTACTGTTGTTGTAGTGGTAGTAGTAATGGTAGTGGTAGTGGTAGAAGTGGTGGTGTTTATTACTTTTAAGCTAAGAGCAATAAAGTCAGAAGGGTTATACTCTAGAAACTTTCTAACAAAAATAATTTAGACAACAAAACATTTTATTGTTTTTAAAAATTCTTTCAATGAAGTATTTTTACTATTGTTATTTTCATAACTTCATATTTCATAATTTCTATAAGCTGATTCTAATGGATGTCATTCACATTTATTACTTTTTGTTCAAGTAAACATCAGTTATGAAGATAAGAATTCTCAAGAGATAAACACCTGAATTTTTATCTTTAACTAAAATTTGAAATCTGGTCTACTCAGCATGATTATATTCATATCTTCCCTTTCCATTAGGAAATATATTAGCTTTGTGAGAAGAATTGAAAACTGTCTTCAAGTAAAACACAAAATGAATTGTCAAGTCTGAGAAAAAGTACAGTTCTCTGTCTGTCAATTCATCATGGTAAATTTATCACAGGTAAATTCATTATATCATTGTATTTACGATAGAAGCTTAGAATTAGCATAAGGTCACAAGACACAATTCAGTTGTAATTGATATGCAAAACTATTATCTTAACCATTATATCATAATGAAGTGCCCAGATTTACTTTTATGCATGTTGTAACCATTGCATTTAGGGAGTTGTCAAATGCCTATAGTTTTTTTTTTTTTGAGAAATTAGAGTTGAAATTATTTCAGTGATATTCATACTAATTAAAATCAAAAATTGGAAAAAAAGATTCTTTATATTTTTGTGATTTTATTTTTTTTATTGGATTATTAAGAGAATCCAAACAGTTATTTGTAATTTATGATTGGATTCTAGATTTGAAGGAAATTAAGTGAAGGAGATTACAAATTATATTTTTCAGTGAATAATTAAATATTAAGGACTTTTTGTTAGTTAAACTCAGTAAAATGATCAATAGTAAATTGTTCCAATGTTTAAGAAAAAATATACGTTCTTTATCCTTAACTAGGGAAACTTAAACAATAAAAGGTTAAAAATATTTCATTTAATTCTAAGATGCATCATTTTCAATTCATTGGTGACCAAAGTAATAACAAAACCCTACCTCAAGAGTCTTCAAATGAAATAAAATATCTCTTGCTGTATTTCTCATTTGTTCCTCTTAAAGCCAATGAGAGCAACATGAACAAACAATAAGTGATTTTATTTTTGGATTCTTTCAAAAAAAAAAAAATACCATTAGAAATATCTAAAAAAGAAATCAATGTATATCATACATATTCCAAACTAAAAGATCAGGTTTTTACTACTTTTATATGAGTTGCTTCATGAAGCCAAGTCATGATTAGTCAGTATTGAACCTACATTTTTCAAGGCAGGGGCCTTGAAAATTGAATTGTTATGTGAAGGTTCACATCTTTAATAACCTTTTTATTTTTATTTCAATTATTAATTTATAATGAATTATATTGATATTATTTTCTAAACAGCTTTTCTTGTAGGGAATAAATAAATAGATAAGTGAAAAAAATTTTAAATTTAATTAAAAAAGTAAATTATTAAAATATGCAGAAACTCTTAGAGGCCTCTGACAGAAAAAAAGGGGTGACACATGCGTAAAGGAAAAGGGACCTCCTGACAAAAGGAGGAAGCTCATTTCTCTTTCAGCAGTGACTGGTGGGGTTACAACATCTAAATCTCTTGGCTGCTATTGGAAGCCCATGTGGCCGCTCTAAAGTGCCACATTGGGCAAACCTTTCACTAGTAGTAGCTGTCTTGGTTAACAGTATGCCAAAGTATAAAAAGCTACAAAATGGACCTATCGAACTACCAACTAAAACAGTGGACTTGGACAAACTCCCAAAAGTGACTAACACATCGCTAAAGCTTTATATACTGGACATGTTGTTAAAGTTTCAAATACCGAACAAGGACATATATATACACAAGAAACGACTATCACATTTCTGTCACCTTGACTGAGGGATTCAACCATTTCAATTATATTCAAGGAAAATTCCCTCACCCATTGAATGGTTGTTGAACCCAGGAATAAAGGAAAAATATAAAAAATGTCTTTGTCTCCTATTTGTTACTATCTTCTTTTGTATAATTCTTTTTGGGCCTTCTTATTCAAGGAGTTACATCAACAAGTCAATGTGGGGTCAAAATAGAATAACCTCAGAATGGAGTCAGATATCAAATGGCAACACAGCTTGCCCTGACCAACGTCTACCCCCATATTATATTGTAGACCCAAACTTTTTAAGCAATGTGAAATAAAATAAATTTTGGAGTTCCTCTAGGATTAGAGGTCCTGAAATTTAAGCTTCCTTAGTTTTATAGTTGATCTGACTCTGGTATTAATCTAAATTATATGGGAAAATGGAAAATACATGAATTAAAAATAATAATTAGTAAAAATGCTGATAACACTTGTCCCATAAAAGAATTTTGTTGCAAAATCTTTTTTCTAATAAAGTTAAAATGAATAAGTACTGTATAAAGATAGATACAAACTGTTCTTAGAATAAAATGAATATTACTTACTATATTGATGAATTCCTGGTAAGAAAGTGTTTGGTGATCCATGGTGTTCATTTTTGATCCAAGGACATCCAATTTGTGTGATGGAATTTCCTCCTGAAATTGGGGATCAACCATCAATTCTTGGAAATCTTGCTTACTGATCTCTCCTTTTCCTAAAATATCATACTGAAATTGAAAAGTTTCATTAATTCCTTGATAAATAGAGCAAATGGAATCAAATTATTTCTATGCAATTTTTTTAAATAAAAAGGAATTATTGAAATTTGAGAAATTACATCTAAAAAAGTTATTAATCATTAAAATCAAATATAAAAAGACATATTTTACTAAGCTCAAAATGTATAATCAGTCGTTAATACCCCACCCCCCAAAAACCCCCCAAAAGCAAAACATCCATTATTATTTTATGATTATTTATTTACATAAGCAAATAACAGATTTTGTATATAGTGAATGACTAAAATGAAAATTTTGTATAAAAGGAAATGAGTTTGATTTGATGAGTTTCTTATTCAATTATATTTGATAATAATACAATTTATTACATTTGATAAAAATACATCTCATTAAAATATTCAGTTTTTGTTGGAGAGAAACATTTCTGTGCATTAATCAAATGATTTATAGTTGATATCTTCCTTTCTAGAATTTGACATATTTGTTTATGATCCAGAAATATTTTCTCATTTTACAATCTTAATTGAATGTGTCAGTAAATAGAGATATTTCTGTTATTTACTGTTATAAAATGCTTGGTAATTTTGTTAGCAAGTTAGAAAGCTTAAACAGAAGGTAAAGTGAAATTCAACTATTTGTTTTTGTTGTGTAGGAAGGGAAGTCTTTACCCATTTATCTTTCTACCTGTAAAGACATTTCTCTGGTCCTGAACGTATTCATTTATTCAACTTTTCAGTACTATACATACTCAAACATATCACAGATGATTTTCTTTATACAAATGATACTTTAACAAGTGTTGGGTGGCTTAAGTCAGAAGTAGGACTATAATCACAACTAATAAAAACATGCACCCTTCAGGCACAAGTATTTAAGCTTTGATATAATAAAATATATTAAATTAGAAAGACAAATGAAACTTAATAAGAATGCTTATAAAAAGATTACACTTATTTTTATCATATTTCAATTGATTTCTATATAAAATTATACATGGGATTGCTTTTTATACATTCAAGAATAAGATGATATTAGAAATAAATGACACCAAGTAGTTATTTATTATCTATAATAATCATCGAGAATATTGCGTAAATAACAAATGGAATTGTGACATTGGTGATGACATAGTTTCAGTAACAGACAAATACACAATTTTCATTACAGTAAGATGTAATATTCAAATTTTTAATGCATAAGTGTTTATCCACAAAATAACAGTTTATACTATAATCAGGCTCATCAACATGAAACTGTTAATTAATTTGAATAAAATAAATTGTATTTTGAATGAAATTATTCTCTTTTAATTCTACATTGATAGCAAATTGCCAATTTCTTTAAAATAATTTTCTATACTAAAAAACAATCAATTTACTAAAGATTTCTTGATTCTAAATGGAGACATTCTCATCAATAAGAAAAGACTTAACCTGACTGAAAGAATGATAATCTGTAAGAAAGATATAATGAAATTTTCCTCTTTAAACTTATCAATATCATTTTTGCAGCATTTTAATGCTGTAAATTGACACTTTTTCTGGTCAATAACAACTAGGTGTTGTCTTAGTTTTGAATGTACTAATTCAAGAAGTCTCCATATTTATAGATATTAATTGTTTAGCTATTTTGAAGAAAGCTATGATATATAAAGTACTCTTTTGTTTTATTTGCAGATTTCTCTAAGGCATTTGATTCCATACACAGAGAAAAGATTGTACAAATACTTGTAGCATATGGCTTTTCCAAAGAAACTGTTACCCTTACAAAGACATGAAAGCAATGATTCACTCATCCAATAATGACACTGATTTCTTTGATATTGTCACTGGAGTCTTGCAAGAAGAAACATGGGCAATAATATGTCCAGATTATGTAATATGACATCAACAGGTCTAATGAAAGAAAATGGTTTCACACACAAAAAAGCAAGAAGAAGGCCATATTCAGCAGAAAGTATTACTGATGCAGACTATGTTGATGATCTAGCACCTCTTGAAAATACACCTGATCGAGCCAAATCTGCTGCATAGCCTAGGGCAGGCAGCATGAGGCATTGGTCTCTATGTGAAATCAGTAGCTCAGTTCATATATGTTTGTAGCAATATCTCATCTACTGAAAGCAATATTGACATACACATAGGAAAGGCATGAACTGCTATTGACAGGTTAACAACTATGTAGAAATCAGATCTCTCTGATAAAATAGAATGGAAATTCTTCTAGACTGTTGCCATGTCAGTAATACTGTAGCGTTGCACAACTTGAACTTTTACAAAATGCCTGGAGAAAAAGCTACATGGGGACTACAAGGATGCTGGGTGCAGTTTTGAACAAATCATGGCAGCAGTATCCAATAAAACAGTTGTTCTACCTCCTATCTCACAAACCATCAGAGATGAACAAGACATTTTGGCTACTGCTAGAGGTGTGAGAACAAACCCATGAGTAACATTCTCCTATGGACAGCTATACATGGACATATCAGCATCTGCTGACCAGCAAAGACATATTCATCAGTTCTGTAGGAATATTTTCTAGATGATTTGGTTTACTTGATATTCTAAAAAGAAAAATTATAAATCCATTAAAAAATTGAAACTTCTAATCTTTTTTTAAAAATCTAGGCAACTTTTGGCACACCCAATATTAAGCAACTGTTTAGGTAATATGCAGTTATTGCTACAAAATCCATTTATCATCAAAAGTGATAGTTTGATATGTAAAAATGGATCAATTCTATGTTGTTAAAGATTATTTATATTGACCTCCATATATCTAAGCTTTTCATTCTCATTTAGTTAAAATAGAATTGCGATTGTTTTAATTGATACATTGATGGTTGCTGCAAGTTCTTGGATGTTTTAGAATGCATTTTTCTGAAATTCTTCAAACCTTTACCAATGAGTTGATATAATCATTGCTCTCATAACACAAGAGGTTTACTTTCATTGAGTCTAAATACAACTGGTTAGATCTGGTTTAGAGTTTGGTTTCATGGTACATCAACTATTATGGGTTATTTAATGCCAAATCCTGTTTTTACATACATATTAGATATATATGATGAGTAAATACATTTTGTAGAAGCAAAAGTAAAATGATCAAATAGGTGTATTTTGAACAATTCAATTTAGCATGTCAACAAAGTTAAATGGTTACAAGTATTTGTATATTTAAGCGTCATTTGTCTACACACAATCAAATGATCAAACGGTTCTATTTTAAACAATTCAATTTAGTATAAGACATTTGTTTGCACTCAGTTTAAATGTCAAGCAGTTCTATTTGATCCATAGATAAGACCCTATAAGGTGCTACCACTCTGAGCCAGAGTGGACCTAGGAGTGATGGCAACAAAGGGATACTCTGCATTCCCCAAAGTTTTAGCATTACTAGTCTAACCTTAACCATCAGATTGTTTAATGTCATATCCAGGATACTCGTTGGAGAAGCAGTCAGTGTATTCTACCATCCCAGCCGACAGGAAATAAAGTCCCAAATATTAACCAATAAGGTTAGAAGTAGAGGTAGGATTAAAACATATTATTAATGATAAAACTTTGCTCATCTTTATTCGTTTCAGGCCAAACCTTGACCATGCTGATAAAAAAATTCTGGGGCTACTACGGACCAAATTCAATCAAGATTGCTGAACTTTATTAACTAAGTTTAGAATATCGATAGAGTCTGTGTGGGTGGATTTTATGGAATGACCTAATCTTTTGGGGGTTATTTTATTCCAAAGTCAGTTTAACCATTATAGTCATCAATTATTTATGGTATAAAAAATATCTTCACAATTGTAATATCCTAACTAACAAAAGGGAAATAACCTCTGATGCCACAGGGGTTACGGCCCCTACCACATCCGGGGGATTTGGTCAATAAAGGAATGTACCAGGCATAGCAGCAGATGTTTGTTTTCCCTCTGTCTTTAATCACCATCCATCTTATCGATTCATCTTGGTAATAGTTCATACCTAGCAAGTATCCATTACCTCAGATATAAAGACTTTACATTGGTGACGAAGAAAGAGTCGTTTACTCACCAATAACAACAAAAAAAAAAAGAAAAGAACAAACCTGCCCACATGACGAAAAAAAAAACTAACATGGCGCTTTACCACATTACCCAGAATTTAACTACGAATCAAAAAACAAAGCAGCAAAATGGACAAAATATATCAATAGACTGAGAAATTACTTCACTGCGTACAACATAGAAGACGATAAACAAAAAAAAGCTATACTTTTAACTTTTGTTGGCGAAGAAGTAAATGATATTATTGACGAACTACCGTCTGAACAAACCACACCAGAAAAAACGAAACACACTTCGATAAGCTCGTCCTGGCAGTGCAAAACCACTTCAACCCAGAAAACAACACTGAGTATAACAGATTTATATTCCAAAAAAAAAAAACAAACCACCCCAAACATAGAGGACTTTCATCGGGAATTTCACAGACAGAAATGCAGAAATAAAATCAAACGGGCTGTTTATCAGAAAAAGTTTGCCAAAAGGGACTGATGAACCCAAACATGCTCCTAGGCGATCTAATAAACTATGCCAAAATGACAGAAACCATATCCAAACAAATGGAACAGATGCGCTTAGAAGACGCCAACTCTACTACAAAACCTACCACATCCATTAATGCAGTAGCCAACAAAGTCACGCATGAACAACAATGGCCACGCAAACGCCCCCAGCAAAACTGGTGTAGAAATTGCAATGGGAAATACCCACATGAACGGGGACCGACATCCTGCCCTGCATTCCAGAACCAGTGTGCCTATTGCCAGAGATGGGGACACTTCGCCTCTGTCTGTTTCAGAAAACTAAATGACGAGGACAGACGGTGAAGAACAAACCGCCCCCCATGCCCACAAGCTCAGACCAGTCAACGACCGGTAAACTACATTGAGGACCACCAACGAGACTCAAACAGCGGCAGTGACACGGAATATGTATTCCATACAGGTAAAGTGAAAACCTTCCTTACTTTGACTTATCTTTTGGTGATGGCCATCAAATGTTCAATGTGTTAGCTGACTCTGGCGCCACCATAAACATTTTGTCTGAGGCAGATTACAAATCCCTAAGACCAACGCCCCTCCTCCGACCCACAAAAACCGTAATATCTGGATTCGGTGTCAAGGATTCGGTGTCACTCCTAGGTCAATTCAGCACACTTCTAAAGTTTAGAGGCATCTCCTGCCAAGAGGACATACATGTTATAAAGAACCCAGAAAAACCCATTATTGGCTGAGAAACATGTAAAAGGCTCAAACTACTGTCAGCAAACACTCATTCAGTCAACCACATCAGTAACTCTGATGCACAGACCCCACTCCCCACTCTTAAACTTCTAGAGGACTACGCAGACCTATTCAATGGTCTGGGTAAACTCAAAGAAAAAAAAGTTCACCTACACATAGATGAAAACATACCACCCATCGCTCAGAGATACCGCAGGGCCCCCTTTCACGTAAGGAAGGATATAGAAGAGTTAATAGCCAAAGATGAGAAACTGGGAGTGATTGAAAAGGCAGACGGACCAACCCCATGGGTATCTCCTATTGTTGTAGTACCCAAAAAGGGTCAAAATAAAATCAGGATTTGCATCGACATGAGGGTGGCAAACAAAGCTATCAAAAGGAAACGACACCCAACCCCCACACTCAATGAACTGAAAACTATTCTATCAGGAGCTAATGTTTTCAGCAAATTGGATCTTAACCAAGGCTACAACCAATTGGAACTAGCTGAAGAATCCCGATATATAACCACCTTTGCAACACACCTGGGCCTGTACAGATATAAAAGACTTTTTTTTGGTGTCAACTCCGCAAGTGAGATATTCCAGGAAGAAATTAGTCAAGCACTTACAGGGATCAAGGGAGCCATCAACATCAGTGACGACATCCTTTGCTTCGGATCAGACCAGCAAGCCCACGACCAAAACCTCCACGCGATATTCAGACGACTTTGCGAAAAAGGGCTCACCCTAAATGGCAGCAAATGTGAGTACAACAAGAGGTCACTGGAGTTCCTTGGACACACCTTCGGTAATGAAGGCATCAGCTCAAGCGACCTCAAAATAAAAGCAATCCTTGGATTATCCGACCCTAAAAACGCATCAGAAGTCAGAAGCTTGTTGGGGATGACTAACTTCTGCGGGGCAGAATTCATTCCAAACTATGCAACCCTCACCCATGAACTACGTCAACTAACAAAAAAAAACACACAGTGGTCCTGGACTGAACGCCACACTGAATGTCTAAAAAACATTAAGGAGGCACTGAGCAGAGCATGCTCACTTGCCTACTTTGACCCGAACAAATACACTGAAATACATACGGATGCCAGTCCGGTAGGCATTTCTGCAGTGCTGTCACAAAATGGACGGATAGTACAATTTGCAAGTCGTGCTCTATCCGCAGTTAAACAGAGATACTCCCAAACAGAACGTGAAGCACTCACCATCACATGGGCGTGTGAACACTTTCACATATATATCTTTGGAGCTCCATTCACTGTCTTTACAGACCACAAACCCCTAACATCCATTTTTAACAACACCCGCTCCCAACTATCAGCGCGCATTGAACGCTGGGTTTTGAGAATGCAACCATACGACATGACCGTCATATACAGACCAGGCCATGACAACCCAGCTGACTATCTCAGCCGCCATCCAACGCACCTACCACTAAGTGACAGAGAACAAAAAATAGCAGAGGAATATATAAACTACATCCTCTCAACCTCAACCCCAAAAGCAAAGACAATTGATGAAGTTGCAATGGAAACGGCAAAAGACAAGACACTCACCACCGTCATCCAAGCCATCCTTACCAACAAATGGCATGGTGTCGAGGATGGCATAAACAAAGCAACATTCCACACTCTGCACGCCAATCATGCCGAACTATCACTTGCACACAAGGATAGCATCATCCTCAAAGGGCACCGAATAGTACTGCCTGAAGCACTACAAAACAGAGCTGTCAAAATAGCACATGCTAGACACCAAGGCATTGTGAAAACCATGGCTCTCCTCCGAGAAAAGGTCTGGTTCAAAAACATGCAGCCTCTAGTGGAAGAAAACATCAAGAACTGCCACACCTGTCAGATCAGTACCCATAAACTGACAAGAGAGCCACTGCAAATGTCCCCACTACCAGCAGCCCCATGGGCAGAAGTCAGTGCTGACTTTGGACACCTCTAAAATGGAAAGTACCTCCTCGTTGTCACAGACGAATACTCACGCTATGTTGTTGTCGACATCCTGGACTCCATCTCAACAACATCAGTCATACCCCGCCTAGACAAGATATTCACCGAATTTGGTGTGCCAGTCTCCCTCAAAACGGACAATGGCCCACCATTCAACAGCCACGAATTCAAAACCTATGCCTCCATCACTGGATTCAGACACAGAAGAATAACACCCCTATGGCCCCAGGCCAACGGGGAAACAGAACGCTTCATGCGCACTGTAAAAAAGTCCATTAAAGCTGCCTTAAATAAAGGTCGAATCTTGAAGCAGGAATTATTCAAATTCCTGCTGGACAACCGGACGACACCACATTGCACCACCGGTGCACCCCCAGCCACAATCTTATTTGGCCGGACCATAAAAAACCGCCTGCCACACCTGATCACACCCATTGCTGAAGACCCCAGCATTAGGGAGCGTGACACTGAAGCCAAGAGAAAAATAAAGCAATACGCTGATAGAAAAGTGTAAATGAAACCCAATGATCTCAGGGTGGGTGATACAGTCATTGTAAAAAGTGACAACACCTCAAAGGCTCTCACACCTTACCAACCTAACCCAATGACGATTATAAAAAAAAAGGGATCCATGATCACCGCCACACACAAAGGTAGCCAAACTACAAGAAATTCCAGCTTCTTCAAAAAAATCCCTAAGCCAACAACAAACCATGCACATAACCTCCTGGATTACCCCTCATCTGAAGATGAAAGCTACACACATATGACAACACCACCAGAATACAAAGACAACCAAACACAACTCTAAACCTCAGGCATTCAAGTAGAACAAAACGGCCACCCAAAAGATTTGACCACTAACAAAAAAAAAAAATAATAATAAACATACCCGTACACAATAGTCTGAACCATCATCATTTTCTTTTCTCTCATTCAGGTTAACAGACATCTCCTCCGACATAGAGTCCGAGCCATCTGTTCAAGCATCCCAATCACTTCACAGACTGAATGAACTCCCTCACCAGATAATTATTACCACCACTGTCATTGTTGTTATCATTATTAAAAAAAAAAAAAAAAAAAAAAAGAGCATTGTAATATCCTAACTAACAAAAGGGAAATAACCTCTGATGCCACAGGGGTTACGGCCCCTACCACATCCGGGGGATTTGGTCAAAAAAGGAATGTACCAGGCATAGCAGCCGATGTTCGTTTTCCCTCTGTCTTTAATCACCATCCATCTTATCGATTCATCTTGGTAATAGTTCATACCTAGCAAGTATCCATTACCTCAGATATAAAGACTTTACAACAATCATTTTAAACAAGTGACTCCATACTCCTTAAAGCTTCAGAAATGTAGTTTCATTATCACAGGTAGTTTAGTGTCATACTCACTATGCATAGAGTATGAGGGTTGTTCAAAAAGTTCAAAGCCTCACCAAGAAAGAAGAGTTATAGCTGAACATTTTCTTTTGTGACAACACATTATCATTTCTTATAAAACTGGAAAAACTAATTCCGATTTTTGTCTTAATTTCTGTGCAGGTGAAGCTCATACAAAAGTGAGAGGTGTATAACAAATCTAAAATCTGGGTGAGGCTTAGGACTTTTAGAATGACCTTTAATTCCTGTCATCATAATAATCAAATTTTCACTATAATTACGGTCACTCTATTTATATGCGTAAAAATCTGTGTAAATTATGTTCAAGGATATTTTGTTCTAATAAAAAACATATGCAGCTGAGGAAACTTATTGGTACCATGTGGACTTATTGCATCAGTATAGAATGTATCGAGAGTAATAAAGCTGGTCTGATGGCACCGAAAGTCTCTGTTCAAAATACCCTTAAAAAATTCTCTGTGACTTTATATAAGTCACAGAGAATTTTTTAAGGAACCAAATTCCAGTCCATTTAAATCAGAGAACCTGCCAACTTTTTAATTATTTTATCTTTGGAACTTTTTGTGTACTTACAGTACCTTTCTTAGATTAACTGCTTCTATCCTGACTATTTAATATTTCTTTTTTTTCTTTAAGAAATTAGAAACTATGAGGATTATTTTGTTTGGAGAAATTAGACTGAGAGCAACTAAGTCATTGGTGGAATCAGACATTGGGTAGGTTAGTAAAATGAACCTGCTGATTTTACTGCTTAGTAAACATGAATTCTCAAAATTTGCTTATCATATTGTATATGACAGTAATGCCACAGCTAAGAGTTTGTACTTGAAGCATATTTCAAATTCAAATAGAACATTTATGTAACAAGACAGGTTTCAGCTTTTTTCTTTGCTCAGTAAAAGAAATAAATTTGCTCTGGTAGATTACTTTTGAAAATTTGACAACAGTTCTTGTAATGAAGAAACCAAAAACATTTTTTTAAATTTAAATAAATATGGCTATAAATACATCATTTTCTTATACTGCTTTTTGTTAGTGTAAAATAAAAATGCTTTTTAGTTAATATGAATATTGGATTTGGTAAGATTTTTCCAACTAGTCTTTCATTTTGAGTCTTAATGTCATATCAATTAAACAATGGAGGGTCTGAGAGAGTCACCCTGCATAAGACAACAGTTGACAGTAATCCAATCCTACACAAAATATTTAAAGTACCAGCTTTATGAATTTTAGTTTCTCCAAGGGATATTGATAAATACAATCAAGCCTTTCTATAGATTATCCAAACATTTACTTAGATTTTTTGTTAAAATTTTAGAATATTGAAAGATAATGTAGTCAATCCATAGTTTTAATAATACTGTTGCAAACGTGTTGCTTTCAGTATGTAAAACCTAAGCAAGATGGGAAATGTTGGCCTCATTACAAACTATTCATTAAACATTTTTATAATCATGATTAATAGAGCAGCTCCTTGATGCTTTTTTCTGGTTGAAAATTAAAACAAGTCTTGACTGATGTTTGACATTATGATAGATTTATTCTGCTTCAATTGAAGACACTGTGAAATACTGAAATAAAAAGGGTTTAAACAACAATCAATAGTTAATATTCTTACAATAAAGGATCTTATATAGAAATTTCATGGGAAAGTTGGGAAAATAAATTTACCTGTGCACCGTAACCAGTATCAAAGAACTGCTAAGGACCAATTCTTAACAAACAAAAATCCCTCCAAATCTTACAACTGGTCCTAGCCTAGGTGGAAATTACTTTGCATTCTGGGATTTCTAACAGATATGGGTCCTTATATAATTGTTTCTCTTACACTGTCTACGTTAATTTAACAGGAAGGAGGAAAGGATACATGTCTAAACTATGGTATACTTAGGGTGACAGGTACAATTAAATACATCAACATTCATTTATTTATCTCTATTTTATCTGTATTAACCTATTATAAACATTCTTAAAAACATTGATATCTTGTGCTGAAGAATCTTCTTTAATTTTCTTTGAAATGTCAATATTCTTTAGCTAAGGGTCCTCTTTTGCTTCTACCATGGGGAGTAATTCCCCACAAAATTGTAGGCCCATGTAATTTGGCACATTTTGCTTCCCCTCTGTATCAAATAATTTTCCATTCTTTATGGATCTTTTAAGTAAAATCCTTAAAGTTCTCTATAGCCCTGTTGGTAGGGCTTAAAATATACAGACTATATCCCCTGAAGAGGGGTAAGAATCTCCTCATAAAAAGGGGTGTCTTGGGTATGATACTAAACTTTATCTGATGATGAGGTTCCAATTATGGAGCCCAGGGGAGTATGGAGTACTCCTTCATTGTCATTACTCCCAGGTCCTCTCTGATCTGGAGGGTTAGTACCTGTTTGGGTCCAATCTATCGGTCAAATAGATTTATTCAAAAATGATTCATATTCAACAGGAATGCAATTCGCTAACCTCTAGGCTTAAAATAACCTGAGACATTTTGACATGCTAAACTCAATTAGTCAATCTAATTTTTCTAGTTTTACTTTCCTTCAGTTTTATTCTAGGGTTTGCTAGAATGACCATGCTTATTATTTGATTAATTCTTTCTTTCTTGATTACAGCTGCATGTGGTCTTCTGGCTTCAATTGGATTATTAAAACAACTTGCTTTTCTTGTCACCTTCTACAACTATTTGCATTGCATTGTTTATCATTATCATTATTACTTCTCGTAGATTTTTCACACCAGCATTAGTTGATGATCTTTCATGGGAGTGAGTTTCATCAAGTTTCCTGGACTCTTCTCAGTATTCTGGCCAATCTTAACAATGCTGTAGTCTAAATGGTCTCCACTTATCCTACGATTTCTAGATTTTCCTGTCCCTTTATCAAACCTTAGAGGATTGTTCCAGGTGTGCGATTTACAATTGGTATCACTGTCACCTTTTCATGTTTCTTTGCTTTTTTAGTTCTCTGACAAGGTCAACATACTTATCTATCCTTTTGTTTTCTTTAATTTTCACTCTGTGGTTCATGGGGACAACAAAGTCCACTGTTTGGCAGATTCTCTTTTTTTATTTATTATCACTAAGTCTGGTCTTCTGGTTGGGATTAGGTGATTCATTTGTATTTCAGAATCCCAGAGAATTTTGAACATTTCATTCTCCAGGATGGATTATTCGCTGTGCATGTACCATTTGTTCATATGGTCATATTTCAATTTCTTGCACAATTCCCAGCAGATCATCTTCCTCACTCAGTCACATCTAGTCTTATACTCTTTTGGCACTAATTTGCTGCATTCACTCATGATCATTATTATTGTTTTTATTATTACTCTTGTTGTGATTTTCATCATCATCATCATCTTTTAAATAAAGAAGTTCATATCTTTGTCTATGTGAAGACTATATAAGACAACAAAACTACTTGATGAATCAAGCCGAAATTCAACACATTCTTTTATCTCAGTAATATGGTAAACATATTGGAATTGAACTGAATTGCTATTGGAAAAAAAACAAAAGAACAAAGTAGCCTTATTTTTTGTATGTATCTAGCAGATAAACTGTTTTCATTATTGTCACAATTACTGGAGTCATCATTATTCCTTTTTTGATTTGTTATTTCTTTTCATTGTACAATGACAGTTTGAAAAGCTACAATTTTCAATCTCAAAATCAGAAATTTACCTCAAGTGGTATATATCATAAGTAATGAGCTTAGTTAAAAAATATAATCAATGTGACTAATTAAAGATTATAAAAAAATAACCTAATGGTGAACATGTAATTCAAACAGGAAGAAAAATGAGTCCTTATAGAATATGTTGATATTGTACAACAAGAAAATTTTTGTATAAAATAAACAAAAGATGTTAATGCAGTGAAAAAATTAAACAATAATTAATCTAATTATAAAGTTTAGTTACATATGGATAAAATAAGTCAACAAAGTAGCATCTTAAAAAAACTTCAAAGCAGATATCTAAATTATAGAAATAGCTTTTGAAACTTTAAAAAATCTGTCAAAAGTTGTCTGGTTTTACACATCTATTTCATATGTAAAAGTCTTTTTATAGCTATCTATCAATCTAAAAGTTGATATTCCACACACACACACACACACACACACACACACACACACACACACACACATATATATATATATATATATATAAGTAAAGTTGGTGACAGTAGTTGAGGGCAACCCAAAGGCTCCTTTTCAATAACTCCTACACTGAGGTGTAGGGGAGGACACTACAACTTTCCCTGGATTGCTCCATTTTACCCTTGATACATACTTTATAGTGCTAAGTGTTAAGCAACTATGTATCAAGTACCATTTTTTGAGTCTTTGGTATGACTTGACCTAGGATCAAACCCTGGTTTCCTTGTCCATAAGCAAACACTCTAACCACAAGGCCAATAGGCCAGTATATATATATATATATATGTGTGTGTGTGTGTGTGTGTGTGTGTGTGTGTGTGTGTGTGTGTGTATACACTCTCTCTCTTTTTTCAGGACAATTTAATGCCCATATTTATTTTTTGTCAAAAGAATCAGTTGAAAAGTAATGAGGTTAGAATCACATAGCAAAAGTAATTAGATAAAAGTGAGTGTTTCACATGTAAAATTATAATTGACATTGTCACATGCTTGAAATTCATAGGAGAATATTTAGTATTTAGTTGAATAATTCCCTATTCCAGTGTTCCTCAGCTCTACATGTACAGTTCATCTTACTGAGGAAAACAACAAAAACAACCTGCCAATAAACAAACAAAAAAAAAACTACAAACAAAACACAATAAACAAAACAATAATTAGAAGCAATTGACAGCTAAACTGTCAAGTTGATATGCTGTCAAATTGTCAAGAGGTTTTTCACTGAACTTTGTTTCAAAGCTTGCCTACAAATGACTATTAGCACAAATACCTATAGAAAGGTGAAGTTGACTACATTATACAATAACAAGTAATGACAGGTGACAATGTTTCATTAATTACATATATTACAGTATGCTTGTATGGGTATATCATGTTGGGTCTTAATTAATAAAACAATGAGTAAGTGTTAGCTAAATCAGATAACATCCTCTGCTTTGTCCTTGGAAGTCACAAGTGACTTCTGCCATTGCAATTGAAGCTATAGAGGACTGACTTCATGTTTCATTCCAACTATCATGGTAAGGGCTCATCTTGTCCTTATACAGTGGACAAAGCAATACAACACTCCCATAGAAGGACATTTTAAATTCCTTTACTTCTTTAGTTTTCTTGTTTTCTTTTTTCACCAACATGTTTAATGTTTATATACATGAAATATATTTCATTTGTTGCATGTAAGTTTATTTCAAGTTTTCTCAGTCTGTAAATGTCATTGTTAGTAGAAAATTTCACAGTTTCTATATTGTCATTTCTAGCACCCATATAGCTTGCAAGAATGCTGAGTGCTGCTTTGAACAACTCCTGGAAGCAGCACCCTTCAAAACATCAGCTGTATGTTCACTTATCTCCTATCTCACAAATCATCTAAGTAAAATGAGCAAGACATCCTGAATATTGCTGGTGAAGTAAGGATCAACTTGTTAGTGACGTTCTCCCATGGACTTTCATTGTATAGCACTTTGGTATGCTGATCTACATTATACAGGCCTTGCTATCAAATCTCTGTTATATATATATATATATATATATATATATATATATATATATATATGTATATATATAGATATATATGTGGGTTTTACACTCATTATCATTTAGCACCAATCTCTTCATCTCATTTCATTCTTTACTTCTCTTTATCACTTCTCCAGTCAATTGTCTGTCACCTTGGTCACTTTGATGTTTCCTTTGTGATGCTATATTTGTTCTTATTCATTGATGAGGAATGATAATGCTACTGAAATTTCGTGCGCACATTTTACTTTTGTTTATAGATAACTTTTAATTGAGGAATCAACGAGAGCATGATGGAATGTTTGACTACTTAGCTTGGGTATTTCTCACTAACAGATTAACTTCTTTCTAACTCTAGAACTGTTTTGGTCACCTAACTGAAACCAAATGAGAGCTGTAGTCTCAGATTGACCTCAAGTTCGATGGCTATCCAATGGTTGGTATGGTTGAATTTTTCCTCTCAGGACTTAATTTGAATGTTTCTCTACATGTCAAAAATAGATCTCACCAATCTACTATATATCACTCTGACACATGGTCACACCAGTGTTGACCAGTCAGTAAAAATGTACATTCATCAACTCTGTGTGGACACTAAATACAGTCTAGAGGAGTGATGACCAATAGGAATAGATAGCAAAAGAGAGTTAAAAGAATTTCCACTGTCAGTATGCCTTGAAGATGATATTGTCGTTTACATAACTTTTTTCATTCTGGACCCTAGATGTTTACAACAAAAGAAATGAACCATTATTAAGCAGTCAACATATGGGAAAAAAGGACTGATACCACCTGGCTCACTGACTAAGTGACTCTGATCCTTTCACTGGTCACTTCACTAAAACAGATCATGCATATTTTACCAGACATATCTTTAGGGAATAAACACAGAACAATGACAGACTTAAAATACGATCATCCTGAATTTTTGATAGCTGAGTACACACTTCTGTTTTGAAATTCATTCTCAGTTGTACATTCATCTTACAACAGAGAGCCTCATTTCTTACATATATCTAACCATGTTTACTTCTTAAAAAGCTTCTTGTTTAAAAATAGATCTGTAGAATTGTTCAATACAAGTTAATGGAAGTTATTTTTTGACCATTGGCACATATATAAACAGAAAAGAACAAAATATATCTGTTAAAAGTTGTGTGCATTTTATTGGCAGCTTTGTCAACTGAAGTATTTGCTAAGATATTATTATCATCATATATTTATATTTCCCTTTATCATGCTGTATGATTTTTCAAAGTCTATTTTATTCATTTTTAGAATTGATTGAATGCAATGTGTGTTTAACTGAAAAAATGTTACATCATAGTTCTTCTTAGGTTAAAACCTGAAAAGAAGAAAAATATCCTTGAATATAAGTATAACTGATATGGAACCATTCTTTATATATATATATATATATATATATATATATATATATATATATATATATATATATAATGTAACTTGAAGAAAACTCAACTATGTTTAAGGTGCCATTATAAATTTATTTTGACGAAGAATATTTTCTTCACCTCTTCATATGACATTCACACTTATTTTGGGAGTGAAATCAGCAAATATGGATTACAACATATGTATATATATAAAAAAAAGGAAATGATCAGGTGAAAAAAGAAAGGGGGTGAAACAATAAAGTTATTAAGGACCTTGAAAAAAGGGTGTACCATTCATTGGCCTATCCCAAGGCCAACGTGTGTGGCTTTGTTGTAGCAGGTTGAATTTTTGTATAATTTAAGCCAGTAAAGTAGATTATTATCTTTTTATTTTTTTATTTCCTTATTCCCATGTGTTAGGTTCCAAGGTTATTTATGCCACTATCCCAACACTCTCAGGTGCTTTTTATTAATGTATTGCTACTACATTTATTTTATTTATATCTCATTGAGTGGTGAGGGGGATTACAGCCACCCCTACTAGTAGTGACCAAAGACAGTCAAAAGAAGTTAACAATTCTAAAATTCTAAAACTCTAAATATGAACTTAACTCCAATGCTATAAAGGCCTCCTTTAAACCAGAAAATTCACTACATAAAGCTCCCAGCAATACTATTCTAATAATAACTGAAATAAATGTTATTTTCATGTCTGTATCCTTTAATAATCCTAAGTTAACTGATTTCATTCAATATCCCTATCACAGTCTTTTAGTCAGTTGAACCACCCTCGATAATCCTCAATCAAGTTAATTTAAACTTATTTTTATGTCTACATTTAAATATTAGCTTGCTATATCTACTGAGTAATCGTATAGAGTCCTTGAAATTAATCATACTAATTTTCTCTTCAATACATAGGTTGCATCTACTATTGAAGCTATTTGCCATTGAAGATTGTCAAACAATTTTCCACTTAATCAGGGTGGGTGGTAGCACCTGATCTTTAAGGCTCCAAAAGTATTTTGATGGGGCTGTTTGGTTCCTAAGTTGTGGATTGGAGAAGGAATGTCTGATTATACAGTCTGTTTCTGATTACCCACTGAAATTCCTGGGTATATTCTCTTTCCATCAGTATTATGCTCTATGGGGGAAATGCAGGCTTGGTATACTAGATTCTCTGAATTACATAATCCATCCAAGGGGCATTCATTTTTTTTTCTACAGTTACAGGGTACTCTATTTGTTCTTTCATTATTCTTATTTAATTCATCTAATAGTTTCCTATTGTGGTTATTTAATATTTTATAAATATTGTTAGTACAGGAGTAACTGATTTTAATGGTGTTTCCATTAAAAATTTTACTTAGTGGGTTGTCCTTATTGAAGTACTTATCAAGCAGATCTAGGAAGTATTTTCCAATGTTAATCTTAGTAAGTTTACAGAATGGGGGGTTAAACCAAATTACATTTCTATTTTTGTTATTGCCAAATCTATTTGAATGATTATTAATGGTACCACAGACAAATAATGCCACTCTTTTTTCTAGGTCCTTAATATCTTGTTTCACTCCTGTTTTTTTTGCTTGATCATTTCCTTTTCTTTTTTTTTATATACTGTAATCCCTATTTGCTGATCCCACCCTCAAAATAAGTGTGTATGACATCTGAAGAGTTGAAGAGAATATTCTTTGTTGAAATAAATTTATAATGGTTAAATTTTCTTCCACTTACATTATATATGTTCCGTATGTGAGTTTTCTTATATACACCTTAAAAGGCATATATAATGATAATAGCCATACATAAAGCAGTTCCATGGATTTATATGAAATCCCTTATATATTCTATATATGACTATTCCACAACCAAAGTCTTCAGACACTAACTGGATATATATATATATATATATATATATATATATATATATATATATATATATATATATATATATATGTGTGTGTGTGTGTGTGTGTGTGTGTGTGTGTGTGTGTGTGTGTGTGTGTGTGTGTGTTAATGATCTTTTGACTCCTGAAAACATGCCTGACTCCAGAGTCATTGTCAGAGGAAAGCTTTGTTGGTGGTACAGCTACTACTTCATTTTTTTCAGAATCCATATGAAATATAAATTACAACAAACTTTCAGCTAAATTTGGATGACACAAGAGAGACAAATAATTTTTGGAAAAGACCATGCAATCATTTCCACATGACAATGATGTGGCGATAGAACAACAACATTATCACATCAGAAAACAGAGCAGAGCCATCTCATTAAAATTGGGCATCTGTATTGATAACAGACTGAGTTGTATATTAGTTGATGAGAAATAGAGTCTGCATTTTACTACAACATTCAAGATTTCAGTGTTGTCAGCTCAAAAGTTGTCAGTGTTAAAAAATAATCATTTGAACTTTCCAACTGAATATTGTCATCATCTTATCACTTTATTCAACTCTGACATCATCAAACTTTGTTATTAGCCTGACTGACTTTGCATATGAATTTCACATTCAATTCTATATTCAGCATGTTGATGTCATCTCATCATTTAATTCAAATCTTAAGTTCATTTACATTGACTGGAAAGATATGAATACAAGAAAAGATTGCCAGATTTTGAGTGGAAAACTAACAAAATTTGGTAGTAATTTTAGTCATCAAGGTGCTTTGGCCGCAAAAACCATCTCTGACCCCAGAATCATCATCTGATGAAGATTTTATTGGATGTACAGCTGTTTTTTTTACAGCATGAGTATAAAATGTAATTATATATATTAGAGGTGGGGGAATCAGTACATTAAGAAAATCCACCATCCATCCCAATGTAGAAGTAAAGATTATATTGAAGACAGTAATTGAGAAAACTGAGAGACTATGCAAAAGAGTTCTCAAAAATCCATAAATCACATAACCAGGTTGGGTTATAAGCAAAAAAATTAATCAATTTAAGATTATTCACCTGAGGAAAGCTAGAGAATATACTAGCTGAAACATAGTGAAAAAAAAAGCTTGCAATATAAAGAAAAAAAAATGTGTTCAGTTCTCAAAGAATATTGGCTACAGTAACAGTATAAGCTAAAATGGGAATAGATGATGCAGCTGTATGTTAATGAAAGAAAATAGATTTTGCCTGAACAATATGAGAAAATCAAAACAGTGTCAGATAAAAATCAAATGAGTTAAAAGAAGCTGATTGTCTTCTGCACAATATGAGTAAATATAGCTGAATTATGTTAAATTTACAAAGGCAAAATTTTAAGGTATTTTTCAATTTATATGCAGATTAAATTAAATTAAAACCTCTTACCAGCAAGATATCTTTTTTGATAATAAAAGTACATTTTACATTATATACAAAAATGAGAAATGGAGGACCCTATAAGTTGAAGTATTTATTCTTTTACAAATAATCAAGATGATGTTTTGTTAGAAAATATTTCTGTATTAATTTTTGGTGATAGGAAGAATAAATTGTAGTTTCACCGAGAATTAAATGAACACACAATATACAAATAGACAAATTCTTTTGCACACATATATATACATATTTTTACATATGGGCATACAAACACATGCATGTCAGTTTTAGAATTAAAAATGCAGCTACCAAGGTAAAATTCATTTACTGGAAATAAACCAAAAACAAGATTGTAAAGTTATATAAATAGAATTTTATCAGAAATACAAGAGTCATTCAATGAATAAGGTGAGTTTTTCCTAAAGAGTTGGTAATAGGAAGCACTGTTTCCAGTTTGACCTTTTTCAAGGAAATCAATAGTGATGGCTCCTTTCATATTTCAGAAGACAGTCAGCATGACCTTCTTTACTGACAGCTGCACCCAGAATGTTTTCTTTACCTGAGAATCAATGTGTTTCCACTCTATGGACTGTCTTTTTGGCTCAAGCTTGCAGTGGCAAACTGATGTTCAGCCTTTTATAAACATTTTTGACTTGAAGGCCTCCTGAGACCAGGTGATCAATTTCCAATTACCCATCTGGCATGAATACTTGCTATATTTTATTATAGTCATATTAGATAAGGTTTGGTTTGGGTTTTTTGTTTAATGGCATATCAAAATTTGTAGGTTTTTTAATGCCAAAGCCATCCTTGTAGAAGAATAGCAGTGATACTATTTAACCCATAGCTGGGACAATAAGTGAGTTCATACCTTTTCCAAGGGTATTAGTCTAAAAGTGAACACAACAGCCTGGGCTGGAGCTTGAACTTGCTTACTTTGAAATAACAGTCCAGCACTTTATCCATTATGCCACAGGGACTCCCAGCATCATATTAGATAAGTTATATAAGATAAGTCATAGCTAAATAGTCATTTATTTTCTGATCACAAAGTGATATCATCTACTTAACAGTAAGAAAATTAACAATAGGATGTGTGATTGTGAAAAAAATTGAACTGCCAGATTTATCACAGATTATCATCATAAAGGAGGAAAATGAACAGAAGCATGAAATAATTTAGCAAAGTACAAAATCAATAAAAAGAAGAAGAGACAACCATCTAGTATAAAACAAAAACATATACAGCTAGAAGAGAGAGACAGAGAGAGATCAAAGAGGGCCAGAAAAGCATTTCAAGATGATCTTTACAAGTGTGAGACGAATGAAAAGAGTATAGTTTACACTCGGTTTATTTTTAATATCTGGTAAATTGGGAATATTAAAGATAAAAGTAAAAATTCATAACTTAAAAAAATTACTACAAATTCAAAATTTATTCTTTAAATATTCATATTTCAAAATTAGTTTATAAGTTTGTTGACAAAAAGATTGAATTAAAACTGAATTTTAAGAAATTTTATGGCTATTTGTGAAACATACCTCACTACCATGATATGATTTGTTTCTTCTCCTATATATGT